>JAJQMO010000011.1:6395000-6900000 GCA_022530915.1 Paspalum notatum
AGCAACTTTGGTGATGCATATTTTTGAGGTTTTGTTCCTATGGTGTGGTTTCCTCATTCATGTTAACAATAAGTCCAACAACCTTCGATTACAAGACCCACAACAAATCATATGTTAACAGTAGTGGATGGACTAAAACCTGTATCGAATTAAATTTCTCCCATCGGCCTACATATATGGAAAATCGTTATATTCATTGGTTCCTCCTTTTTAGCATGTACAAGTTTTTGGATTAGGGAAAAGTTTAATTTTCACCATCTTGAGTCTAGGCAAACTGAGCAATAGTGCGCTAGTTTCGTATCTCAGCCTAGTGCGGAAACGTGGGCTCAAGTGGCAGAAGAGAAGGGCACATAAGTCGGGCCAAAACAACTCTCGTGATGTATATTTTTCAGGATTCGTTCCTATGATGTGGTTTCCTCATTTATCCTACCAACAAGTCCAACAACTCACGATTACGAGTCCCACAACAAATGATATGTTAACAACAGTGGGTGGAGCAAAACCTGTATCGAATTAAATTTCTCCCATCGGCCAACATATATGGAAAAGCGTCAAATTCATTGGTTCCTCCTTACTAGCGTGTAGAATTTTTTCGATTAGGAAAAGTTCAATTTTTACCCTCTTGAGTCTATGCAAACCGAATCAAGGTGCGCTGGTTTCGTATCTCAGCCTATTGCAAAATTGCGGGCCAAAGTGGCAGAAGAGGGGGCATGTAAGTTGAGACAAAGCAACTTTGGTGTTGCATATTATTGAGGTTTCGTTCCTATGGTTTGGTTTCCTCACTCATGTTAACAATAGGTCCAACAACCCATGATTACGAGACCCAGAACAAATCATATGATAACAGCAGTGGACAAACCAAAACCTGTGTTGAATTAAATTTTTCTCATCGGCCTACATATAAGGAAAAGCATTATATTCGTTGGCTCCTCGTTTCTAGCGTGTACAATTTTTTCGATTAGGAAAAAGTTTAATTTTCGTCCTCTTGAGTATATGAAAATAGAGTCATGGTGCGCAGGTTTCATATCTCGGCCTTGTGTGGAAGTGCGGGCTCAAGTGGCTGAAGAGGAGGAAACACAAGTTGGGCCAAAACAACTTTGGTGATGCATATTTTTGAGGTTTCGTTCCTATAGTTTGGATTCCTCATTCATCTCACCAACAAGTCCAAGAACCCTCGATTCTGAGTCCCACAACAAATGATATGTTGACAACAGTGGATGGACCAAATCCTGTATTGGATTAAAATTCTCGCATCGGCGTACATATATGGAAAAGCGTTATATTCATTGGTTTCTCCTTTCTTGCGTGTAAAGTTTTTTCGATTAGGAAAAGTTTAATTTTTGTCCTCTTAAGTATAGGCAAACTGAGTCATGGTGCGCAGGTTTCGTATCTCGGCCTAGTGTGGAAGCGCGGGCTCAAGTGGCAAAAGAGGAGGAAATGTAAGTTGGGCCAAAACAACTTTGGTGACGCATATTTTTGAGGTTTCGTTCCTATGTTTTGGTTTCCTCATTCATCTTACCAACAAGTCCAACAACCTTCAATTCCGTGTCCCACAACAAATCATATGAAAACAACAGTGGACGGACCAAAACCTGTATTGAATTAAAATTCTCCCATCGGCCTACATATATCGAAAAACGTTATATTCATTGGTTCCTCATTTCTAGCGTGTACAAGTTTTTGGATTAGGAAAATGTTTTATTTTCAGCCACTAGAGTCTAGGCAAATTGAGTAATGGTGCGCTTGTTTTGTATATCGGCCTAGTGTGGAAGCGTGCGCTCAAGTGGCAGAAGAGGAGGGCATGTAAGTTGGGCCAAAACAACTTTGGCGATGCATATTATTGAGGTTTCGTTCCTATGGTTTGGTTTCCTCATTCATCTTACCAAAAAGTCCAACAACACTCGATTCTGAGTCCCTCAACAAATCATATGATAACAGCTGTGGATGGACCAAAACCTGTATTGAATTAAATTTCTCGCATAGGCCTACATAAATGGAAAAGCGTTATATTTATTGGTTACTCCATTCTTGCGTGTAATACTTTTTCGATTAGGAAAAAGTTTACTTTTCGTCCTCTTGAGTATAGGCAAATTAAGTCATGGTGCGCAGGTTTCGTATCTCGGCCTTGTGTGGAAGCGCGGGCGCAAGTGGCAGAAGAGGAGGAAATGTAAGTTGGGCCAAAACAGCTTTGGTGATGCATATTTTTGAGGTTTCGTTCCTATGGTTTTGTTTCCTCATTCATGTTAACAACAAGTCCAACAACCCTCGATTATGAGACCCACAACAAATCATATGTTAACAGCAGTGGACGGACCAAAACCTGTATCGAATTAAATTTCTCCCATCCGCCTACATATATGGAAAAGCGTTATATTCATTGGTTCCTCCTTTTTAGCGTGTACAAGTTTTTGAATTAGGAAAAGTTTAATTTTCGCCATCTTGAGTCTAGGCAAGCTGAGCAATAGTGCGCTTGTTTCGTTTCTCAGCCTAGTGCGGAAGCACGGGCTCAAGTGGCAGAAGAGAAGGGCACGTAAGTCGGGCCAAAACAACTCTGGTGATGTATATTTTTGTGGTTTCGTTCCTATGATGTGGTTTCCTCATTTATCCTACCAACAAGTCCAACAACTCTCGATTACGAGTCCCACAACAAATGATATGTTAACAGCAGTGGATGGACCAAAACCTGTATCGAATTAAATTTCTCCCATCGGCCAACATATATGGAAAAGCGTCATATTCATTGGTTCCTCCTTACTAGGGTGTAGAATTTTTTCGATTAGGAAAAAGTTCAATTTTCTCCCTCTTGAGTCTATTGTGGCGGAACCGCCTTGCTTAATCCAGACTAAGCACACCTGCCACCTCTGGCTCGCAGTGCACTTAGGCCAGACTAAACCCGGTAGTCCGTCGAGAGTACTTCGGCTCTCGATAACACCATTCCTAGAGGAACCGACATCAAACACATCCGACTCTCGAAGGAGCCACAACAATTACAACATCACAGGAAGTTGAAATAGAGAATAGTAGACTGGATTTACAAATATAAGAAGTCAAATGCATTTCATAAAATAGCGGAAGCGATTTCAGAGTGTACATATAGCGGAAGCGTTTTCAAAATATCTCGCAGCGGAAACAATATACATAAGTAGCCTTCACGAAGAGATGAACAAGGCGAGTAGCACCGAGCCCACCGGTACTACCACCTCCAACACAGCTATCCAGATGTCGCCAGTACCTGTAATCCAAAAGCGGGGGCAAACCCTGAGTACTAATTACTCAGTAGGACTTAATGGACGGGGCTTACGGCTGACGCAAAACATGCTTACTAATCATGTGGATCCTTAGCTGTTGATTCTTAAGCAAAGTCATGTTGACATATGGTAGCAGGATTTGACAACTGCTCTCCATTAATCATGAAGATCATTTAAATCATAAAGTAAATAGTTGCAGGAAAGTAAACATGAACACATGTCCCGTCCCAAGATTCATAGCGCTTCCATCCAACCCCTTGGGAGTAGCCGTCTCAGGAGCGATACCACAGTACGTCGGGTCAGCCCTCCCTCGACCTCAAAGCATCTCCCAAGTCCATGGACCTCCTTGCAGTGGATGGGCAACACCATGAATAGAGGGACGAAACACACACATCCAATCATGGTTATATACAAAAACATGACTTAATAGACAGCATGTTACAGTTATTACTACGTTGCCCGACAGTGATATTTGGCATGCTCACACCTAGTGAGCATCAGCGATTCGAATCGATTTTTATATTCCCGGGAATAACTAGAAATGCCAGGGGTACATGCTTACTAGCCATCGCGTTCCACACATATATTCCCCATCTCCACTTGTCCCATCCCAAGTTCAATTCAATCCTTCTGTTGTTCCCAGGTTGTGCCGCCTTAGGAGCGATACCACGGTAACGTCGGGTCAGCCCTCCCTCGACTACAAGCTCCCCAAGGTGTCACAGTAGGAGTCTGTCTCTGTTCTTCGGATGGCACAAGTAAGACTTTCACCAGGCCCATGTCCTGGATAAGCACTCTAGCAATGTTATGCCAATCAGCAGACGAACAGCCGACGGGCCTAATGCGACTCGGGCGGAGTCCAGTGCACTATACCATGAACAATAAATAACTCATAAAATCTCCACCCAGTCTCCATTTAAAACATAAGCAAGTATAATAACTTCCATAAGTGAGATTTTTGTCACCTTGTAAAGTCGTACATACGAGACGAGTACAATCACTCGTGTCTACTCGCACCTAGAAATCTAGGTACTCGTCTTACGAACTTTACATATAGGTGCTAGGGCCAGGGCGGCCAGGAAGTCTAGTGCAGTTGGTTTCAATCAACTCCTAATGCATATGCGTAAACATCAACAAGATTTGTATTAGTTGGGAGAAATCATGGTCCTGCCTACCTTTAATTGTTCTTAAGAAAACCAACAAACTAAACTATGTTAGTTTGCCGGGTCGTGAGGCTTTGCCCTAGGCAACCCCTTGAAGTAGGGACGGATTTAATCAGCGACCCTTCGTCTTCTTGCTTTGGATATAGCCTGTCGTCCGGTTCCTTGATCACTGGTTTCTCCTGAGTTGATAGCTTCTTGCACGCGGGTCTATATGCACGATAAAATGCTAGTGAGTGCAAGAGAACGCAAATGCATGTATATGATACAGTGTTATATGCATGACATAGTGCAAACAAGAGTACAACGAGTTGGTAATGTATGTAGGAGGTGTCAATGGTATATAATGCATGATCAAGCAGTTTATGAAGAATGGGTTTGGGTACTCTTAGTTTAATACCTCCCATAATGAGAAAACTTAACGACTTTGCTAAGAAATCATACAGCCCATCACTAAGAAATCGTACAAACCATCACCATATTTTATCTTTGAAGTTATCAGAAGTTAGTGTCTTATATGTGTACACAGTCCCTATCAAATGAAATGAAGTTGTCACTTGAAAGCGCCTTTATGAATATAATGCACTCGTGAGTTCATGTAGTTAGACAACTCAAATTGCTCTCAAATTTTTACCACATGTAGACACATACTTCATAGTGCTACTGCCAAAATTTCAGTAACAACCAAGTTATAATTAATTTATTAAAATTCCAGCAAGTTACCAGCCCTATAGATTCTCAGATTTTTCATAATTTATCGGAATGGTTTCTGGACTTGAAATTTCTACACCAAGCATTTCATGGCATGAACATCATATACAAAAATCAGCAAGCACAAAATCCATAGTTTAGTATGACACCTATTTTCCATATATTTATCTTATGCAAATTAAGATGCACTTATAAACAGTGTTAATGAACCTTCCAAAAATACTTTCTGGACTCCCTATCACACTAGTAGCACACCAGATTTTTTATAGAATTAACTATGCATCCTAGAACCACTTTCTCATTTTATTTAGTTAAGCATGTGTCATTTTGTCATTTTCAAATCACCATTTAAACTCAACATGCAAGGCTTCAAACTTCAACCGCAAGCTATCCATACTATATAAAGCACATGAAAAATACCAAAGGTCACATTTGAGCACATTTTATGTAGCCTTCATTTTCCAAGTCAAATAAATACACAAACTACATGCATAGGGCAAAACAGTAATTAAACAGTCAATGCTAGGGCTACCAAAAATCACACAGTACCTAGATGCCATAACAAAGCTACTGTCCAAGTTTCATAATTTTTGGAGTTCATTTGGTCTATTTTTACCATTTATTTACTTACACCATGCATGCATTAAACCAGGGGCAAAACAGACTTTTCGCACGTCCACATCTTACCTATCATGTAGATCTACTCAAGAGGAGTCTATAGCCACTGAGTTCCATTTTGGATTTTTCTTTGAATTGTTATGATTTTTCAAAGTTCACATCTCAATATAAATGAATTTAAATGGAAAAACTCATAGACCGAGGGCTTGAACGTAATTAACTGTATACCTCAGGGGCTAGATCAGAAGATTATCCTGACTCAGTGCACAGTGCATGAGAATCTCCTAAAACCTAAGGTTAGATCTGCAAAATACCAGGGCTCGGGTTAAAGTACAAAACTCTAATAGATCCAGGGGTGTTTTCACAAATTATTCAAGACACAGTAAACAGTGATGCAATAAGTAATACGCGAAGGGGGTTTTCTGTAAAACACGCATTCTTCTTCTTCTACCTTCGGCCGGAGAAAATCCTCGCGCGGCGGCCGGCGTTCGCGCGCTCGCGCCGGAGCGTGGAGGGGGAAACTTGGAGCCGAGTCGGGTCAAGGAGGTGGCCGGCGCTACGGTGGACACCGTGGGCTAGACGTCGTCGCCAGCGGTGAAGAGTAGAGGCAAGCGGTGGTGGTGAACCGAGAAGGCGACGGCGCCGGGGCACGGCGACGCGGCTCGATTCCGGCGGGGTATGGCACGGTAGGGGTCGCCGCTAGGCTTGGGAGTTGCGCGGCGGCGTGACGGTCCCGATGGCGGTATCGTGGAGGCGAGGGGAGGGCCGGAGGAGGGTTGTCCACGGCGAGGGGCCGGTGGTAATGGCGGCCGTGGGGTGCGCTCGCGGGGAAGGGTGATAGAGGCGAGGGCGAGCGGCGAGACCGTGCGTGGAAGATGGAGGGAGGCGCGGGCCGTGCGAGGCGCGCGTCGGCGGGGTGGGAGGCGTCTCGAGGCGGCGGGTGCCATGAGCTCGCCGCGGCGGCGATGGCGGTGGGCACTCTGCACTTGGGAGGGGGAGGCGGAGGGAGACGACTAGGCCTAGCGCATTGGGCGCGGGAGGTGGAGGCGGTTGTAATGGCGGCGGTCGGGAGGCTCGGGGAGCAGCGGAGCGGCCGGCGTAGCTCGGACTCCGATCTTACGGCAATGGCGGGTCGGCGCTCCACGCTTGGGGAAAGGAGGCAGAGGCGCGCGAGAGAGCGAGCAGTGGAGCGGCGAGTGCGAAGGGAGCCGGGGGTGCGTCCAGGTTCATGAGGGGCGCGGGGTCTTCACCCTTTAGGCGAGGGCGCGGCGTGGCCAGTGCGCTGGTGGCCATGGACGGGGTGCGCAGAGAGCGCACGCCGCGTGGGCGCGGGGGGGAGGGAAAGGGAACTGTGGGGCGCGATGTGGACTCGGTCCATGGACCGGGTGTCACTAACATGTGGGACCGGGGTGGGGAGAGAGAGGGAGGGTCTATAGACCGAGTGAGTGGAGACGCGGAAATGGTGGGACCCACTGGACCGGATGTTTGTCCGACGCGGGCGGGAAACTGGTCGACTGCTCGGTGGGGCCCGCCGGTCAGTGAGAGGAAAAGAGAGGGAAAATCCCGAAAATGGAAAAATGGTGTTTGACTGCAGATACACTTGTTTGAAGATCACGTTTTTGAACTGGTTAGATGCTGAATCTTAAAATACCCCAATTGGAGGAAGTGTTCTAAATTTGTTCCTCTACATTTCCCTTGTAAACTTGATTACCGTGTTCTACTCAAAAATCTGGTGCAAATTTGAATTTAAGCTGCTGACCAAGGTTTGACCAATAGAACCCTCCTGTTTAGAAATTCTAAAAGTCTATTTTCTAAGCACTTTCACAAAATGAGTTTTATACCAATGTTGTTCACAATTTCATGATCTACAACTTTCTCAATACAAGCATTGCAAGATTTTGGATTTAAGATCAAGGAAATTTAAAATTACTAAACAGGTCATGTTTGGACAGAATTCACATGCTGACAGAAAAAGCCCCAAAACTCTATGCAAACCTTCATGCATGTCAAAGCACAAATTTCTAAAGTTGTTCATCATTAAATTGTCTACAGGTTTGTCAATATGAGTTTCACCCAAATCCAAATAGAATCAAAGTTATGGGCACAATCACAAAGACATATCAGCAGAAAACAGGTTTCGATAAGTGGCATTTCAACCAAGTTTGAATTAGGGCTCAAATGCATGTCATTGTATGATGCATTATGATGAATGTTGCATGTATGATGAATGATTATGCACTTGAGATGCCGGAGCATCACATCTATGCAAACCGAATCAAGGTGCGCTGGTTTCGTATCTCAGCCTATTGCAGAAGCACGGGCCAAACTGGCAGAAGAGGGGGGCATGGAAGTTGGGACAAAGTAACTTTGGTGATGCATATTATTGAGGCTTCGTTCCTATGGTTTGGTTTCCTCACTCATGTTAACAATAGGTCCAACAACCCTTGATTACGAGACCCACAACAAATCATATGATAAAAGCAGTGGACGGACCAAAACCTGTGTTGAATTAAATTTCTCCCATCGGCCTACATATAAGGAAAAGCATTATATTCGTTGGTTCCTCGTTTCTAGCGTGTACAATTTTTTCGATTAGGAAAAAGTTTAATTATCGTCCTCTTGAGTATATGAAAACAGAGTCATGGTGCAAAGGTTTCATATCTCGGCCTTGTGTGGAAGCGCGGGCTCAAGTGGCAGAAGAGGAGGAAATATAAGTTGGGCCAAAACAACTTTGGTGATGCATATTTTTGAGGTTTCGTTCCTATGTTTGGTTTTCCTCATTCATCTCACCAACAAGTCCAAGAACCCTCGATTCCGAGTCCCACAACAAATGATATGTTGACAACAGTGGATGGACCAAATCCTGTATTGGATTAAAATTCTCGCATTGGCGTACATATATGGAAAAGCGTTATATTCATTGGTTCCACCTTTCTTGCGTGTAAAATTTTTTCAATTAGGAAAAGTTTAATTTTCGTCCTCTTAAGTATAGGCAAACTGAGTCATGGTGCGCAGGTTTCGTATCTCGGCCTAGTGTGGAAGCGCGGGCTCAAGTGGCAAAAGAGGAGGAAATGTAAGTTGGGCCAAAACAACTTTAGTGACGCATATTTTTGAGGTTTCGTTCCTATGGTTTGGTTTCCTCATTCATCTTACCAACAAGTCCAACAACCCCTCGATTCCGTGTCCGACAACAAATCATATGATAACAACAGTGGACGGACCAAAACTTGTATTGAATTAAAATTCTGCCATCGGCCTACATATATCGAAAAGCGTTATATTCATTGGTTCCTCATTTCTAGCGTGTACTAGTTTTTGGATTAGGAAAATGTTTTATTTTCACCCACTAGAGTCTAGGCAAACTGAGTAATGGCGCGCTGGTTTCGTATATCGTCCTAGTGTTGAAGTGTGCGATCAAGTGGCAGAAGAGGAGGGCATGTAAGTTGGGCCAAAATAACTTTGGCGATGCATATTATTGAGGTTTCGTTCCTATGGTTTGGTTTCCTCATTGATCTTACCAAAAAGTCCAACAACCCTCGAGTCCGAGTGCCTCAACAAATCATATGATAACAGCTGTGGATGGACCAAAACCTGTATTGAATTAAATTTCTCGCATCGGCCAACATATATGGAAAAGCATTATATTCATTGGTTCCTTCTTTTTCTTGTGTGTAAAATTTTTTCGATTAGGAAAAAGATTAATTTTCGTCCTCTTGAGTATAGGCAAACTGAGTCATGGTGCGCAGGTTTCGTATCTCGGCCACGTGTGGAAGCGCGGGCTCAAGTGGCAGAAGAGGAGGAAATGTAAGTTGGGCCAAAACAAATTTGGTGATGCATATTTTTGAGGTTTCGTTCCTTTGGTTTTGTTTCCTCATTCATGTTAACAACAAGTCCAACAACCCTCAATTACGAGACCCACAACAAATCATATGTTAACAGCAGTGGACGTACCAAAACCTGTATCGAATTAAATTTCTCCCATCGGCCTACATATATGGAAAAGCGTTATATTCATTGGTTCCTCCTTTTTAGCGTGTACAAGTTTTTGAATTAGGAAAAAGTTTCATTTTTGCCATCTTGAGTCTAGGCAAGCTGAGCAATGGTGCGCTGGTTTCGTATCTCAGCCTAGCGCGGAAGCGCGGGCTCAAGTGGCAGTAGAGAAGGGCACGTAAGTCGGGCCAAAACAACTCTGGTGATGTATATTTTTGAGGTTTCGTTCCTATGATGTGGTTTCCTCATTTATCCGACCAACAAATCAAACAACTCTCGATTACGAGTCTGACAACAAATGATATGTTAACAGCAGTGGATGGACCAAAACCTGTATCGAATTAAATTTCTCCCATCGGCCAACATATATGGAAAAGCGTCATATTCATTGGTTCCTCCTTACTAGCGTGTAGAATTTTTTCGATTAGGAAAAAGTTCAATTTTCGCCCTCTTGAGTCTATGCAAACCGAATCAAGGTGCGCTGGTTTCGTATCTCAGCCTATTGCAGAAGCGCGGGCCAAAGTGGCAGAAGAGGGGGCATGTAAGTTGGGACAAAGCAACTTTGGTGATGCATATTATTGAGGTTTCGTTCCTATGGTTTGGTTTCCTCACTCATGTCAACAATAGGTCCACCAACCCTTGATTACGAGACCCACAACAAATCATATGATAACAGCAGTGGACAGAGCAAAACCTGTGTTGAATTCAATTTCTCCCATCGGCCTACATATAAGAAAAAGCATTATATTCGTTGGTTCCTCCTTTCTAGCGTGTACAATTTTTTCGATTAGGAAAAAGTTTAATTTTCGTTCTCTTGAGTATAGGCAAACTGAGTCATGGTGCGCAGGTTTCGTATCTCGGCCTTGTGTGGAAGCGCGGGCTCAAGTGGCTGAAGAGGAGGAAATGTAAGTTGGGCCAAAACAACTTTGGTGATGCATATTATTGTGGTTTCGTTCCTATGGTTTGGTTACCTTGTTCATCTCTCCAACAAGTCCAAGAACCCTCGATTCCGAGTCCCACATCAAATGATATGTTGACAACAGTGGATGGACCAAATCCTGTATTGGATTAAAATTCTCGCATCGGCATACATATATGGAAAAGCGTTATATTCATTGGTTTCTCCTTTCTTGCGTGTAATATTTTTTCGAATAGGAAAAAGTTTAATTTTCGTCCTCTTGAGTATAGGCAAACTGAGTCATGGTGCGTAGGTTTCGTATCTCGGCTTGTGTGGAAGCGCGGGCTCAAGTGGCAGAAGAGGTGGAAATGTAAGTTGGGCCAAAACAACTTTGGTGATGCATATTTTTGAGGTTTCGTTCCTATCGTTTGGTTTCCTCATTCATCTAACCACCAAGTCCAAGTACCATCGATTCTGAGTCCCACAACAAATGATATGTTAACAACAGTGGATGGACCAAAACTTGTATTGAATTAAATTTCTCGCATCGGCCTACACATATGGAAAAGCGTTATATTCATTGGTTCCTCCTTTCTTGCGTGTAAAATTTTTTCGATTAGGAAAAAGTTTAATTTTTGTCCTCTTGAGTATAGGCAAACTGAGTCAAGGTGCGCAGGTTTCGTATCTCGGCCTAGTGTGGAAGCGCGGGCTCAAGTGGCAGAAGAGGAGGAAATGTAAGTTGGGCGAAAACAACATTGGTGATGCATATTTTTTAGGTTTCGTTCCTATGGTTTGGTTTCTTCATTCATCTTACCAACAAGTCCAACAACCCACGATTCTGTGTCCCACAACAAATCATATGATATCAACAGTGGACGGACCAAAACCTGTATTGAATTAAAATTCTCCCATCAGCCTACATATATCGAAAAGCATTATATTCATTGGTTCCTCCTTTCTAGCGTGTGCAAGTTTTTGGATTAGGAAAATGTTTAGTTTTCACCCACTAGAGTCTAGGCAAACTTAGTAATGGTGCGCTGGTTTCTTATCTCGGCCTAGTGTGGAAGCGTGCGCTCAAGTGGCAGAAGAGGACGGCATGTAAGTTGGGCCAAAACAACTTTGGCGATGCATATTATTGAGGTTTTGTTCCTGTGGTTTGGTTTCCTCATTCATCTTACCAAAAAGTCCAACAACCCTCGATTCCGAGTCCCTCGTCAAATCATATGATAACAGCTGTGGATGGACCAAAACCTGTATTTAAATAAATTTCTCGCATCGGCCGACATATATGGAAATGTATTATATTCATTAGTTCCTCCTTTCTAGCGTGTAAAATTTTTTCGATTAGGTAAAAGTTTAATTTTCGTCCTCATGAGAATAGGCAAACTGAGTCATGGTGCGCAGGTTTCGTATGTCGGCCTTGTGTGGAAGCGCGGGCTCAAGTGGCAGAAGAGGAGGAAATGTAAGTTGGGCCAAAACAACTTTGGTGATGCATATTTTTTAGGTTTCGTTCCTATGATGTGGTTTCCTCATTTATCCTACCAACAAGTCCAACAACTCTCGATTACGAGTCCCACAACAAATGATATGTTAACAACAGTGGATGGACCAAAACCTGTATCGCATTAAATTTCTCCCATCGGCCAACATATATGGAAAAGTGTCATATTCATTGGTTCCTCCTTACTAGCGTGTAGAATTTTTTCGATTAGGATAAAGTTCAATTTTCGCCCTCTTGAGTCTATGCAAACCGAATCAAGGTGCGCTGGTTTCGTATCTCAACCTATTGCAGAAGCACGGGCCAAAGTGGCAGAAGAGGGGGGCATGTAAGTTGTGACAAAGCAACTTTGGTGGTGCATATTATTGAGGTTTCATTCCTATGGTTTGGTTTCCTCACTCATGTTAACAGTAGGTCCAACAACCCTTGATTACGAGACCCACAACAAATCATATGATAACAGCAGTGGACGGACCAAAACCTGTGTTGAATTAAATTTCTCCCATTGGCCTACATATAAGGAAAAGCATTATATTCGTTGGTTCCTCCTTTCTAGCGTCTACAATTTTTTCGATTACGAAAAAGTTTAATTTTCGTCCTCTTGAGTATAGGCAAACAGAGTCATGGTGCGCAGGTTTCGTATCTCGGCCTTGTGTGGAAACGCGGGCTCAAGTGCAGAAGAGGAGGAAATATAAGTTGGGCTAAAACAACTTTGGGGATGCATATTTTTGAGGTTTCATTCCTATGGTTTGGTTTCCTCATTCATCTCAACAACAAGTCCAAGAACCCTCGATTCCGAGTCCCACAACAAATGATATGTTGACAACAGTGGATGGACCAAATCCTGTATTGGATTAAAATTCTCGGATCGGCGTACATATATGGAAAAGCGTTATATTCATTGGTTCCTCCTTTCTTGCGTGTAAAATTTTTTCAAATAGGAAAAAGTTTAATTTTCGTCCTCTTGAGTATAGGCAAACTGAGTCATGGTGCGCAGGTTTCGTATCTCGGCCTTGTGTGGAAGCGTGGGCTCAAGTGGCAGAAGAGGTGGAAATGTAAGTTGGGCCAAAACAACTTTTGTGATGCATATTTTTGAGGTTTCGTTCCTATGGTTTGGTTTCCTCATTCATGTAACCACCATGTCCAAGTACCCTCGATTCTGAGTCCCACAACAAATGATATGTTAACAACAGTGGATGGACCAAAACCTGTATTGAAATAAATTTCTCGCATCAGCCTACACATATGGAAAAGCGTTATATTCATTGGTTCCTCCTTTCTTGCGTGTAAAATTTTTTTGATTAGGAAAAAGTTTAATTTTGGTCCTCTTGAGTATAGGCAAACTAAGTCATGGTGCACAGGTTTCGTATCTCGGCCTAGTGTGGAAGCGTGGGCTCAAGTGGCGGAAGAGGAGGAAATGTAAGTTGGGCGAAAACAACTTTGGTGATGCATATTTTTTAGGTTTCGTTCCTATGGTTTGGTTTCCTCATTCATCTTACCAACAAGTCCAACAACCCTCGATTCCGTGTCGCACAACAAATCTTATGATATCCACAGTGGACGGACCAAAACCTGTATTGAATTAAAATTCTCCCATCAGCCTACATATATCGAAAAGCATTATATTCATTGCTTAATCCTTTCTAGCGTGTACAAGTTTTTGGATTAGGAAAATGTTTAATTTTCGCCCACTAGAGTCTAGGCAAACTTAGTAATGGTGCGCTGGTTTCTTATCTCGGCCTAGTGTGGAAGCGTGCGCTGAAGTGGCAGAAGAGGAGGGCATGTAAGTTGGGCCAAAACAACATTGGTGATGCATATTCTTGAGGTTTCATTCCTATGGTTTGGTTTCCTCATTCATCTCAACAACAAGTCCAAGAACCCTCGATTCCGAGTCCCACAACAAATGATATGTTGACAACAGTGGATGGACCAAATCCTGTATTGGATTAAAATTCTCGGATCGGCGTACATATATGGAAAAGCGTTATATTCATTGGTTCCTCCTTTCTTGCGTGTAAAATTTTTTCAAATAGGAAAAAGTTTAATTTTCGTCCTCTTGAGTATAGGCAAACTGAGTCATGGTGCGCAGGTTTCGTATCTCGGCCTTGTGTGGAAGCGTGGGCTCAAGTGGCAGAAGAGGTGGAAATGTAAGTTGGGCCAAAACAACTTTTGTGATGCATATTTTTGAGGTTTCGTTCCTATGGTTTGGTTTCCTCATTCATGTAACCACCATGCCCAAGTACCCTCGATTCTGAGTCCCACAACAAATGATATGTTAACAACAGTGGATGGACCAAAACCTGTATTGAAATAAATTTCTCGCATCAGCCTACACATATGGAAAAGCGTTATATTCATTGGTTCCTCCTTTCTTGCGTGTAAAATTTTTTTGATTAGGAAAAAGTTTAATTTTGGTCCTCTTGAGTATAGGCAAACTAAGTCATGGTGCACAGGTTTCGTATCTCGGCCTAGTGTGGAAGCGTGGGCTCAAGTGGCGGAAGAGGAGGAAATGTAAGTTGGGCGAAAACAACTTTGGTGATGCATATTTTTTAGGTTTCGTTCCTATGGTTTGGTTTCCTCATTCATCTTACCAACAAGTCCAACAACCCTCGATTCCGTGTCGCACAACAAATCATATGATATCCACAGTGGACGGACCAAAACCTGTATTGAATTAAAATTCTCCCATCAACCTACATATATCGAAAAGCATTATATTCATTGCTTACTCCTTTCTAGCGTGTACAAGTTTTTGGATTAGGAAAACGTTTAATTTTCGCCCACTAGAGTCTAGGCAAACTTAGTAATGGTGCGCTGGTTTCTTATCTCGGCCTAGTGTGGAAGCGTGCGCTGAAGTGGCAGAAGAGGAGGGCATGTAAGTTGGGCCAAAACAACATTGGTGATGCATATTCTTGAGGTTTCGTTCCTATGGTTTGGTTTCCTCATTCATCTCACCAACAAGTCCAAGCACCCTCGATTCCAAGTCCCACAACAAATGATATGTTGACAACAGTGGATGGACCAAAACCTGTATTGAATTAAATTTCTCGCATCGACCTACATATATGGAAAAGCGTTATATTCTTTGGTTCCTCGTTTCTAGCGTGTAAAATTTTTCGATTAGGAAAAGTTTAATTTTCGCCTTCTTGAGTCTAGGCAAACTGAGTCACGCTACGCAGGTTTCGTATCTCAGCCTAGTGTGGAAGCACGGGCTCAAGTGGCAGAAGAGGAGGAAATGTAAGTTGGGCCAAAACAACTTTGGTGATGCATATTTTTGTGGTTTTCATTCCTATGGTTTGGTTTCCTCATTCATCTTACCTACAAGTCCAACAACCCTCGATTTCGTGTCCCACAACAAATCATATGACAACAACAGTGGATGGGCCAAAACCTGTATTGAATTAAAATTCTCTCATCGGCCTACATATATCGAAAAGCGTTATATTCATTGGTTCCTGCTTTCTAGCGTGTACAAGTTTTTGGGTTAGGAAAATGTTTAATTTTCACCCACTAGAGTCTAGTCAAACTGAGTAATGGTACGCTGGTTTCGTATCTCGGCTTAGTATGGAAGCGTGCGCTCAAGTGGCAGAAGAGGAGGGCATGTAAGTTGGGCCAAAACAACTTTGGTGATGCATATTTTTGAGTTTTCGTTCCTATGTTGCGGTTTCCTCATTCTTCTTACCAACAAGTCCAAAAACCCTCGATTCTGCCCCACAACAAATGATATGTAAACAACAGTGGACAGACCAAATCCTGTATCGAATTAAATTTCTCCCATCGGCCTACATATATGAAAAAGCATTATATTCATTGGTTCCTCCTATCTAGCGTGTACAAGTTTTAGGAATTGAAAAAGTTTAATTTTCGCCATCTTCAATCTAGGCAAACTAAGTATTAGTGTGGTGATTCCATATCTCAGCAAAGTGTCGAAGCGCGTGCTCAAGTGGTAGAAGAGGATGGCATGTAAGTTGGGCCAAAACAACTTTGGTGATGCATATTTTTGAGGTTTCGTTCCTATTGTATGGTTTCCACATTCATCTTACCAATAAGTCTAAGAACCCTCGTTTCTGAGTCCCACCACAAATGATATGTTAACAATAGTGGATGGACCAAAACCTGTATTGAATTAAATTTCTCGCATCGGCCTACATATATGGAAAAGCGTTATATTCTTTGGTTCCTCGTTTCTAGCGTGTAAAATTTTTCGATTAGGAAAAGTTTAATTTTTGCCCACTTGAGTCTAGGCAAACTGAGTCACGGTGCGCAGGTTTCGTGTCTCAGCCTAGTACGGAAGCACGGGCTCAAGTGGCAGAAGAGGAGGGCACGTAAGTTGGGCCAAAACAACTTTGGCGTTGCATATTTTTTGGCTTCTTTCCTATGGTTTGGTTTCATCATTCATCTTACCTACAAATCCTACAACCCTCGATTCCGTGTCCCACAACAAATCAAATGACAACGACAGTGCACAGACCAAAACCTGTATCAAATTAAATTTCTCCCACCGGCCTACATATATCGAAAAGCGTTATATTCCTTGGTTCCTTCTTTCTAGCGTATACAAGTTTTTTTATTAGGAAAAAGTTTAATTTTCATCCTCTTGAGTATAGGCAAACTGAGTCATGCTGCGCAGGTTTCGTATCTCGGCCTAGTGTGGAAGCACGGGCTCAAGTGGCAGAAGAGGAGGAAATGTAAGTTGGGTCAAAACAACTTTGGTGATGCCTATTTTTGTGGTTTCGTTCCTATAGTTTGGTTTTCCTCATTCATCTTACCAACAAGTCCGACAACCCTCGATTCCGTGTCCCATAACAAATCATATGATAACAACAGTGGACAGACCAAAACCTGTATTGAATTAAAATTGTCCCATCGTCCCACATATATCGAAAAGGATTATATTCATTGGTTCCTCCTTTCTAGCGTGTACATGTTTTTGGATTAGGAAAATGTTTAATTTTCACCCACTAGTCTTGGCAAACTGAGTAATGGTGCGCTGGTTTCGTATCTTGGCCTAGTGTGGAACCGTGCGCTCAAGTGGCAGAAGAGGTGGGCATGTAAGTTGGGCCAAAACAACTTTTGTGATGCATATTTTTGAGGTTTTATTCCTATGGTGTGGTTTCCTCATTCATCTTACAAACAAGTCCAACAACCCTCGATTTTGGGTCCCACACCCAAATGATATGTTAACAACAGTGGACGGACCAAAGCCTGTATGGAATTAAATTTCTCCCATCAGCCAACATATATGGAAAAGCATTATATTCATTGGTTCCTCCTACCTAGCGTGTACAAGTTTTTGGATTTCAAAAAAGTTTAATTTTCACCATCTTGAGCCTATACAAACTGAGTAATGGTGCGCTGGTTCCACATCTCGGCCTAGTGCGGAAGCGCAGGCTCAAGTGGTAGAAGAGGAGGGAATGTAAGTTGGGCCAAAACAACTTTGGTGATGCATATTTTTAAGGTTTCGTTCCTATGGTGTGGTTTCCTCGTTCATCTTACCAACAATTCCAAGAATCCTCAATTCTGAGTCCGACAACAAATAATATGTTAACAACAGTGGATGGACCAAAACCTTTACTGAATAAATTTCTCGTGTGGACATTGGTTCCTCCTTTCCAGCGTGTAAAATTTTTTCGATTAGGAAAAAGTTTAATTTTCGCCCTCTTGAGTCTAGGCAAACTGAGTGACGGTGCGCAGGTTTCGTATCTCAGCCTAGTGCGGAAGCACGGGCTCAAGTGGCAGAAGAGGAGGGCATGTAAGTTGGGCCAAAACAACTTTGGCGATGCATATTTTTGAGGTTTCATTCTTATGGTTTGGTTTCTTCAGTCATCTTACCAACAAGTCCAACAACCCTCGATTCAGTGTCCTACAACAAATAATATGATAACGACAGTGGACGGGCCAAAACCTGTATCGAATTAAATTTCTCCCATCGGCCTACATATATCAAAAGGCGTTATATTCATTGTTTCCTTCTTTCTAGCGTGTACAAGTTTTTTGATTAGGAAAAAGTTTAATTTTCATCCTCTTGAGTATTGGCAAACTGAGTCATGGTGTGCAGGTTTCGTATCTCGGCCTAGTGTCGAAGCATGGGCTCAAGTGGCAGAAGAGAAGGAAATGTAAGTTGGGCCAAAACAACTTTGGTGATGCATATATTTGTGGTTTCGTTCCTATGGTTTGGTTTCCTCATTCATCTTACCAACAAGTCTAACAACTCTCGATTCCGTATCCCACAACAAACCATATGATAACAGTAGTAGACGGACCAAAACCTGTATTGAACGAAAATTCTCCCATCGGCCTACATATATCGAAAAGCGTTATATTCATTGGGTCCTCCTTTCTAGCGTGTAAATTTTTTTCAATTAGGAAAATGTTTAATTTTCACCCACTAGAGTCTTGGCAAACTGAGTAATGGTGCGCTGGTTTCGTATCTCGGCCTAGTGTGCAAGCGTGCGCTCAAGTGGCAGAAGAGGTGGGGAAGTATGTTGGGCCAAAACAACTTTTGTGATGCATATTTTTGAGGTTTCGTTCCTATGGTGTGGTTTCCTTATTCATCTTACAAACTAGTCCAACAACCCTCAATTCTGACTCCCACAACAAATGATATGTTAACAACACTGGATGGACCAAAACCAGTATTGAATTAAATTTCTCGCATCGGCCCACATATATGGAAAAGCGTTATGTTCATTCGTTCCTCCTTTCTTGCGTGTAAAATATTTTTGAGTAGGAAAAAGTTTAATTTTCGCCCTCTTGAGTTTTGGCAAATTGAGTCACGGTGCGCAGTTTTCGTATCTCAGCCGTGTGCGCAAGCATGGGCTCAAGTGGCAGAAGAGAAGGGCATGTAAGTTGGACCAAAACAACTTTGGCGATGCATATTTTTGAGGTTTCATTCCTATGGGTTGGTTTCCTCATTCATCTTAGCAACAAGTCCAACAACCCTCGATTCCGTGTCCCACAACAAATGATATGATAATTACTGTCGACGGCCCAAAACCTGTATCGAATTAAATTTCTCTAATCGGCCTACATATATTGAAGAGTGTTACATTCATTGTTCCTTCTTTCTAGCGTGTACAAGTTTTTTGATTAGGAAATAGATTAATTTTCGTCCTCGAGTATAGGCAAACTGAGTAATGGTCCGCAGGTTTCATATCTCGGCCTAGTGTGGAAGCACGGGCTCATGTGGCAGAAGAGGAGGAAATGTAAGTTGGGCCAAAACAACTTTGGTGATGCATATTTTTGTGGTTTCGTTCCTATGGTTTGGTATCCTCATTCATCTAACCAACAAGTCCAACAACCGTCAATTCCGTGTCCCACAACAAATGATATGCAAACAACAGTGGATGGACCAAAACCTGCATTGAATTAAATTTCTCGCATCGGCCTACATATATGGAAAAGCGATATATTCATTGGGTCCTCCTTTCTAGCGTGTAAATTTTTTTCAATTAGGAAAATGTTTAATTTTCACCCACTAGAGTCTTGGCAAACTGAGTAATGGTGCGCTGGTTTCGTATCTCGGCCTAGTGTGCAAGCGTGCGCTCAAGTGGCAGAAGAGGTGGGGAAGTATGTTGGGCCAAAACAACTTTTGTGATGCATATTTTTGAGGTTTCGTTCCTATGGTGTGGTTTCCTTATTCATCTTACAAACTAGTCCAACAACCCTCAATTCTGACTCCCACAACAAATGATATGTTAACAACACTGGATGGACGAAAACCAGTATTGAATTAAATTTCTCGCATCGGCCCACATATATGGAAAAGCGTTATGTTCATTCGTTCCTCCTTTCTTGCGTGTAAAATATTTTTGAGTTGGAAAAAGTTTAATTTTCGCCCTCTTGAGTCTTGGCAAATTGAGTCACGGTGCGCAGTTTTCGTATCTCAGCCGTGTGCGCAAGCATGGGCTCAAGTGGCAGAAGAGAAGGGCATGTAAGTTGGACCAAAACAACTTTGGCGATGCATATTTTTGAGGTTTCATTCCTATGGGTTGGTTTCCTCATTCATCTTAGCAACAAGTCCAACAACCCTCGATTTCGTGTCCCACAACAAATGATATGATAATGACTGTCGACGGCCCAAAACCTGTATCGAATTAAATTTCTCTAATCGGCCTACATATATTGAAGAGTGTTACATTCATTGTTCCTTCTTTCTAGCGTGTACAAGTTTTTTAAGGAAATAGATTAATTTTCGTCCTCGAGTATAGGCAAACTGAGTAATGGTCTGCTGGTTTCATATCTCGGCCTAGTGTGGAAGCATGGGCTCATGTGGCAGAAGAGGAGGAAATGTAAGTTGGGCCAAAACAACTTTGGTGATGCATATTTTTGTGGTTTCGTTCCTATGGTTTGGTATCCTCATTCATCTAACCAACAAGTCCAACAAGCGTCAATTCCGTGTCCCACAACAAATGATATGCAAACAACAGTGGATGGACCAAAACCTGTATTGAATTAAATTTCTCGCATCGGCCTACATATATGGAAAAGCGTTATATTCATTGGGTCCTCCTTTCTAGCGTGTATAATTTTTTCAATTAGGAAAATGTTTAATTTTCACCCACTAGAGTCTTGGCAAACTGAGTAATGGTGCGCTGGTTTCGTATCTCGGCCTAGTGTGCAAGCATGCGCTCAAGTGGCAGAAGAGGAGGGCAAGTATGTTGGGCCAAAACAACTTTTGTGATGCATATTTTTGAGGTTTCGTTCCTATGGTGTGGTTTCCTTATTCATCTTACAAACTAGTCCAACAACCCTCAATTCTGACTCCCACAACAAATGATATGTTAACAACACTGGATGGACCAAAACCAGTATTGAATTAAATTTTTCGCATCGGCCTACATATATGGAAAAGCGTTATGTTCATTCGTTCCTCCGTTCTTGCGTGTAAAATTTTTTTGAGTAGGAAAAAGTTTAATTTTCGCCCTCTTGAGTCTTGGCAAACTGAGTCACGGTGCGCAGTTTTCGTACCTCAGCCGTGTGCGCAAGCATGAGCTCAAGTGGCAGAAGAGAAGGGCATGTAAGTTGGACCGAAACAACTTTGGCGATGCATATTTTTGAGGTTTGATTCCTATGGGTTGGTTTCCTCATTCATCTTAGCAACAAGTCCAACAACCCTCGATTCCGTGTCCCACAACAAATGATATGATAATGACTGTCGACGGCCCAAAACCTGTATCGAATTAAATTTCTCTAATCGGCCTACATATATCGAAGAGTGTTACATTCATTGTTCCTTCTTTCTAGCGTGTACAAGTTTTTTGATTAGGAAATAGATTAATTTTTGTCCTCGAGTCTAGGCAAACTGAGTAATGGTCCGCAGGTTTCATATCTCGGCCTAGTGTGGAAGCACGGGCTCATGTGGCAGAAGAGGAGGAAATGTAAGTTGGGCCAAAACAACTTTGGTGATGCATATTTTTGTGGTTTCGTTCCTATGGTTTGGTATCCTCATTCATCTAACCAACAAGTCCAACAACCGTCAATTCCGTGTCCCACAACAAAGGATATGCGAACAACAGTGGATGGACCAAAACCTGTATTGAATTAAATTTCTCGCATCGGCCTACATATATGGAAAAGCGTTATATTCATTGGGTCCTCCATTCTAGCGTGTAAAATTTTTTCAATTAGGAAAATGTTTAATTTTCACCCACTAGAGTCTTGGCAAACTGAGTAATGGTGCGCTGGTTCCGTATCTCGGCCTAGTGTGCAAGCGTGCGCTCAAGTGGCAGAAGAGGTGGGCAAGTATGTTGGGCCAAAACAACTTTTGTGATGCATATTTTTGAGGTTTCGTTCCTATGGTGTGGTTTCCTTATTCGTCTTACAAACTAGTCCAACAACCCTCAATTCTGACTCCCACAACAAATGATATGTTAACAACACTGGATGGACCAAAACCAGTATTGAATTAAATTTCTCGCATCGGCCTACATATATGGAAAAGCGTTATGTTCATTCGTTCCTCCTTTCTTGCGTGTAAAATATTTTTGAGTAGGAAAAAGTTTAATTTTCGCCCTCTTGAGTCTTGGCAAACTGAGTCACGGTGCTCAGTTTTCGTATCTCAGCCGTGTGCGCAAGCATGGGCTCAAGTGGCAGAAGAGAAGGGCATGTAAGTTGGACCAAAACAACTTTGGCGATGCATATTTTTGAGGTTTGATTCCTATGGGTTGGTTTCCTCATTCATCTTAGCAACAAGTCCAACAACCTTCGATTCCGTGTCCCACAACAAATGATATGATAATGACTGTCGACGGCCCAAAACCTGTATCGAATTAAATTTCTCTAATCGGCCTACATATATCGAAGAGTGTTACATTCATTGTTCCTTCTTTCTAGCGTGTACAAGTTTTTTGATTAGGAAAAAGTTCAATTTTCATCCTCTTGAGCATAGGCAAACTGAGTCATGGTGCGCAGGTTTCATATCTTGGCCTCGTGTCGAAGCATGGGCTCAAGTGGCAGAAGAGGAGGAAATGTAAGTTAGGCAAAAACAACTTTGCTGATGCATATTTTTGTGGTTTCGTTCCTATGGTTTGGTTTCCTCATTCATCTTACCAACAAGTCCAACGACCCTCGATTCCATGTCCCCAACAAACCATATGATAACAATAGTGGACGGACCAAAACCTGTATTGAATGAAATTTCTCCCATCGGCCTACATATATCGAAAAGTGTTATATTCATTGGTTCCTCCTTTCTAGCGTGTACAAGTTTTTGGATTTGGAAAATGTTTAATTGTCACCCACTAGAGTCTTGGCAAACTGAGTAATGGTGAGCTGGTTTCATATCTAAGGCTAGTGTGGAAGTGTGCGCTCAAGTAGCAGATGAGGTGGGCATGTAACTTGGGCCAAAACAACTTTTGTGATGCATATTTTTGAGATTTCATTCCTATGGTGTGGTTTCCTTATTGACCTTACAAACAAGTCCAACAACCCTCGATTCTAGGTCCCACAACAAATGATATGTTAACAACAGTGGATGGACCAAAACCAGTATTGAATTAAATTTCTCGCATCGGCCTACATATATGGAAAAGCGTTATGTTCATTCGTTCTTCCTTTCTTGCGTGTAAAATTTTTTTGAGTAGGAAAAAGTTTAATTTTTGCCCTCTTGAGTCTTGGCAAACTGAGTCACGGTGCGCATTTTTCGTATCTCAGCCGTGTGCGCAAGCATGGGCTCAAGTGGCAGAAGAGGAGGGCATGTAAGTTGGACCAAAACAACTTTGGCGATGCATATTTTTGAGGTTTCATTCCTATGGGGTGGTTTCCTCATTCATCTTAGCAACAAGTCCAACAACCCTCGATTCCGTGTCCCACAACAAATCATATGATAATGACTGTCAACGGCCCAAAACCTGTATCGAATTAAATTTCTCTAATCGGCCTACATATATCGAAGAGTGTTACATTCATTGGTTCCTTCTTTCTAGAGTGTACAAGTTTTTCGATTAGGAAATAGATTAATTTTTGTCCTCGACTATAGGCAAAATGAGTAATGGTGCGCAGGTTTCATATCTCGGCCTAGTGTGGAAGCACGGCCTCATGTGGCAGAAGAGGAGGAAATGTAAGTTGGGCCAAAACAACTTTGGTGATGCATATTTTTGTGGTTTGGTTCCTATGGTTTGGTATCCTCATTCATCTTACCAACAAGTCTAACAACCCTCAATTCCGTGCCCCACAACAAATGATATGTAAACAACAGTGGATGACCAAAACCTGTATTGAATGAAATTTCTCGCATCGGCCTACATATATGGAAAAGCGTTATATTCATTGGGTCCTCCTTTCTAGCGTGCAAAATTTTTCGATTAGGAAAAAGTTTAATTTTCGCCCTCCTGAGTCTAGACAAACTGAGTCACGGGGCGCAGGTTTCATATCTCAGCCTAGTGCGGAAGCACGGGCTCATGTGGCAGAAGAGGAGGGCATGTAAGTTGGACCAAAACAACTTTGGCGATGCATATTTTTGAGGTTTCATTCCTAAGGTTTGGTTTCCTCATTCATCTTACCGACAAGTTCAACAACCCTTGACTCTGTGTCCCACAACAAATCGTATGATAACGACAGTCGATGGACCAAAACATGTATCGAATTAAATTTCTCGCATCGGCCTCCATATATGGAAAAGCGTTATATTCATTGGTTTCTCATTTCTAGCATGTAAAATTTTTTCGATTAGGAAAAAGTTTAATTTTCGCCCTCTTGAGTCTAGGCAAACTGAGTCACGGTGTGCATGTTTCGTATCTCAGCCTAGTGCGCAAGCATGGGCTCAAGTGGCAGAAGAGGAGGGCATGTAAGCTAGACCAAAACAACTTTGGTGATGCATATTTTTGAGGTTTCATTCCTATGGTTTGGTTTCCTCATTCATCTTACCAACGATTCCGTGTCCCACAACTAATCATATGATAACTACAGTCGACGGACCAAAACCTGTATCGAATTAACTTTCTCCCATCGGCCTACATATATGGAAAAGCGTTATATTCATTGGTTCCTCCTATCTAGCGTGTACAAGTTTTTGGATTTGAAAAAAGTTTAATTTTCATCATCTTGAGTCTAGGCAAACTGAGTAATGGTGCGCTGGTTTCGTATCTCGGCCTAGTGCGGAAGCGCGGGCTCAAGTGGCAGAAGAGGAGGGCATGTAAGTTGGGCCAAAACAACTTTGGTCATGCATATTTTTGCGGTTTCGTTCCTATGTTGTGGTTTCCTCATTCATCTTACCAACAAGTCCAAGAACCCTCAATTCCGTGTCCTGCAACAAATGATATGTTAACAACAGTGGACGGACCAAAACCTGTATTGAATTAAATTTCTCGCATCAGCCTACTGTTGACGTTTCTTAGCGTAACAGATTTTACTCCGCATGCGCACGGAGATTCGCTGTAGCTTTTTCACTCAGAGTATTCTGAGTATCGTAAAAATCCGCAGGGAAGCGGTAGGCTCAAGAGTGTAATTGAATAAACTCAAATCGACTGAACTGTAAACTTGGATAAATTATACCAACTAGTAGTTGAACAGGGGTAAACGTGATAAAGATAGGTGTATGGTGGAGGAGGATATCTATCTAAGCTATCTGTAGAAAGGTATAGTTGCCTGGGAGGACAACGAGTGAGATAAAGTCACCAAACTCTATTCTAATCGGCTGCAAAGATTATCCGTGTCTAACTAAGCTATTCAAGCAAACAAGCCAGGGTCTTGCATCGAGCGAAATTCCAGAGTCTCGAGGGTACCAGGGGGTAGATAGTAGGTCCATAAAGAGAGTCTGGCTAACACCTACGGGCCTCCCAAACGACGGGCCTGGACTAAATAGGCACACCACACGCTGTCACCGAGTGGGGCTACCAAGCAAAGCTGTATGGAGAGGATGGCAAGCTATAAACGTGTTCAAGCGAAGCTTGAACAACGATAGATCGTCCTTGATCAAAGGAGAGGATCTAGCCAGAGCCTAGCGTCTAAGTCTAGGGTTGAGTTATAGCACCCGCAAGAATAACAAGACTTGAACAAGTAAGCGAAACACAATCTAAGCCTAGCAAGTATGCAAAATAAAGGTACACCACACTTGCAGGAGATAGAAATAAAGTAAAATATAACTAAATTATATTGAAGGTAATCTGAATCCAAAAGATACAAGAGTTTTACCACAGACTCGAAGATAACTCTGGAGACTCCGAGGCAAAGCTCGACTCAACTCTAACTCCCAGGACTATCCTAACTACTAAAGGAAGAGTGAAGCACTCTTAGATAGACTCTCAACTCAACTCTCCTTTACTCCACACTTTGCAAATGAGCTCCCGGGGTCTATTTATAGCCTAGGAAGTGAGGGGGGTATTTATATGTGCACTAGGTCGGTGGAGGGATCAAGTTGGTGGCCGGCCGACCTAGGTGGGTGGTCGGGCGGCCACCCCCTATGGCTAGGCGGCCATGGGATCCACCGCCTTAGTTGATCCAACAGCTGAGCTTGCTCCCCCACGTCGGTTGACAGTTAGAACGGTTGGTTGCACGTGAAAAATGCGTCGAGGGGTGGTCGGCCGGCCATAGCACGTGGTCGGGCGGCCACGTGTCTGCCTCCGATTTGTTGCATGTTGCTTCCCTCGGATCCTTGACATCACCAATCCTCGTCCCGGCACTTTTTGACCCTTGGATATATTGGATGCTCTCTTGTATGGTTGGATTTCCACCATTTTGTGTTTGTTTGCACATCGGATCGATGACATGGCACATGAAGTGGTCAAGGGACCATTCCACGTTGTCAGGGGTCCAAAACCCAGTTGGAGGGTGCCCGGGCGGCCACCCCACTTTTGCCATTTCTACTCATCTTCGACATGTGACATGTTTGCAACCATTTTATGTGTATTTTGGTACCTGCATCCAAATATTCATGTACATCTTGTGGAACTCATTAGTAGCAAGGGTTAGTCCATATATTTCACTTGTTAAGCTTCATTTGGTGGATAATTGACGGTTGATATCGTGAAATAACGACCGTCAACACCCCGCCAAGCTTAGACCTTTGCTCGTCCTCGAGCAAAGCTAAGACTGAAAGTGGATCAGGAGTTGCTACAATATCCAACTGAAGGAAAATATTCTTATATGCAACTCAAAACTCAAACTTTCGCCCCAAGTAGTGAAATAATCAAAGATCACCTCGGTCATACCTGTGGTGCATCTTTTTGCTTACCTTGCCTTGGGCGGTTGAGAGATAGAACAACTTGTTTGAAGATTGATTCTAACTCATTCTTTTTGGATGTTCTTCTCAGGTGTTTTCAGGATTTTCAAAACAAACATAAGCTTCCCCTTGGTACTCTCGATCACTCAGAAGTGTTTTCTCACCAAAGGCCATGATTTTGGCCAACATATCCCTACACTAAGGCCTTTGTGGAGCTTTAGGTGGGGGAGAATGTGGCACACTTAGAATGTTTATTTTTGCTAAGCCAAAGATTGGACCAAAGAGTGTACTCTATCATTTCTTCTGTTTGATCACTGGAGTATTGAGTGGTGGTACAAAGTTGTCTCCTTCTCTAGATTTTTATCCTTATAGCCTTGTATAGATTCGGAGTGGGTATGGAGCTTTATTTCTTTTTGCCATGCTTGAATTTGCATGTTTTTTTTTTCATTTTGCCGTGCTTTTGCACGCATTTTTTTCTTTTTGCCATGCTTTTGCATGCATTTTTCTTTTCGGCTCCATACCCTTACTCCTTGAGATTTGAAGGCTAGGGGATTATGAGAAGTATTTGGAGAATTTTTGGTGGATGCAAAGTCCGAAATGGATCACTTGCATTTGATTTTATACTCCAACTATCAACAGAGGATGATATTTCTACTCAATGAGACTCAAAATTTGACAAAGCTCAAAACATATCTAAGTAGCTCTTTGTAGCTGGTTTTGAACATTTGAAGCATATATGGCTCTGGTAGAACTTTTTGAACCATGGGGAGCTTTATTTTGTTATTTTCAAACATAAAAAACCTGAGACATTCATCTTACTAGGAACTTGAAAGATCATCCCACATTTAAGTCATATCATGATCTCACAACAACTTAGGCTCGTTATCACAAATGGCATCCATAAGGTAAAACTTTTAGTTTACTTATCTTTATTCACCAACATAGGACTAAGCTAAGCATAAGTTGTCATGCAAGAATTAAACCATTCACTTGATAGAGGAACTATTCATCATTTCCAAAACGAAGCTAGCAAGTGAATTTAACAATTAAGCATGGGAGTTATTTATTAGGATACATAATAATTTTTTAACTACTGGAATTAAAAGATACAACGGGCATTTCTCTCATAGGTAAAGCAGATAGAACTAGACACGAAGGTACAGGGGTGAACAAGGAGATGCTAGAACACACATACCTTGGCTGTTGGTTCTCCCCCCCAAGCTTCAATGAAGCTCACTCGGGAAAGAACCCTTTCCAGTTGTAGTACATTAGGCTCTGCTCATGCATGCGGTCGACAGTCGCTCTTGTCTCTAGGATCAAGTTGTGGTCAACTCCTTGTTGCTGAATGTCGGCGAGGCTGTCCATCATCCCCGAAGAGGGCGGTGAAGTTTTCATCGAGTTCGTCACCGGTGTAGCGGGCAGAATGGGACGGACCTGCACCATGACCATAAGAGTACTCACCTCCGCTGTGATGTGATGGTGTCGGGTTAGCGGAGGGCACAACGGAGTTCCACGAGCTGTGCCAGGAACCCTGTGGGTTGGCTTCCCAAGCAGGTGTGCTTGGATGAGCCCATGTAGGTGCGGCTTTTGGCTGTTGTGCATCCTCGTTGGCCTTGCGGATTTGCTCCTCTGCTCGTCGTTGTTGGGCGCGAGTCATGACTCCAGAGACACTGTTTCTTCCTGGTTCTATCTCGGGTTCTAGCTGCATGGTTAGTGTCCTCACAGAGTATAATTTGTACTGCGGTGCTGGGAGCGGCAGCTCAAAGTCAGAGCCCCTAAAAGTCATGATGTAATTCCCGTTTGTGTCCTTCCTCAAAAAGTGTGCATGGATGAAGTGTGACTCTTTGACTACTCATGTAGGGTCATTTGGCATGAAGGAAATGGTAGCATTTGCTAGCATTCCCAAGCCATTGGCGCTCCTTGTCACGAATGACGTGATTGAGATGATATGACCACTCTGAGCTTGTCCTTGCCAGTGGTGAACCATGCTAAGTGTAGGAGCAAACTTTATTTTCTTCCACATGGCATAGAGACATCTAACATCCTCTACTGTGACACAGCGGGTATCATCCCGTGGGAAAACAACCATGGTGAGCCAGCGGGCTAAAAACCGCTAAGTGGGGTGCCTAATGTGAGCAATGCTCTTTTTCCTGGGAGCATCTGGTCCTACCAACTCTTTCCAAAACTCTGCTGAACTAAGCCTAGCTAAATTCTCACTCAAAGTGCAGTGAGGCGAGAAATCAAGCAAGTTGCTAAATTGGCGCAGAGTAAGCTCATAATCAGTATTGAAAAGGCGGAACCAGATGTACGTACCATCCCTTCGGGTGTCGGTGCGGAGCGTCATGAGAAATTCTTTGGTGAGGAGGATGATTCCTCCCTCTGGGATTTCTGCAAAGTCGCTCCACCCAATGGCTTGGAACACCTCGTTGAACTCCTCCCGCATGCCGGTGTCAATGAGGAAGTCATCGTCGAAGCATTTGGTCAAGGCATAAGTCTTTTGGTTTAAAGACCTTAGTGCCTTGGCCTCATCATGACCACGCGGCACGAGCTGCGAATCGAGGATGAGTATCGGCCGGTGGGTGGATGACGTCTGAAACTCTTCAGGCTCCTCCGTGCTGATGGACATCCTCTCGGAGGCAGCATGCCGGCTTGCCAGGCCGGAGCCACCCTCCGAGGATGACCAGCGGATATGTTGTCCTGCCTTGCTAACGGCCTTCTTTGCCTTCTTAAACGCGTTCTTCATCCTGCAAGGCACACAACAAATGTACAATACCCGAAGGATAGACGACAACAAAAGTTAGCATTAGCGGGTTAGTCGTCTAAAACAGCGTCCTTGCGGGGCAGAGCCTCCACAAACATTCTCGTCTTGCTCTACAAAAAGAGAGAGTATTTGCCGGAATTTTATTTGGCTAACCAAATTTTATTCGGGCATTATTTTAACTAAGCTAGAGAGCTTAATTAAGCACTAATGAGAGATTAGAGAGGGAGAAGAGAGTGTTGTTGCTTGGTGCACTGAGCTAAGAGGCAGAGGGCAGCATTTATAGGCGAGGGGAAAGGAGCAGAGGGCCGGGCAGCCATGCAAGGTGGCCGAGCGGCCACTGGCCCCGGTCGGCCGGCCATGGTGCCGGTCCGGGCGGCCATGACTGCCTGTCTGCTGGTGCTCAAGTGCGCGTGAGTCTGGATGGAGCAGCTATGTTGCAAAGAGGAACGAGACGGAGGGCCAGGCGGCCACCACCCGAAGTCGTTCTGCCATCATTTCGCATGGGAGAAGGCTGAGAGAGCAGCACCTTGAGTGCTGGGACTAGTGGGCGCCGAAAGGAAGTGGGAGAGGGGCCAGGCGGCCACCAGCTTAGGTCGGCCGGCCATCACCTGCAGCCTGGTGCACATGGTGTCGAATGTGATGATGAAAGGAAGGACCAAGAGTGCAGCCATGCCGAGAGCATTAACAAGGAGGGGCCGGGCGGCCACTACAATAGGCCGGGCGGCCACCACTATGGTGCTAGCACAACAGGCTTTTGCATGAATGAATACTCAAGTGAGTGGGTGGAGCAAGGATGCAAGCATGCACCGAAAGTGAACGACTCGTGATCAAGTGGCCGGAGTGTTTAGCAAAAGAGAAGAGAAAGGAAGGTGATTAGCAAAAGGAAAGAGAGGAGAGTGATTAGCAAAAAGGGAAAAGAAAGAGAGTGTAGAGGGGTGTGGCCGGGCGGCCACTTGGCTTGGTCGGCCGGCCAGTGGTGGTGGCCAGCCGGCCACCCTTTTTTTTTTAAAATGCAGGGTTAAAGAAAATTAAACTAAAGCAGCTGAAAATTAAGTGCAAAAATTTAAACATGCAATGGATTACGAAAAATTAAACTTTTGGCGGGAATTAAATATGCCGTCGAATGATAACTTCCAACTTACTGGTTGGTGCGGGGAGCCCATGTCTTGCCCTTCGGAGTTTCATAGAAACCATAGCTGGCGGCTGCCTTCCACTGTGTTCTATTTCTTCTACGCCGCACAGATGTCAATTTGTCCTCGGCGTCGACCTTGTTCTCGGGTGCTGGTTTGGTTGGCCACTTTGGCGTAGTCAATTTGCTTTCAGCACCGTGTCTTTTCTCAGGAGCTTTGCCTCCTGGTGCAGTTCTGGGCCTGTCGCACCTCGTCTCTTGGCTTCTCAATCTTCTTCTTTGCATTGCCCTCTCATACTCCTTTTGTTGAATTTCAGCCTCGATTTTCAATTTCTTCAGCATAAATGTCACGAGACTGTCTTCCTTGGAATTTGATGGATTGGTCCTGGTGTCGGCCTTGGGTTTATCTCTCTTGGCCTGGCACTTGAAAGTCTTCACCTTATTGCATTGTTCCACTTTTGGTTTGAAGGCAAATGTTTCCTTCTTTCCGTTAATGTTTAGGTGAACCTTTCCTGCTCCAACGTCGATTGTTGCATCAGCGGTGCTCAAAAATGGATGCCCAAGGATGAGTGGGGTTTTTGAGTCAATCTCCATATCCAGCACCACGAAGTCCACTGGAATGAGAAAATTTCGGATTCTCACCGGAACGTTCTCTGCCACTCCTTCGGGGTAACGGACGGATTAATCCGCAAGCTGTAAACATATAGCTGTGGGAGCAAGTGCATCATGATTCAGCTTGTCGAAGATGACCTTCGGCATTACGCTGACACTGGCTCCAAGGTCGCACAATGCTTGATCAAAGTGCTGGGTACCAATCGAGCATGGGATGGTAGGGCTTCCAGGGTCCTTTCTCTTGAGTATAGCTGCGCTACACTCTTCCGTTAAGTGCACAATTTCCGTTGACGGTAGGGGTTTCTTGTTGTTGAGGATATCTTTTAAGTACTTGGCATATGTTGGTACTTGCAAAGCATCTAGCAAGGGTATGTTGACATATAACTTTTTAATGACCTCAACGAACTTACTATATTGTTCGTCAGCGGCAGCCTTCTTGTTTCTCGGAGGAAATGGTAGCACCGTTGTGTCATAGAACTCATGGGGTAGATGTTTCGATGCTGGTTTTTCCTCCTTGCCAGGTGCATCTTCATCTCCAACCTTGTCTTCTGACTCGGCAGTCTTCTCCTGCGCTTTACCTGCATGACTAGGAGGAGGGGGGGTCCTGTGTGGACTTTCCACCCCTAGTGATTACTGCATTTATGTGCTCCTTGGGCGGAGCTTTAGGTTGTCCAGGCAGCTTGCCCGCATTTGCATTAGGTAGAGTAGCAGCCAACTGAGCTATCTGAGTTTCCAGCATTTTATTGAAGCTAAGTTGGTTTTTCATAGCACTATTCAAAGTTTCCATTTGTAAAGATATAGATTCAAACAACCTATCAATAGCATGGAACTTTTTACTAATGCTATCATTCACAGCTTTTTGATCAAAACCATAATTACTTTTAGAAAATTGCTGTGAATTGGAAGAGTTACCTTGCCTAGAGAAAGGGAGACTTGGTCGTGAATTCCATCCTGGCTGAGGACGATTCCCGTTGAAGCCATTGGTACTGTTACCGATGAAGTTCGCATCTTCGGGTTGCGTCTCAGGGCAGCTGTTCCCTGAGTGTCCTGTATTCCCACAGACTTCGCAAGTCATGTGAGAGTCGAGGGCGTGCATCGGAGTGGCTTCTGGAGTGTCGTTTAGCTTCTTCAGCAGCAAGTCCATCTTTGCAGCGAGCACGTCAGTGCTCTCGATCTGATGGACGCCACGGGAACGGGTACTAGACCTCTCTTCTCTCCATCCTTGATTGGTGGCCATCTTCTCAATGAGATTCTTGGCCGCCGAGATACTCAAGGAGAGGAAGGATCCTCCAGCGGCTACATCCAAGTGTTCTTGAGCTGAGCGGTTGAGCCCATGAAAGAAACTCTGAATGATCAGCCACTCTTGCATTCCGTGGTGCGGGCAGGCTGCAATGTACTCTTGCAGTCATTCCCAAGCTTTAGCCACGGTTTCATCTGCGAGCTGTTGAAAGCTCGAGATCTTGTTCCTCAATGCGTTGGTTTTCCCTAGTGGGAAATACTTTGCCAAGAATGCATCGGAACATGCGTTCCGAGTTGTGAGTGTTGCTCGGTTGAGGTAGAACCACTGTTTTGCTTTCCCAACAAGAGAGAAGGGAAAGAGACGAAGCTTGAGGGCATCCGGTGATGCTCCTTTCTTGTTGAATGTACTGCAGATCTCCAAGAATTGCTGCAGATGATTATTGGCATCTTCCGTAGCCAGTCCGCAGAAAGGGATAGCTTGAACCATGTGAATCACCCCCGGTTTGAGCTCGAAGTTCTCTCCCACTTGCACCTCAGGTCCCGTAGGAACGTTGTCGGTGGAGGGAATGGAGAACTCACGGATGGTCTTTTCGGCCATGGTGGTGAAACGTGGAGTACTGGACGAAGTACTTGGTTCCAGCTCCCTGGGTACAGGTCTCTGTCTGTGGATAGTCTTGCAACGGACTCTCCGGAGCAGTGACTTTGGGTTGTCGTGGAAATTTACCGGCAGGTCGAAACCGGTCATACACCTCTCTGTTGCAACCACAACAAGAGACAACAGAGCAAAGTGAGCCTATTAACTCCTAGCGGTAAAACCTACCAAGTATATAGGTTCGAAATAAGATATCAATTATCTCTTGGCCAATTGCTTCCCCAGCAACGGCGCCAGAAAAAAAGTTTGTTGACGTCTCTTAGCGTAACAGATTTTACTCCGCAAGCACACGGAGATTCGCTGTAGCTTTTTCACTCAGAGTATTCCAAGTATCGTAAAAATCCACAGGGAAGCGGTAGGCTCAAGAGTGTAATTGAACAAACTCAAATCGACTGAACTGTAAACTTGGATAAATTATACCAACTAGTAGTTGAACAGGGGTAAACATGATAAAGATAGGTGTATGGTGGAGGAGGATATCTATCTAAGCTATCTGTAGAAAGGTATAGTTGCCTGGGAGGACAACGAGTGAGATAAAATCACCAAACTCTATTCTAATCGGCTGCAAAGATTATCCGTGTCTAACTAAGCTATTCAAGCAAACCAGCCAGGGTCTTGCATCGAGCGAAATTCCAGAGTATCGAGGGTACTAGGGGGTAGATAGTAGGTCCCGAAAGAGAGTCTGGCTAACACCTATGGGCCTCCTGAACGACGGGCCTGGACTACACAGGCACACCACACGCTGTCACCGAGTGGGGCTACCAAGCAAAGCTGCGTGGAGAGGATGGCAAGCTATAAACATGTTCAAGCGAAGCTTGAATAATGATAGATCATCCTTGATCAAAGGAGAGGATCTAGCCAGAGCCTAGCGTCTAAGTCTAGGGTTGAGTTATAGCACCCGCAAGAATAACAAGACTTGAACAACTAAGCGAAACACAATCTAAGCCTAGCAATTATGCAAAATAAAGGTACACCACACTTGTAGGAGATAGAAATAAAGTAAAATATAACTAAATTATATTGAAGATAATCTGAATCCAAAAGATACAAGAGTTTTACCACAGACTCGAAGATAACTCCGGAGACTCCGAGGCAAAGCTCGACTCAACTCTAACTCCCAGGACTATCCTAACTACTAAAGGAAGAGTGAAGCACTCTTAGATAGACTCTCAACTCAACTCTCCTTTACTCCACACTTTGCAAATGAGCTCCCGTGGTCTATTTATAGCCTAGGAAGTGAGGGGGGTATTTATATGTGCACTAGGTCAGTGGAGGGATCAAGTCGGTGGCCGGCCGACCTAGGTGGGTGGTCGGGCGGCCACCCCCCATGGCTGGGCGGCCATGGGATCCACCGCCTTAGTTGATCCAACAGCTGAGCTTGCTCCCCCACGTCGGTTGACAGTTAGAACGGTTGGTTGCACGTGAAAAATGCGTCGAGGGGTGGTCGGCCGGCCATAGCATGTGGTCGGGCGGCCACGTCTCTGCCTCCGATTTGTTGCATGTTGCTTCCCTCGGATCCTTGACATCACCAATCCTCGTCCCGGCACTTTTTGACCCTTGGATATATTGGATGCTCTCTTGTATGGTTGGATTTCCACCATTTTGTGTTTGTTTGCACATCAGATCGATGACATGGCACATGAAGTGGTCAAGGGACCATTCCACGTTGTCAGGGGTCCAAAACCCAGTTGGAGGGTGGCCGGGCGGCCACCACCCATGGCCGGGCGGCCATGGTAAGTGGTCGGGCGACCACCCCACTTTTTCCATTTCTGCTCATCTTCGACATGTGACATGTTTGCAACCATTTTATGTGTATTTTGGTACCTGCATCCAAATATTCATGTACATCTTGTGGAACTCATTAGTAGCAAGGGTTAGTCCATATATTTCACTTGTTAAGCTTCATTTGGTGGATAATTGACGGTTGATATCGTGAAATAATGACCGTCAATACCCCCCCCCCAAGCTTAGACCTTTGCTCGTCCTCGAGCAAAGCTAAGACTGAAAGTGGATCAGGAGTTGCTACAATATCCAACTGAAGGAAAATATTCTTATATCCAACTTTGGTGATGCATATTTTTGTGGTTTCGTTCCTATGGTTTGGTTTCCACATTCATCTTACCAACAAGTCCAACAACCCTCGATTCCATGTCCCACAACAAATCATATGATACAAACAGTGGACACACCAAAACCTGTATTGAATTAAATTTCTCCCATCGGCCTACATATATCGAAAAGGGTAATATTCATTGGTTCCTCCTTTCTAGCGTGTACAAGTTTTGGGATTAGGAAAATGTTTAATTTTCATCCACTAGAGTCTCGGCAAATTGAGTAATGGTGCGTTGGTTTCGTATCTCGGCCTAGTGAAGCGTGCGCTCAAGTGGCAGAAGGGGTGGGCATGTAAGTTGGGCCAAACCAACTTTTGTGATGCATATTTTTGAGGTTTCGTTCCTATGGTGTGGTTTTCTCATTCATGTAACAAACAAGTCCAACAACCCTCGATTCTGAGTCCCACAACAAATGATATGTTAGCAACAGTGGATGGACCAAAACCTATATTGAATTAAATATCTCGCATCCGCTACATATATGGAAAAGCGTTATATTCATTGGTGCCTCCTTTCTAGCATGTAAAATTTTTTCGATTAGGAAAAGTTTAATTTTTGCCCCCTTGAGTCTAGGCAAACTGAGTCATGGTGCGCAGGTTTCGTATCTTAGCCTAGTGCGGAAGCACGGGCTCAAGTGGCAGAAGAGGAGGGCATATAAGTTGGGAAACTACTTTAGCGATGCATATTTTTGAGGTTTCATTCCTATGGTTTGGTTTCCTCATTCATCTTATCAACAATTCCAACAACCCTCGATTCCGTGTCCCACAACAATCATATGATAACAATAGTCGACGGACAAAAACCTGTATCGAATTAAATTTCTCCCATCGGCGTACAAATATCGAAAAGCGTTATATTCATTGGTTCCTCCTTTCTAGTGTGTACAAGTTTTGGGATTGGGAAAATGTTTAATTTTCACCCACAAGAGTCTAGCCAAACTGAGTAGTAGTGCGCTAGTTTCGTATCTTGGCCTAGTGTGGAAGCGTGCGCTCAAGTGGCAGAAGAGGAGGGCATGTAAGTTCGGCCCAAACAACTTTGGTGATGCATATTTTTGAGGTTTCATTCCTATGATGTGGTCTCCTCATTCTTCTTACCAACAAGTCCAAAAACCCTCGATTCTAAGTCTCACAAAAATGATATGTAAACAACAGTGGACGGACCAAAGCCTGTATCGAATTAAATTTCTTCCATCGGCCAACATATATGGAAAAGCATTATATTCATTGGTTCCTCCTATCTAGCGTGTACAAGTTTTTGGATTTGAAAAAAGTTTAATTTTCGCCATCTTGAGTCTAGGCAAACTGAGTAATGGTGCGCTGGTTCCATATCTCGGCCTAGTGCGGACGCGCAGGCTCAAGTGGCTGAAGAGGAGGGCATGTAAGTTGGGCCGAAACAACTTTGGTGACGCATATTTTTGCGGTTTCGTTCCTTTGGTGTGGTTTTCTCATTCATCTTACCAACAAGTCCAAGAACCCTCGATTCTGATTCCCGCAACAAATGATATGTTAACAATAGTGGATGGACTAAAACCTGTATTGAATTAAATTTCTCGCATCGGCCTACATATATGGAAAAGCATTATATTCATTGGTTCCTCCTTTCTAGCGTGTAAAATTTTTTCGATTAGGAAAAAGTTTAATTTTCACCCTTTTGAGTCTAGGCAAACTGAGTCGCGGTGCGCAGGTTTCGTATCTCAGCCTAGTGTGGAAGCACAGGCTCAAGTAGCAGAAGAGGAGGGCATGTAAGTGTGATGCCCCCGGCATCTCAAAAGCCTAAAACACGCAGTTAGACACAAGCTAATGGTGAATTAGGTCTTAATCAGGCTTAGAGAGTATTGAGGACTAGGTGAAGAAATCACTAAGTCAAAATTTTTGCTACGCAATATACAGAACAACGCCCTACTTCGGTTAGTAAGTCAACACTCACAAGCTTTTGAGCACAACTCCAAATACAAAACCCGGATAAGAAAATAACCCTAGACTTTTTTGTTTCGACCATATTCAAAATCTAAAGATAAGAGGTTTCAAAGATCAAGCCAAATCCAACTAATGTATCTTCCGAGGATAGCAAGTGTGATCGTGACCAAACCTGAACCCTAATAAGACTTTCAAGTTCATTAAGCACCTGAGCTCAACTCCATTATCAAAGTTGTGGTACATGCCATGGACTACACTTTGGTTGGACTAAGCGTGGTTTAAAATTGTTATTCACATATTTTTGAATTGCCACATTTCTCTTGGAAGTCAGCCCATGTTGGTCCACACTTAGAATGTTTCCCAAGCATGAATTTTGGCCTTCCCCAACTTTCATTCTGAAAATTACTTTGGATTTCACCACAGCACTTCAAAATATTACTTTCTATGAAATGAAATTAAAGTCATCATCTTTCAAATGCATCAGAGCTTGAAGTGATTGGACTTCATTTGATACTTCAAAAGTTGAAAACAAGAAGGACTCTACACGACGTAAATTTGCTGTTTGACCAAACATTAGAACACATTTGTGCCTATAGTTCAAAATCTGTTGGGATTCAGACCAAACTTATATTACCAAAACAGTAGACTAGGACATGGTGACCAACTTTGATAATTGGGGCCTGGTAATATATTGTGGTTTACATGGTGGTTAGGGTCATTTTCTACCAACACAGAAAACCAGTTCAAACTTGACCTGTTTAGTAATCTCAAATTTTCTCTAAACTAGAGCTATTTTTATGCAATGCTCAAATTCGATAAGTTGTAGGTATTGAAATTCTAAGCAACATTGCCAAGAAGCACTTTGGGTGAAAGTAAACATAAATAGGACATTTAGATTTCCTAAGCAAAATAGGTCTTTTGTCCAAACTAAGGGCTGCTAGGTAAATTCAAGTTTAAATCATATTTCCTCTCCGATTTTGGTATTAGGCCTTTTGACAAAGTTGTAGAACTGTGAGAGTAGATAATTTCATCCAATTAGAGTCTTTCCAAAATCTGCCTCTAAGTAGGTCAAATAGGCAGATTACACAGGGGAAGAAAACACATTTCTGTTTATCCTTCTCTCTCTCGCTGGCAGGTGGGGCCATCGATCCTGTGCGAACAGCGACGCCTAGCCCATGGCGGCCACGCGGACGACGGCGTATGGCCGACGCCGCGGCACCCTAACCAACCCGCGCCCGCACCCCCTCTTCACCTGGACGCCATCCCGGCCTCGTTCCCACTCGTCACCAACTCTCCCTCGCTCCCTGCTCTGCTCGCGCTGAGAGCCGCCATGGACGACGTCTCGAGCTTGAGCTCGCATCGCCGGCCACCTCGACCCATTCCTTCTCCCTACACCGCAAGAACCACATCTGCAACACCCTCCTCCACGGTTCCCCCACGCCCTTGGCCTCCACCAGTGCCTCCTGCGCCCTCTCCACGCTCGGCCGCCATGAACGCCAGCATGGCCGACTTGACCCTGCCATGGAGGACCCCTTTCGGGCTATCCCCGCACCTCAACACCGCCTCCTGCGGGTTCCCATCGTCCTCGCTCACCCGTATTGCCCAACCTAGTCGGGCCTAGGCGCCCTAATCGCTAGACCGCTTCAGCTCCAAGTCCTCTCCACCACGCGCCGGCGCAAGCACCGAAACGAAAGGCCGCGCCGCAACCCCTCCCTGTCCGAAGGTAGAAAAAGACCTGGCAATCTTTCATAAAACCCCCTGCATTTTCTCATTTTTGCGCGCCCTGTTTAGATCACTATTTACTGAGTCTTGGTTATCTTGCAGGACACCCCTGGAGTCTACGGTTAATTACGATTTAGTCCTCGTCAGTTCTATTTTCTATATAAATGCATTCCTTTAAACTGAGAACTTTGAAAAATCACCAAAAATCGTAGCAAAATCCTAAAAAGGCAAACTCAGTTGCATTGTACTCCTATTTAGTAGATCTATAGAATGGTTTAAATGTGGATCCATGAAATGGCCATTTTACCCTTGACATGTTGCATGCATGCGAAAGCAACATAAATGGCAAAAGTGGATCAAATGAGCTCCAAAAATTTTGAAACTTAGGCAGCAGCCTTAGGGTGATGCTTATACTCTGTAGGGATTTTGGTAGCAGCAGTACTCAATGTCAAATAATAGATCTACCCCTAGGTTTGGTTTGTAGTAATAATAATGCATAGGGACATAACTGCTACATGAAACTTGCTCAAAATGCCGTGCTGTTTTTATTGACACACTTTGTGGTATATTTAGATTGCTGGTAAAGTTTGAGGCTGTGCATGTAAAGTTTAAATGCTGATTTGAAAATGACAAGATGTAGCTTGGTTAATTAAATAATAGGAAAAGTGGTTTTAGAGTGCATAATAAATGCTATGGAAAATGTGGTAGTATGCTAGTAATGTATAGGTTCTAGGAAGTATTTATGTGGAATTTATGAACACTGTTTTAGGGTGCATTTGAATTAGACCTAGGTAATTATATGAAAAATAGATGTCCCATCAAACTATGGATATTTCACTTGCTGATTTTTTTTACATGTTGTTTATGCCCTGTGTTGTATTGAGTAAATTTCAAGACTAGAAACTTATCCTATAAATTATGAAAAATCTGAGAAGCTGTAGGGCTGATAACTTGTTGAAATTTTCATAATTAAATTATAACTCCTTTGTGGCCGAACTTTTGACCGTAGCATAATGTATTATAATTCTACATGTCATAAAAATCTGAGCTCATTTGGGATTGTCTAACTGCATGAACTTCTATGTGCATTTTTATTCATAAAAAGAGCATCTATATCATTTATATGTGTAGGTGGTTATTTGCAATTGGTATCATTGTGAATATTGAATGATTTCTTGCTGCATACCATCTACTATTTCTCCATGTCCCACTTGTTAAGAAATTAAGTTACCTACTCATGTAAAACACCTGTGGTCAATGTTCTAATCCATTAAGCAAACAAAGTGTGTGGTATAGTTAATGAGTGTTTCCTTTGCAGGCATGAAGTGTACGATTTCAATTTGTTTTGAATAGAACTAAACACCACCCCACCCATCTTAGTGTTCTATAATATATCGCTTGCTATTATCGATCACATCATTAACATGTTGTTAATATAATAAATAGCTCGTATATGGGTGACCTTATGATTGTGTGTTGGTTTGTTGTCCATTGGGATTACTTCTTGTTTAAGTAGTTTATCAATTACCTTTCTGTCTATCCATGAAATGGTTGCTCATGTGTGTACTTAACACTTATGCATCTCATTCATTGCATCATCATGCATGTCAGTCATATAGTGGCGCTCATTGCTAATACGTGATCAATAAGCAATTACGTGGTGCTACATCAAGCAATGATAATCCAAAAGACCAACTAAGCCCTAAGCACGACCTGGAGGGCTCATCAGTCGTGTTTGGAAGAAGGAGTTGTCCAAGGCATCAAGGGGTTGCCTAGGGCAAAGCCTCACAACCCGGCAAACTAACATTAGTTTAGTTTGTTGTTTTCTTAAAGTAAAGCAAATGTAGGCAGGACCATGCTATTTCCCAGTAAATAAAATGATTACTGAATTACGCATATGCATTTGGAGTTGATTTGAAATCAATTGCATTAGACTTCCTGGCTGCCCTGGCCGTAGCACCTATGATTAGAGTTCGTAGGACGAGTGCATAGAAATGCTAGGTACGAGTAGACACAAGTGAGCAATGTCACTTGTCGCGTAGGTGATATTTTCAAAATCTCAGAAATCTTTTATGATGTAAGTTATATTACTGTTCATGTTTAATTCGAGACGGGGCGAAGCGTAAGTTTACTTTCATGGTGTGCGTTGTTGTTCTCCGGCTCCGCCCTTGCCGCATAAGGCCCGTTCGCTGTTCGCCTGCTGATCGGCATAACATTGCTAGAGTGCTTATCCGGTATAATGGACCGGTGAAAGTCTTACTTGTGCCATCCGAAGAACAGAGACAGACTCCTACTGTGACACCTTGGGGAGCTTGTAGTCGAGGGAGGGCTGACCCGACGTACCGTGGTATCGCTCCTAAGGTGGCACAACCTGGGAACAACAAAAGGATTGAATCGAACTTGGGATGGGACAAGTGGAGATGGGGGATATATGTGTGGAACGCGATGGCTAGTAAGCATATTTCACCTGGCATTTTTAGTTATTCCCGGAAATTAACAAATCGATTCGAATTGCTGATGCTCACCAGGTGTGAGAATGCCAGATATCGCACACGGGCAACGTAGTAATGACTGTAACCTGTTGTTTATTAAATCACGCTTTCCAATACAACATGCTTGGATGTGTATGATCCGTCCCTCTATTCATGGTGTTGCCCATCCACTGCTAGGAGGTCGATAGATTTGGGAGATGCTTTGAGGTCGAGGGAGGGCTGACCCGACGTACCGTTGTATCGCTCCTGAGACAGCTACTCCCAAGGTGTTGGATGGGGGCACTGTGAATCTTGGGACGGGACATGTGTTCATGTTTTATTTTCATGCAGGTATTTACTTTATGATATAAATGATCTTTATGATTAATGGATAGCAGCTGTCAAATTCTGCTATCTTATGTCAACATGACTTTGTTTAAGAATCAACAGCTAAGGATTCACATGATTAGTATGCATGCTTTGCGTCAGTCGTAAGCCCTGCCCATTAAGTCCTACTTAGTAATTAGTACTCAGGGTTTGCCCCCACTTTTGGATTACAGGTACTGGCGACATCTGGATAGCTGTGTTGGAGGTGGTAGTACCAGTGGGCTCGGTGCTACTCGCCTTGTTCATCTCTTCATGAAGACTATTTGAGTTTGTTTCCGCTGTGAGATATTTTGAAAACGCTTCCGCTATATGTACACTCTGAAATCGCTTCCGCTATTTTATGAAATGTATTTGACTTCATATATTTGTAAATCCAGTCTATTATTCTCTATTTCAACTGCCTGTGATGATATAATTGTTGTGGATCCTTCGAGAGTCGGATGTGTTTGATGTCGGTTCCTCTGGGAATGGTGTTATCGAGAGCCAAAGTACTGTCGGCGGACTACCGGGTTTAGTCTGGCCTAAGTGCACTGCGAGCCAGAGGTGACAGGTGTGCTTAGTCTGGATTAAGCAGGGCAATTCCGCAACAGCTGGTATCAGAGCCGATCATACACAGACAACAGTTATATCATCAAGTTTTGGTTTACAAAACTATTTTCGAAAGCCCTTTTCAAGTAATTCCAAAAATGAGAGTATGCGATATGCCCATATTAATGATGTTAGTGTTATTCAGGTGACATCACTGACATTCTAACCTAGATAGAACTCATATGCATATTCGGCGCTTTGAGAAGCAACTTTTCGGCCATAGCTATCCCCAGTACTGGTGGAAGCTATTGGATTTTGCGAACGGTTGTAGACTCTGCATTCATGCTGTATAAGTAAAAGCTCTTTAAGGGTGGTGGGCATGTTTGAGGCTTTCATACCCACCACACTTACATTTGGATTGAGGATCCATCTTCTCTCGACAATCCCCAGTACTGGTGGAAAGTCAGGCTTTGAGATAAGGTGCAAAGGCCCACACTACGTTGTCCACGCAGCGGTTACGCGTGGGTGCCACATTAGGTGGTAATGTATGAGCATGCATTGTTCTGCAGGTACACTAACTACGTGCGAAATTAAGAACGGTTAGGAAATGACTAGCTGCATTAGAGAGTGTCGTGCATATATGTCACCGAAGTATCGCTAATTATATATAATATACATAGGATGTGTGATGTGAGACCGGACAGGACGATCATGCATTATTCCGTCTCATCTCTTGTGCTTAATGTGTGTATGATTGAAAGTAACTAGATTTATATTGCATTATATACGTGTTTGTGGGTAGAAACCAATTTGACATGAGATTTGTATATGAGTTGCTATTGTTTTGATGTGTAGTTCAAATTGCAAAAGGGACACAGTAGAAACTTTGTATATAAATCTAGTAGAACACATGGTTTCTGACAACTTCTAGATACCTCACTCACTCTAAATGTTAATGGTTCAACGAATACAAACCAATACGTTAAACTTGTTGTTCAGCCAAATTCAACCCTTTGCAAGAAATTTTTGTTTTGGGATATGATACACACTCTTTTAATCGAAACATTATACATAAAACTTGTGGAGAACAATTAGGTGGATGCTTTGAATTTTGGACATAACAAGAAGATGTTTTTAAGAGGGGTTATGGCTTGATTAAACAAGAACTGAAATCTGAATTCATGGAAATCCGCATATAGAATTCAAACTTTGAGCATATCCATCATAGAGCGTACCTACGACTTGTATAACAAACTTGTAGGTAAATAAATATGTGATGCCTTTGTTATAGGACTCTTTCTTTGAAAATGTTTGGATTCCAAAGTACAAGCCAAAACGGACACAAGTTAAAAATCTACACCTAATCGATCTCCTGTTGAAGATTTTGAATTCTGCATTGATTCAAGTGTTTTCAGCAAAGACTTTATATACAAAAGATGTAGTGAATAACTAAACCAACAACTTTTCTTTGTTGACCCTTAGCACTGACTTATAATCACTTTAAGTTAAAATCTTAAATCTGGACAGCAAGTGTTAAGCTTATAATTTGGAGAGCTGGGCATGATCTAAACAAATACAGCTGAAGATCATTTTATAAAAGTTGTAGTACGTGAAATTTGTAACCACTTTTGTATTTTGACCATGACCTGGAAATGCTTCTAACAGGACCAAAATCCTGAAACCAAAATAGGACTTAAATTTGTACAGATTAGACCCCCTCTCCGTATTATGAGGATTATGCCTATTTTCAAATCAGAATTTGTAAAAACATTCTATACCAATGTTGTAGGGGACTTCAAAATGAACTAATTTGATATTTTGCTTTCAACCCAAAACAGTTTCTATTCTGAATTATAGCAGAATTTGTGTTGAACATCCGCGTCTAAACAAATTTTTCCTAGCTGGAAAGTTAAATGCTTGAACCTCTTTGTAGTAGAACCAATATAGGCCTCCTATACCACATTTTTACAGCAAAATGTGGTGTACGACTTTCATATTCAGAGTTTCTTTGAATACCCTTAGTACGCTCTCGAAAAATCTAATTGCAAGTTGTATACATTAGAAAAGAAAGATATAAATTGAGCCCCGATATTGCGATAGACGCACCCTTCGGCATGTTTTCTTAAGCTCGTAATTGTAACAAACTCATACCATGCTTAAGTTTTGTGGGCCAAATTGCCGCTGATCTAGGCCATGTTGACTTCCCCAAAGCTTCGCAAGGAGAGGACCATAAGTAAGACGAGGTTGAAGAATAACCCAAAGGCATGATCACAACTCAACATCTACAACTCAAAGTGATTCTACTAAAGGGATTCATCGATCCTAAAGATAAAGTCAAGCTAGTCCATACATGATGATGACTAGGTGTGATTTAGTAGCATCCTATAGGCCTACATACGCGAATAATGCGAGAGCCTCTACAATATCATAAGCGTTCAAGAAGATTGCTCGAGCCGTCATCACCGACCCAAGAAGAGTGATCTTCAATTGACTCGACATATACAACACCAACATCTACGCTGATACCACAAGTTGAAGCTCTACCAAGACAAAAAGGAGTCTAGAAGAAGCCTCGATCAAGAGTTGACCGTCGCTTACATACCTCTAGCAACGCTTAGAGTTCTTAGTTGGTGACATGAGAGATAGGGAGAAAGCATCCTGCTTCAACCTCGACTTCAGCAACGTCCTCAGATTTGGCGTTTAATCAAGATTTCAACACCATGGTGTGTCCCACGTGAAGCTCAGTGCTACATCAACATGGCTGAAAGAAGGGGCTAGCTGTTGACCCAAAAGTTTAAACCATACGATTAGGCAAACCATACGGGTATCTATTAGCGTAGGAACAACGTTTAGTTTGGACTTTTATTGGCTGGACATTGGGTAAGTATGGTTTGTCGTGCCACTTGATCCTAATTTCTTAGAATCAACTCGAGCCATTCATGTATTTCCAAGCGATGTAACTTTTGTGGTCAAGCTCCAATATTCTGTCCACTTTAAGATCTTGCACTCTATGCATTTCAACCATTGTAATCTTCATGCTCCAAGCTCTTGTCAAATTCATGTGCTTCCAAACCCGTGAAATCAACATGAGTCAAAAGTTTTGTCCTCATGCTTCTAGCCTTCATGATTGCGAGGTTCCGAACCATTGAAATCAATATGTTTCATCCCTTTGATTAATATATGTTTCATCCCTTTGATTAATATCACCCATACATTGAGATTCATGTGCTACCAACTCCTGGTTCGTGTCTTTCTCTAACCTTGTATTGTTTGCATCTCCTGAGGTTGGATAGTCGTGCCGCCCTTGATGTGGGGTTTACCCGAGTATTCTATGGTGCCGCGACTGAACCTAGGGCCCCGCGTGTACGGCCGCACTCGGTTGTGTCACTAGGTGCGCGCTGGTATCAAGACATGCAAAGGCATGCCACCACTTCAATAGTGGAACATTCATATCCATTTTCTATCGCCTTGTTGACCTCTATGCAACTAATTCGTGGAAATAAGTTACTCTATTTCCACTGCCGCCTTGTATCATTTCTTTGCTTTGTTTCACCTTGCCTTTCTTGACCTGTGGGGAAAGATCCATTTCAATCCCACTATCGTTCACACTTTTTCCTTGACTTGTTAAACCATGTCCGTCCCGATCCATGGAGATGATCAATTCTATCTCTATGGTACATTTACACCCAGTGGTCGTAGTCTCAAACTCCTTTATGCTTACCCTGATTATCTTTAACGTCTTGTATCTGTAGGAATGATTGATTTCATTTCCATTGTCTTACTATATCATTCCATTGCCTTCTTCCAACTTGCCTATCGTATTTGGGGGAACAATCAATTCTGTTTCTACTGCTTTCTCTTGTGTTTCCTTCCTTTGCATATATGGAACCTTATCTCTTGAAGGTGAACTTTAGCATCATCCGCTGCGCTAAGCTTTTGTTCTTAGCTAGTGCTTTTATCACATAGTCCTTTTCAGGAGTTGCTTTGTTCTTCTTTGAAACCATCCTCAGATGAGCTTACTAACACTATTTGTTGTTTCATTAGTGAGCATATATGATATACCTAAACTTTTCTTGGTGACCAAAGCTAGGAAATCGTACAAACCCTCACCTTGTCAAGGTGAATATGTCCTACCTTACGCCTTTTGAACCTTTCTTGTCGCAATGAGTAGGATGTGCTATGTTCACCACATCTTACTCTTTGAAGATATTCAGATTTGATATCTTATATGTGTACGCAGTCCCTACCAAAACAAAATGAATGGGTCTCACAAAAACACATCCATTGACTCCCGTGACATTTTTCGAGTTATGAGATTATACTGGGTTCAATTTCGGATTTTTGTACACTTTGCTTCGGCTGTTCCGATAAATTAGATGGTGTCAAAGTCAGGAGGTAACTCCTTTCCCTTGCTTGAATCAATCATTGTCATTCTCTCGCTACCACCACATGCTCTTTGTGGCTTGTACATTCGCTCTCATACAGGGCACTTATTTATCAAGTAACCTTCCTAGATGACGCTTTGTGACTACATCGTGTTAATAAGGCACTAACCATTCACATGTTAGTTGACAAAGGTAATTGATGAAGGATTGAATGTTGCACGAACCGCATGCCAAAACCATTTGCATTACGCAGTAAGTCATAGAACCCCGCTTCCTCCAAATCTCGGGACGAGATTTCTTTAAGGGGGGTGGGTTGTGATGCCCCCGGCATCTCAAAAGCCTAAAACACGTAGTTAAACACAAGCTAATGGTGAATTAGGGCTTAATCAGGCTTAGAGTGTACTGAGGACTAGGTGAAGAAATCACTAAGTGAAAATTTTTGCTACGCAATATACAGAACCACGCCCTACTTGGGTTAGTAAGTCAACACTCACAAGCTTTTGAGCACAACGCCAAATACAAAACCCGGATAAGAAAATAACCCTAGACTTTTCTGTTTCGACCATATTCAAAATCTAAAGATAAGAGGTTTCAAAGATCAAGCCAAATCCAACTAACGTATCTTCCGAGGATAGCAAGTGTGATCGTGACCAAACCTGAGCCCTAATAAGACTTTCAAGTTAATTAAGCACCTGAGCTCAACTCCATTATCAAAGTTGTGGTACATCCCATGGACTACACTTTGGTTGGACTAAGCGTGGTTTAAAATTGTTATTCACATATTTTTGAATTGCCACATTTCTCTTGGAAGTCAGCCCATGTTGGTCCACACTTAGAATGTTTCCCAAGCATGAATTTCGGCCCTTCCCCAACTTTCATTCTCAAAATTACTTTGGATTTCACCATAGCACTTCAAAATATTACTTCTATGAAATGAAATTAAACTCATCATCTTTCAAATGCATCAGACCTTGAATTGATTGGACTTCATTTGATACTTCAAAAGTTGAAAACAAGAAGGACTCTACACGACGTAAATTTGCTGTTTGACCAAACATTAGAACACATTTGTGCCTATAGTTCAAAATCTGTTGGGATTTACACCAAACTTATATTACCAAAACGGTAGACTAGGACATGGTGAACAACTTTGATAATTGGGGCCTAGTAATATATTGAGGTTTACGTGATGGTTAGGGTCATTTTCTACCAACACAGAAAACCAGTTCAAACTTGACCTGTTTAGTAATCTCAAATTTTCTCTAACCTAGAGCCATTTTTATGCAATGCTCAAATTGGATAAGTTGTAGGTATTGAAATTCTAAGATACATTGTCAAGAAGCACTTTGGGTGAAAGTAACCAGAAATAGGACATTTAGATTTCCTAAGCAAAATAGGTCTTCTGTCCAAACTGAGTGCTGCTAGGTAAATTCAAGTTTAAATCATATTTCCTCTCCAATTTTGGTATTAGGCCTTTTGACAAAGTTGTAGAGCTGTGAGAGTAGATAATTTCATCCAATTGGAGTCTTTCCAAAATCTGCATCTAAGTAGGTCAAATAGGTGGATTACACAGGGGAAGAAAACATATTTCTCTTTTTCCTTTTCTCTCTCTCGCTGGCAGGTGGAGCCATCGATCCTGTGCGAATGGCGACACCCAGCCCATGGCGGCCATGCAGACGACGGCGTACGGCCGACGCCGCGGCGCCCTGACCAACCCGCGCCCGCACCCCCTCTTCACCGGGACGGCATCCCAGCCTCGTTCCCACTTGTCTCCAACTCTCCCTCGCTCCCTGCTCTGCTCGCGCTGAGAGCCGCCATGGACGACGTCTTGAGCTTGAGCTCACAGCGCCGGCCACCTCGGCCCGTTCTTTCTCCCTACACCACAAGAACCACATCCGCAACACCGTCCTCCATGGTTTCCCTAAGCCCTTGGCCTCCACCAGTGCCTCCTGCGCCCTCTCCACGCTCGGCCGCCATGAACGCCACCATGGCCGACTTGACCCCGCCATGGAGGACCCCTTTCGGGCCGTCCCCACACCTCAACTCCGCCTTCTCTGGGTTCCCCTCATCCCCACTTACCCGTATTGCCCAACCTAGTCGGGCCTAGGCGCTCCAATCGCCGGATCAAACCGGAGACGCCACGCACCGCTGTGGCGGAACCGCCCTGCTTAATCCAGACTAAGCACACCTGCCACCTCTGGCTCGCAGTGCACTTAGGCCAGACTAAACCCGGTAGTCCGTCGAGCTACCCAAAGGGCACTCGATGAAACCATCGCCCGAGGAGACCGACATCACACACATTTAGCCCTCGAAAGAGCCACAACAGATTACATCATCACAGGCAGTTGAAGTAGAGAATAAGTAGACTTAGTTTACAAACCGAAGATAATAGTCAAATACATGTTCAAAGATAGCGGAAGCGATTTAAAAATATACATGTATAGCGGAGTCGAATTCAGAGTATGTATAGCGGAAGCATTTTCAAAAATCTCGCAGCGGAAACAATATACTTAAATAGTCTTCATGAAGAGATAAACAAGGCGAGTAGCACCGAGCCCACCGGTTCTACCACCTCCAACACAGTTATCCAGTTGTCTTCAGTACCTGTAAGCCAAAAGTGGGGGCAAACCCTGAGTACTAATTACTCAGTAGGACTTAATGGAATTGGCTTACGGCTGACGCAAAGCTTGCTTACTAAGAATTTGATCCTTAGCTGTTGATTTTAAACAGAATCAAGTCAACATGTGGAAGCAGGATTTACAGCTGCTTGCTTTATCATATAGAGTAGGATTTGACAGCTACTTAGTTTATCATATTAATAATACTAACCATGAGTATAATAAAAAGCTGCATGAAAGTAAAGCATGTATAATCATGTATGTAGTATTCAAAACCATGAATTCATAATACAACATATTCAAGTGGATTACTACTTTGCCCGTCAGTGGTATTGGCATTCTCACACCTGGTGAGCATCAGCGATTCGAATCGATTTTTATATTCCCGGGAATAACTAGAAGCAACAGGATGGCATATGCTTACTAACTCCCAGCGTTCCACATATGCTTCTCCCATCTCCACCTGTCCCGTCTCAAGTTCGATGACCACTCCCGCCTGACTCCCGGAGCGCGTTGTCGCAGGAGCGGTACCTCGGTTACGTCGGGTTCTGCCCTCCTTTGACACCCGCCTCCGCGGCCACCTTCCTCTCAACCAGTGGGTAGAAACGTGCCCCTTGCTTGAGACGTCACAAGTAAGACTTTCACCGGCCCATAGATTCCGGATAAGCACCCTAGCAATGTTATGCCGACCAATAGGCGAACAACGACCGGCCTTATGCGACTCGGGCGGAGTCCACCATACCATCCATATCATCATCATCATTTTTCTCATATAACCATATCTCCGCCCGGTCTCGAGTTAAAACCATGAGCATCCTCATAGCTTCCATCATAGTAATAGTTCCTGTGACTTTTGAAAAATCACCTACGCGACGAGTGACTCCATTCACTCGTGTCTACTCGTACCTAGCATTACTAGGCATACTCGTCCTACGCACTCTATTGTAGGTGCTAGGGCCAGGGCGGCCAAGGAGTCTAATGCAAATGGTTTCCAAACAACTCCTAATGCAGATGCGTAAGCATTCAACAAAATCATTTGCTAGGTAAAGCATGGTCCTGCCTACCTTTGATTCACTTTAGCAAAACCAACAAACTAAGCTAATGTTAGTTTGCCGGGTTGTGAGGCTTTGCCCCAGGCAACCCCTTGATCCCTTGGACAACTCCTCCGTCCAAACACGACTGATGGGCCCTCCAGGTCGTGAGTGGGGCTTAGTTGGTCTTTTGGATCACCGTTGGTTGAAGTAGTTCCACGCGCCCGTTTCTGGATCACGTATCTGCAATAAGCGCCACTATATGGATGACATGCATGGTGATGCAAGGAATAGGATGCATGAATATCACACACACACGATAAACGGTCATTGCATGCTTAGACAGAAAAGTGATTGACAATCATTTAAACAAGATCACTCTGGTGGACATAAAGCTAGCATAACCCATATAATTAGAGACACGCAATACAACCCTCGGACTAATGCATGAGCAAGATATCAAATTAGATTGTTCGTTATCATTTTATGTGTAAGCAAAACGTCACACAAGTATATGACTACACATGTAGTGAATTACTACACTATTCTCCTAACATGAGTAACAGTAATACATTTATGAACTGATAACAAGCTTATCCAATCACATGGCTAGCTAGTAAGTCATTTATCGTAGAGGAACCATGTTGGGTACTAAGGGGATGAAACCACACAATGATGATGCAAAGCCAAAACATTATTCGGTGTTTTGTTTGGAATGAGTTATTTAACATGACAAGACTACTTTATGCACACATAGGGGAACATTTATAATGACATCACATATTTTGTTTATCAAATGGATTAAGGCCCTATAATAACCTTAAGTGTTTTACACAGCAAACGAGTCCATCTTTCAATCAAGTGTGGCATGGGAAACAGTAGATAGCGTGCTATTAGAAATCACCCCTCATGCATGACGATAGCAATTGCGAATCAACATCGACTGTTATAATTAATTAACATATGCCTACCTTATGGATAAAAAGCATTACTTGTGCTCATGTAATTAGACAACTCTAAATGAGCTTAGATTTTCATGACGTGTAGGTTTGCATTACATTATGCTACTGTTCAAATTTTAAGTCAATTGGAGTTATAAATTAATTATGAAAATTCTAACAAGTTATCAGCCCTATAGCTTCTCAGATTTTTCATAAATTATAGGAATGGTTTCCGAATGTGAACTTTTACCAGTGAGCTATACTTAGCCTAGACTTCATGTACAAAAATTTACAACTTAAAACTCCCAAGTTTGACAGGACATCTATTTTCCATATATTAATCCTAGGCGAATTTAAGATGTACATATAAACAGTGTGAATGGGCTTCTAGCATATACTTTTTGGACTCCATGCATCAACCTTAGGCTACTAAATTTTTCAGAGAATTTTCCTAGCAAGTTAGGACCATCTTTTCTATTTATCATCTCCAACATGCACCATTTTATCATTTTCAAATCACCATTCAAACCTTACATGCACAACCTCATATTTCACCAGTGGCTTACTTATACTAACCAAAGTATATGAAAAATGACAGAGAGTCAATTTGAGCATATTCTACATGGCCTCCAATTTCTAGGTTAAATAAATGCACATAGCACATGTATAATGGCAAAAGGGTAATTAAACAGTAAATGCTAGGGCTACACAAATTCACATAGTGCTACAATGCCACAAAGAAAGCTACTATCCAAGTTTCATGGCCTTTGGAGTTCATTTAGTCCACTTTTGTCATTTATCCTAATTAATCATGCATGCAACAAACCAAGGGCAAAGTAGACATTTCACACCTCCACATCATACCTATCCTGTAGATCTACTCAAGAGGAGTCCACAGCCACTGAGTTTGTCCATTTTGGATTTTTCTTTGAATTGTTATGATTTTTCAAAGTTCAAAACCGAAATATGCATATGAACCCTAGATCTAGGACCTCGACGTAATTAACCATAGCTACTGGGGGGTCATCTGCAAGATACCAAAGACTCAACGCACAGTGCATGTTATAACCTGGGAAAAATGTAAAAAGATCGGGGGTTAGATCGCAAAAATCGCCGGTCGTCTTCTACCTTTGGACGGGCAAATCCCGCGCGCGGCGGCCGGTGTTTCGGCGCGCGCGCCGGCGCGTAGGTGCCGCGACTTGGAGCCGACGGGGTGGCCGGGGGTGCTCTAGGCGACGGCGACCCCGACCCGCTAGGTCTTGAGGAGGGAGGAGGTCAAAGCGGCCTGGGAGCTCGCGTGGACCGGAGGCGCACCGAAGGCCGAGGACGCGGCGTCGCGAGTTCGATTCGGCGGCCTCGAGGTGGAACGGCGACGAGACCTAGCGCTTCGGCTGCGCGAGGACGAGGCGAAGGCGGTGGTGGTGGAGTGGAGGTGAGGGAAGGGCCGGGAGATGGCCTCCCACGGTGAGGGGCGGCGGTAATGGCGGCCGGGGTGAGCGCGCACGTGGGGAAGGGTGAGGGAGGCACTGGTGGAGGCCAAGGATGTGCGGGAACGATGGAGGAGCGCGAGGCGAGTGCGGGACGCGCAGTGGACGGGGTGGAGGTAGCCTGCGGTGGCCGCATCGCGAGCTAGGCCATGGCGGCTCGGCGCGCTGCGCTTCGCGCAAGCAGAGGCAGAGAGAGGCAGGGCAGGGAGAGTGAGGGAGTGAGCGTGGACGCGGCCGCGATGGCGTCTAGGTGAAGCCGAGGGCGCGGGGTGGCGATCCGTGGGCGCGGGCGTCTGGCCGTACGCCGGCGTCCACGCGGCGTCCGCCGGCTGGGGAGCCGCGGCGGCGCTGACGCTGCGGGCCCACTGGTCAGTGACCGAAAGGCTGAGAAAAGAGGAGTGTGTTTTTACCAGTGCTGTAAATCGCACTTTTCACCATCCTAGGAGCCGAATTTGGAAAAGTGCCAATTGAAGGAAATGTTCTACTCTTAGAACTCTGGAAGTTTGTCAAAAGGTTCAACACCAAATTCTAAGAATAAATGTGAATTTCATTTGAATTTAGGTTGCAGCTCCCAGTTTGGACAGGGTACTTCTACTGATTGTGAGAATCAAAAGTCCTATCTCTGGTCTTTACCACCCAAAGTGTATATTGAAAAGTTTGTTTAGAATTTCAATATCTACAACTTCTCTAATTTTATCTTTGCATGAAAGTGGCTGTAGGTTATATAAATATTGAGATTACTAAACAGGTCAGATTTGAACTGGTTTTCTGTGTTGGTAGAAAATGACCCTAAACTCCATTTAAAACTCAATATATGATCAAACCCTAATTACCAAAGTTGTTCTCCAGTAGATGACCTAAAAGTTTGGTAGTATGACTTTGGTCTGAAACCCAACATATTTTGAGCTATAGATACAAATATGTTCCAAGGTTTATTAAAACAGAAATTTCACTTTGTGTGGAGACTTTCTTGTATCAAACTTTTGGAGTATCAAATGAAGTCCAATCACTTCCACAATAGGTGCATTTGAAAGGTGATAAGTTTAATTCCACTTCATAGAAAGGAAGATTTTGAAGTTGTATAGTGAAATCAAAAGTAATTTCAGAATCAACTTAGGGAAAAGCTGAAAATCCATACTTGGGAAATTTCTAAGTGTGGGTTGATCTGGTTGTTTCCATGAGACATTTGGGTGAAATTTTGAGTGAGTAGACGATAGTTTTGATCCATGCTCAGTGTAGCAAAAGGATAGTCCATAGCATGTGCAACAAGTGTGTCAACGGAGTTGAGCTCGGGTACTTAATAAATTTGAAAGCTTTATTAGGGCTCAGGTTTGCTCATGATCACAACTGGCACTTATCAAGAAACTTTGGATTGGATCTTTTAAACCTCCTGTCTTTAGATTTTTTAACACTGTCCAACAGAAATGTCTAGGGCCACTTTTCTTATCCGAGGTTTGGCATTTGGAGTTGAGCTCAAAAGCATGTGAGTGTTGATTTATTCAACCACGAAATGTGTGGTCTTGTATCTTGTGTAGAAAATTTTGATTTAGTGGCTCCTCCACGTGTTTCTTGTTAATCACTAAGCATGATTAAGCCTTAATCCATCGTTAGCCTTCATCTAACCGTGTGTTAAGGCTTCTGAGATGCCAGGGGCATCACAACCGCCGCGCCATGGCCGTCCCGGTTCACCGCCGTCGTCCCGCCTTTACAGACATCCTCGAGCAAGGAGATCTAGGGGAAACGAATCCTCGTCGATGGGAACACCTTCACGGACCCCTTCGGCTCCAAGTCCTCTCCTCCACGTGCCGGCGCAAGCGCCGGAACGCACCACCGCGCCGCGACCCCCTCCCTGTCCGAAGGTAGAAGAAGACCTGGCAATCTTTCATAAAGCCCCCTGCATTTTCTCATTTTTGCGTGCCCTATTTAGATCACTATTTACTGAGTCTTGGTTATCTTGCAGGACACCCCTGGAGTCTACAATTAATTACGATTTAGTCCTCGTCAGTTCTATTTTCTATATAAATGCATTCCTTTAAACTGAGAACTTTGAAAAATCACCAAAAATCGTAGCAAAATCCTAAAAAGTCAAACTCAGTTGCATTGTACTCCTATTTAGTAGATCTATAGAATGATTTAGATGTGGATCCATGAAATGACCATTTTACCCCTCATGTTGCATGCATGCTAAAACAACATAAATGGCAAAAGTGGGTCAAATGAGCTCCAAAAATTTTGAAACTTGGGCAGCAGCCTTAGTGTGATGCTTATACTCTGTAGGGATTTTGGTAGCAGCAGTACTCACTGTCAAATGATAGATCTACCCCTAGGTTTGGTTTGTAGTAATAATAATGCATGGGTACATAACTGCTACATGAAACTTGCTCAAAATGCCGTGCTGTTTTTATGGACACACTTTGTGGTATATTTAGCTTAGTTTGAGGCTGTGCATGTAAAGTTTAAATGCTGATTTGAAAAAATGACAAGATGTAGCTTGTTTAACTAAATAATAGGAAAAGTTGTTCTAGAGTGCATAATAAATGCTATGGAAAATGTGGTAGTATGCTAGTAATGTATAGGTTCCAGAAAGTATTTATGTGGAATTTATGAACACTGTTTTAGGGTGCATTTAAATTAGATCTAGGTAATTATATGGAAAATAGATGTTCCATCAAACTATGGATATTTCACTTGCTGATTTTTTTTACATGTTGTTTCTGCCCTGTGTTGTTTATTGAGTAAATTTCATGACTAGAAACTTATCCTATAAATTATGAAAAATCTGAGAAGCTATAGGGCTGATAACTTGCTGGAATTTTCATAATTAAATTATAACTCCTTTGTGGCCGAACTTTTGACAGTAGCATAATGTATTAAAATTCTACATGTCGTAAAAATCTGAGCTCATTTGGGATTGTCTAACTGCATGAACTTCTATGTGCATTTTTATTCATAAAATGAATATGTATATCATTTATATGTGTAGGTGGTTATTTGCAATTGGTATCATTGTGAATATTGAATGATTTCTTGCTGCATACCATCTACTATTTCTCCATGTCCCACTTGTTAAGAAATTAAGTTACCTACTCATGTAAAACACTTATGGTCAATGTTCTAATCCATTAAGCAAACAAAGTGTGTGGTATAGTTAATGAGTGTTTCCTTTGCAGGCATGAAGTGTACGATTTTCAATTTGTTGTGAATAGAACTAAACATCACCCCACCCATCTCAGTGTTATATCGCTTGCTATTATCGATCACATCATTAACATGTTGTTTATATAATAAATAGCTCGTATATGGGTGACCTTATGATTGTGTGTTGGTTTATTGTCCATTGGGATTACTTCTTGTTTAAGTAGTTTATCAATTACCTTTCTGTCTATCCATGAAATGGTTGCTCATGTGTGTACTTAACACTTATGCATCTCATTCATTGCATCATCATGCATGTCAGTCATATAGTGGAGCTCATTGCAGATACGTGATCCATAAGCAATTGCGTGGAGCCACATCAAGCAACAATGATCCAAAAGACCAACTAAGCCCTAAGCACGACCTAGAGGGCCCATCAGTCATGTTTGGAAGGAGGAGTTGTCCAAGGGATCAAGGGGTTGCCTGGGGCAAAGCCTCACAACCCGGCAAACTAACATTAGTTTAGTTTGTTGTTTTCTTAAACTAAAGCAAAGGTAGGCAGGACAATGCTATTTCCCAGCAAAGAAAATGATTACTGAATTACGCATATGTATTTGGAGTTAATTTGAAACCAATTGCATTAGACTTCCTGGCCGCCCTGGCCGTAGCACCTATGATTAGAGTTCGTAGGATGAGTGCATAGAAATGCTTGGTACGAGTAGACACGAGTGAGCAATGTCACTCGTCGCGTAGGTGATATTTTCAAAATCTCAGAAATCTATTACGATGTAAGTTATATTACTATTCATGTTTAATTCGAGACGGGGCGGTGCGTAAGTTTACTTTCATGGTGTGTGTTGTTGTTCTCCGGCTCTGCCCTTGTCACATAAGGCCCGTTCCCTGTTCGCCGGCTGATCGGCATAACATTGCTAGAGTGCTTATCCGGGATAATGGATCGGTGAAAGTCTTACTTGTGCCATCCGAAGAACAGAGACAGACTCCTACTGTGACACCTTGGGGAGCTTGTAGTCGAGGGAGGGCTGACCCGATGTACCGTGGTATCGCTCCTAAGGCGGCACAACCTGGGAACAACAGAAGGATTGAATCAAACTTGGGATGGGACAACTGGAGATGGGGGATATATGTGTGGAACGCAATGGCTTGTAAGCATATTTCACCTGGCATTTTAAGTTATTCCCGGGAATTAACAAATCGATTCGAATCGCTGATGCTCACCAGGTGTGAGAATGCCAGATATCACACACGGGCAACGTAGTAATGACTGTAACATGTTGTTTATTAAATCACGCTTTCCAATACAACATGCTTGGATGTGTATGATCCGTCCCTCTATTCATGATGTTGCCCATCCACTGCTAGGAGGTCAATGGACTTGGGAGATGCTTTGAGGTCGAGGGAGGGCTGACCCGACGAACCGTGGTATCGCTCCTAAGACGACTACTCCCATGGGGTTGGATGGGGCACTATGAATCTTGGGACGGGACATGTGTTCATGTTTTATTTTTATGCAAGTATTTACTTTATGATATAAATGATCTTCATGATTAATGGATAGCAGCTGTCAAATCCTGCTATCTTATGTCAACATGACTTTGTTTAAGAATCAACAGCTAAGGATCCACATGATTAGTAAGCATGCTTTGCATCAGCCATAAGCCCAGTCCATTAAGTCCTACTGAGTAATTAGTACTTAGGGTTTGCCCCCACTTTTTGATTACAGGTACTGGCAACATCTGGATAGCTGTGTTGGAGATGGTAGTACCGGTGGGCTCAGTGCTACTCTCCTTGTTCATCTCTTGGTGAAGACTATTTGAGTTTGTTTCCGCTGCGCGATATTTTGAAAACGCTTCCACAATATGTACACTCTGAAATCGCTTCCGCTATTTTATGAAATGTATTTGACTTCATATATTTGTAAGTCCAGTCTGTTATTCTCTATTTCAACTGCCTTTGATGATGTAATTATTGTGGCTCCTTCGAGAGTCGGATGTGTTTGATGTTGGTTCCTCTGGGAATGGCGTTATCGAGAGCCGAAGTACTCTCGACGGACTACCGGGTTTAGTCTAGCCTAAGAGCACTGGAGCCAGAGGTGGCAGGTGTGCTTAGTCTGGACTAAGCAGGGCGGTTCCGCTAAAGTAAGTTGGACCAAAACAACTTTAGCGATGCATATTTTTGACGTTTCATTCCTATGGTTTGGTTTCCTCATTCATCTTACCAACAAGTCCAACAACCCTCGATTTCGTGTCCCACAACAAATCATATTATAACAACAGTCGACGGACCAAAACCTGTATCGAATTAAATTTCTCCCATCGGCCTACATATATCAAAAAGCGTTATATTCATTGGTTCCTCCTTTCTAGCGTGTACAACTTTTGGGACTGGGAAAATGTTTAATTTTCACCCACTAGAGTCTAGGCAAACTGAGTAATGGTGCGCTGGTTTCATATCTCGGCCTAGTGCGGAAGCGCAGGCTCAAGTGGCAGAATAGAAGGGCATGTAAGTTGGGCCAAAACAACTTTGGTGATGCATATTTTTGAGGTTTCGGTCCTATGGTGTTGTTTCCTTATTCTTCTTACCAACAAGTCCAAGAACCCTCGATTCTGATTCCCGCAACAAATGATATGTTAACAATAGTGGATGGACCAAAACCTGTATTGAATTAAATTTCTCACATCGGCCTACAGATATGGAAATGCATTATATTGAATGGTTCCTCCTTTCTAGCGTGTAAAATTTTTTCGATGAGGAAAAGTTTAATTTTCGCCCTCTTGAGTCTAGGCAAACTGAGTAACGGTGCGCAGGTTTCATATCTCAGCCTAGTGTGGAAGCACGGGCTCAGGTGGCGGAAGTGGACGCCATGTAAGTTGGGCCAAAATAACTTTGGCGATGCATATTTTTGAGGTTTCATTCCTATGGTTTGGTTTCCTCATTCATCTTACAAACAAGTCCAACAACCCTCGATTCTGAGTCCCACAACAAATGATATGTTAACAACAGTGGATGGACCAAAACCTGTATTGAATTAAATTTCTCGCATCGGCCTACATATATGGAAAAGCGTTATATTCATTGCTGCCTCCTTTCTACCGTGTAAAATTTTTTCGATTACAAAAAAGTTTAATTTTTGCCCCCTTGAGTCTAGGCAAACTGTGTCATGGTGCATAGGTTTCGTATCTCAGCCTAACGCGGAAGCTCGGGCTCAAGTGGCAGAAGAGGAGGGCATATAAGTTGGGCCAAAACAACTTTGGCGATGCATATTTTTGAGGTTTCATTCCTATGGTTTGGTTTCCTCATTCATCTTACCAACAAGTCCAACAACCCTCGATTCCGTGTCCGACAACAAATCATATGATAACAACAGTGGACGGACCAAAACCTGTATCGAATTAAATTCTCCCATTGGCCTACATGTATCGAAAAGCGTTATATTTATCGGTTCCTTCTTTCTAGCGTGTACAAGTTTTTAAATTAGGAAAAAGTTTAATTTTCACCCTCAAGAGTCTAGGCAAACTTAGTAATCGTGCGCTGGTTTCGTATCTCGGCCTAGTGTGGAAGCGCAGGCTCAAGTGGCAGAAGAGAAGGGCATGTAAGTTGGGCCAAAACAACTTTGGTGATGCATATTTTTGAGGTTTCGGTCCTATGGTGTGGTTTCCTCATTCATCTTACCAACAAGTCCAACAACCCTCGATTCCGAGTCCCATAACAAACGATATGTTAGCAACAGTGGACGGACCAAAACCTGTATCGAATTAAATTTCTCCCATCGGCCTACATATATGGAAAAGCATTATATTCATTGTTTCCTCCTATCTAGTGTGTACAAGTTTTTGGATTAGGAAAATGTTTAATTTTCACCCACTAGAGTCTAGGCAAACTGAGTAATGATGCGCGGGTTTCGTATCTCGGCCTAGTGTGGAAGCGTGCGCTCAAGTGACAGAAGAGAAGGGCATGTAAGATGGGCCAAAACTACTTTGGTGATGCATATTTTTGAGGTTTCATTCCTATGGTGTGGTTTCCTCATTCTTCTTACCAACAAGTCCAAAAACCCTCGATTCTGAGTCCCACAACAAATGATATGTTAATAACAGTGGACGGACCAAAGCCTGTATCGAATTATATTTCTCCCATCAGCCTACATATATGGAAAAGCATTATATTCAATGGTTCCTCCTATCTAGCGTGTAAAAGTTTTTGGATTTGAAAAAGTTTAATTTTCGCCATCTTGAGCCTAGGCAAACTGAGTAAAGGTGCGCTGGTTCCATATCTTGGCCTAGTGCGGAAGCGTGGGCTCAAGTGGCAGAAGAGGAGGGCATGTAAGTTGGGCCCAAACAACTTTGGTGATGCATATTTTTGAGGTCTCGTTCCTATGGTGTGGTTTTCTCATTCATCTTACCAACAAGTCCAACAACCCTCGATTCCGCGTCCCACAACAAATCATATGATAACAACAGTGGACGGACCAAAACCTGTATTGAATTAAATTTCTCCCATCTGTCTACATATATCGAAAAGCGTTATATTCATCGGTTCTTTCTTTCTTGCGTGTACAAGTTTTTGAATTAGGAAAAAGTTTAATTTTCACCCACTAGAGTCTAGGCGAACTGAGTAACGATGCGTTGGTTTCGTATCTCGTCCTAGTGCGGAGGCGCGGGCTCAAGTGGCAGAAGAGGAGGGCATGTAAGTTGGGCCAAAACAACTTTGGTGATGCAAAATTTTGAGGTTTCATTCCTATGGTATGGTTTCCTCATTCATCTTACCAACAAGTCCAGCAACCCTCAATTCCGTGTCCCGCAACATATCATATGATAACAATAGTGGATGGACCAAAACCTGTATCGAATTAAATTTCTCCCATCGGCCTACATATATCGAAAAGCGTTATATTCATCGGTTGCTTCTTTCTTGCGTGTACAAGTTTTTGAATTAGGAAAAAGTTTAATTTTCACCCACTAGAGTCTAGGCGAACTGAGTAATGGTGCGCTGGTTTCGCATCTCGGCCTAGTATGGAAGCGCGGGCTCAAGTGGCGAAAGAGGAGGGCATGTAAGTTGGGCCAAAACAACTTTAGTGATGCATATTTTTGAAGTTTCATTCCTATGGTGTGGTTTCGTCATTCATCTTACCAACAAGTCCAACAACCCTTGATTCTGAGTCCCACATCAAACGATATGTTAACAGCAGTGGACGGACCAAAACCTGTATCGAATTAAATTTCTCCCATCGGCCTACGCATATGGAAAAGCGTTATATTCATTGGTTCCTCCTTTCTAGCGAGTTCAAGTTTTTGGATTAGTAAAATGTTTAATTTTCACCCACTAGAGTCTAGGCAAACTGAGTAATGGTGTGCGGGTTTCGTATCTCGGCCTAGTGTGGAAGCCTACGCTCAAGTGGCAGAAGAGAAGGGCATGTAAGTTGGGCCAAATCAACTTTGGTGATACATATTTTTGAGGTTTCGTTCCTATGGTGTGGTTTCCTCATTCGTCTTACCAAAAATCCAAAAACCCTCGATTCTGAGTCCCACAACAAATGATATGTTAACAACAGTGGACGGACCAAAACCTGTATCGAATTAAATTTCTTCCATCGGCCTACATATATGGAAAAGCGTTATATTCATTGGTTCCTCCTTTCTAGGGTGTAGAAGTTTTTGGATTTGGAAAAAGTTTAATTTTTGCCCTCTTGAGTCTAGGCAAATTGAGTAATGGAGCGCAGGTTTTGTGGCATAACCGCCCTGCTTAATCTAGACTAAGCACACCTGCCACCTCTGGCTTGCAATACACTTTGGCTGAACTAAACTCGGTAGTCCGTCGAGAGTCCTTCGGTCTCTCAATAACACCAAATCCAAAGGAACCGACATCAAACACATCCGACTCTGAATGGAGCCACAATAGTTACATCATTACAGGCAGTTGAAATATAAGATAGATAGACTTAGTTTTCAAACCAATTATATGTAGCCAAATACATGTTCAAAATATAGCGGAAGCGATTTCAAAAACATCTCACAGCGGAATCATAATACTCGAGTAGTCTTCATGGAGAGATGAACAAGGCGAGTAGCATTGAGCCCACTGGTTCTACTCTCCTCCAAACAGCTTGTCCAAAAGCCATCAGTACCTGTAAGCCAAAAGTGGGGGCAAACCTTGAGTACTAATTACTCAGTAGGATTTAATGGAAATGTCTTACGGCTGACACAAAGCTTGCTTACTAATCATATGGATCCTTAGCCATTGATTTTAAAAAAAGGTCAGGTTAAAATAAGGTAGCAGGATTTCACAGCTGCGACCTTCCATCATAATAGTAACAGCATCATATTATATAATTTCAAAAGTAGCATCATGATAACAATAACAACATCTTGTATGAACTGCAAAGCATACATATCCAAGCATGTGGAATTTGAAAACATGAATATAAGCATAATATGTCCAAGTTGTTACGACGTTGCCCGGCAGTGATACTGGCATTCCCACACCTGGTGGGCATCAGCGATTCGAATCGATTTTTATATTCCCGGGAATAACTAGAAATACCAGGTGGCATATGCTTACTAACCCCCGGTGTTCTCACATATGCCTCCCATCTCCACTTATCCCATCCCAAGTTCGATTCAATCCTTCTGTGGTTCCCAGGTTGTGCCGCCTTAGGAGCGATACCATGGCGTATCTGGGTCAGCCCTCCCTCGACTACAAGCTCCCCAAGGTGTAATAGTAGGAATCTGTCTCTGTTCTTCGGATGGCACAAGAAAGACTTTCACCGGTCCATTATTCCGGATAAGCACTCTAGCAATGTTATGCCGATCCCAAGCGGACAGCGGACGGGCCTTATGCGACACGGGCGGAGTCCAATGCATAATAACGTAAACAGTAATTAACTCATAAAATCTCTGCCCGGTCTCCATTTAAAACATAAGCATATATAATAACTTCCATAAGTGAGAGTTTCTGTGATTTTGAAATCTCCTATGCGACGAGTGACTCCATTCACTCGTGTCTACTCATACCTAGCAATTCTAGGCACTCGTCCTACGTACTCTATGTATAGGTGCTAGGGCCAGGGCGGCCAAGGAGTCTAATGCAATATTGTTTCAAACAACTCCTAATGCAGATGCGTAAACATCATTCATATAATATTTGCAAGGAAATTCATGGTCCTGCCTACCTTCGATTATTCTTATGAAAGCCAACAAACTAAGCTAGGTTAGTTTGACGGGTTGTGGGGCTTTGCCCTAGGCAACCCCTTGAAACAGGGATGGATATAATCAGCGACCCGCCATCTTCAGGTTGAGAAAAAACCAATTCCTAGTAAAGGGGCTCTTCGTCCGACTCCTTGATCAACTGCTGCTCCTGCGCTTGTCCTTCGTGCGTGGGATCTATATGCATGGTATAATATGCGAGTGAGTGCAAAGGAATGCAAATACATGCATATAGTACAGGTTATATGCACTTGATGGTATGTAGCAAGAATCTTTACAAACGCATAACAAAGAGCTCACTTGTGGGTAAACATATAGATACCAAATCAATGCACATGCTTCCTTTATGAATAAAAAAATGCAGCTATGAGTTCTTGTAGTTAGACAACTTCAATTGACCTCAAATTTTTACGACATACAGTAACATACTACACAACACTACTGCCAGAATTTTAGCAATAAAGGAGTTATAATGAATTTATGAAAATTCCAGCTAGTTATCAGCCCTACATCTTTTCAGATTTTTCATAATTTATAGGAGTGTGTTATGGACCTGAAATTTCTACAGAAAGCATATTATTGCATAAGTAGCATACATAAAAATTAACAAGCACAAAATCCATAGTTTTATAGGACATATATTTTCCATACAGTTACCTAGGTCTATTTTAAATGCACCTCAAAATAGTGCACATAAACTTTACAAAATTATTTTTGGAACATATAAATCATCAGCAAACTACCAAATTTTCCATGGAATTAATTATGCATCCTAAGACCACTTTTCCCTTTTATTTAGTTAAGCATGTGACACTTGGTCATTTTCAAATCACCATTCAAACTTAACATGCAGAGCCTCAAACTTTACCAGCAAGCTAAACATAGTATAAGGTGTGTTCCAAAAATCTAGTACAACATCTGGAGCAAGATTCATAAGACAAGTACTTCCCATGCATTATTATTGCAAAAACTTAAACCTAGGGGTAGATTAGTCACTTAACAGCAAGTTCTATTGCAACCAAAATTCACACAGTGCCTAAATATCCTAACAAAGCTACTGTCCAAGTTTCATAGCATCTGGAGTTCATTTAGACCACTTTTGACATTTATCTTGATTAAGCATGCATGCACAAGACTAGGGGCAAAACAGACTTTTCACACATCCACATCATACTCATTCTATAGATCTACTCACAAGGAGTCCATAGCCACTGAGTTTGTCCATTTTGGATTTTTCTTTGATTTATAGTGATTTTCTAAAGTTCTCAGCTCAAAATAATTAATTTTAATGAAAAAACTATAGACCCAGGGACTAATCCGTGATTATTTCAAAACATTCAGGGCTAGCACACAATTAAACCCAGACCCAGTGAACAGTGCTTGTGAACCCTCCAAAGCACGAGGTTAGATCTGCAAAATACTAGGGCTCGGGTTAGAAATACGAAACCCTAATAGATCCACGGGTGTTTTCACAATTTATTCAAGACACAGTCAATGGTGACGCGATAAGCAATAAATGAAGGGTGCTGCAAAATACGCGTCTTCTTCTTCTACCTTCCGCCCGGGGCGAGGGCGCGCGGTGCGGCGCGAAGAGGCGCGCGCTTGGAGCCGAGTTGGGGTCACGAGGTGGAACGACCGCGCCGTCGACCGCGTGAGCTGCGCGGTGGAGCGACGAGTCTGGAGGTGGAGCCGTGGAGGCGAGGGGATGGCGCGAGGAAGGTCGTCCGCGTCGACCTCAAGCTTGGGTTGAGCGGCAATGGCGACGGCGTGTGGGGAAGGGCAAGTGAGGCGCTGGTGGAGGCCGAGGATGTGGGGGAATGGTGGAGGAGCGCGAGGCGAGCGCGGGACGCGCAGTGGACGGGGTGGAGGCAGCCCGAGGCGGCGGTGGCGTCAGCTCACCGCGGCTCCAATGGCGCCAGTGCTCTGCTTGTTTGGGGAATGAGAGAGGCACTTAGGAGAGGCACCAGTGGAGCGGGGCAGTGAGTGAATAGGAGAGTGAGAGCGCAGGAGGCCAGGTTCCCGTCCAGGTTAAGGGTGCGGCAGGGGCAGGCCGGGCGGGGCGCGTTGGCGGCCATGGCGCGGCGCGTGCAGGTGGCGCTCGCCGTGTGGGCGCGAGCGAGCGGGGGAGAAGGCGACCGAGGCTGGGTGAACCGGGTCTATGAACTGGAGGTCCATGACAGGTGGGGCCGGGTGAATCCGTCAAGAGAGAAATCCCTGTACCGGGTGTACGGAGCGACGGAGGAGTGGGACCCACAACTGATGTCGTCATCCGTCCCGGGCGGGAATCTGAAATGGGCTGACAGGTGGGCCCCACCAGTCAGTGAATGGAAAAAGGAAAAATGGAAAATGTGTTTTCTCCTTCTCTGAAAATGGACTTTTTGACCCATTTAAAATCCGAATTTAACAAGGATCCAATTGTATGAAATGTCCTACTCATTGAGCTCTACAACTTTGTCAAAAGGCTTGATATCAAAATCTGTTTGTAAATATGATTTCCATTTGAATTTATCTCTCAAATTTCAATTTGACCTACAAACCTGGGATGCATAGAAATTCTAAAAGTCCATCTTCTGGCCATTTTCAATCAAAGAGCCTATTGACACTCTTATTGGGAATTCTAGAATGTATAACTTCTTCAATTATGGTTTTGCAAAATTATGGATGTAGATTAGAGAAAAACTTGAATTACCAAGCAGGTCAGGTTTGGACAGATTTCACATGTTGATAGAAGAGACCCAAATCACTAGGCAAACCTCAATAAATGACCAAGCCCTAATTAACAAAGTTGTTCACCATGAAATTCCCTACAATCTTGGTAATAAAAGTTTCACCTAAAACCCAGCAGATTTTGAACTACAAACACAATCATTTTCAGAGGTTTGGTAAAACAGCATTTTTATATGTAGAGACTTTCTTGTTTCCTTCTTTTGTATAACCAATTGATGTCCAACCTCTTCAAGACCAGAAGCATTGGAAAGGTGGTAAGTTTACTTTCATTTCATAGAAAGGAATATGTTTAAGTGCTATAGTGAAAACAAAAGTAATTTCAGAGTGAACTTTGGGGAAAAGCTGGAAACTAATACATTGGGAAATTTATTCTAAGTGTAGGTCGACTTGGTTTGAATTTTTTTAAACTTTTTAACTTTTGATTTCAAAAGTAGTCAATATAGCAAAGTCGAAGCCCACATCTTGCACTAAGAGTTTTATATTTCATGTTCTACATGAAAGGGTGTATATTTTGAGATACACAACACACCAAGGTGAGATTTCATTTTTTTGGATACAAAATTTTGTCTTAGTGATTTCTCCACCTATTCCTCATACCCTCTAAGCATGATTAAGCCTTCATTCATGATTAGATTTCATCTAACTGTGTGTTGCGGCTTTTGGGATGCTGAGGGCATCATAGATTTCATATCTCGGCCTAGTGCGGAAGCACGGGCTCAATTGGCAGAAGAGGAGGGCATGTAAGTTGGGCCAAAACAACATTGGTGACGCATATTTTTGAGGCTTCACTCCTATGGTTCGATTTCTTCATTCATTTTACCAACAAGTCCAACAACCCTCGATTATGTGTCCCACAACAAATCATCTGATAAAAACAGTGGACGGACCAAAACCTGTATCGAATTAAATTTCTCCCATCGGCCTACACATATCGGAAAGCTTTATATTAATTGGTTCCTCCTTTCAAGCGTGTACAAGTTTTTGAATTAGGAAAAGTTTAATTTTCACTCCCTAGAGTCTAGGCAAACTATGTAATGGTGCACTGGTTTCGTATCTCGGCCTAGTGCGGAAGCGCGGGCTCAAGTGGCAGAAGAGGAGAGCATGTAAGTTGGGCCAAAACAACTTTGGTGATGCATATTTTTGAGGTTTTGTTCCTATGGTGTGCTTTCCTCATTCATCTTACCAACAATTCCAACAACCCTCGATTCTAAGTCCCACAACAAATGATATATTAACAACAGTGGACGGACCAAACCTGTATCGAATTAAATTTCTTCCATCGGCCTACATATACGGAAAAGCGTTATATTCATTGGTTACTCCTTTCTAGCGTGTACAAGTTTTTGATGTGGAAAAGTTTAATTTTCACCCTCTTGAGTCTAGGCAAACTGAGTAATGGTGCGTCGGTTTCCTATCTCGGCATAGTGCTGAAGCGCGGGCTCAAGTGGCAGAAAAGAAGGGCATGTAAGTTGGGCCAAAACTACTTTGGTGATGCAAATTTTTGAGGTTTCGTTCCTATTGTGTGGTTTCCTCGTTCATCTTACCAACATGACCAACAACCCTCGATTCCGAGTCCCACAACAAATGATTTGTTAACAACAGTGGATGGACCAAAACCAGTATTGAATTAAGTTTCTCCCATCGGCCTACATATATGGAAAAGCGTTATAGTTATTGGTTCCTCCTTTCTTGCGTGGAAAAGTATTTGGATTAGGAAAAAGATTAATTTTCACCATCTTTAGTCTAGGCAAACTGAGTCATGGTGCGCAGGTTTCGTATCTTGGCCTAGTGCGAAAGCATAGGCTCAAGTGGCAGAAGTGGAGGCCATGAAAGTTGGGCCAAAACAACTTTGGTGATGCATATTTTTGAGGTTTCGTTCCTATGGTTTGCCTTCCTTATTCACCTTACCAACAAGTCCAACAACCCTCGGTTCTATATGCCACAACAAATCATATGATAACAACTGTGGATGGACCAAAACCTGTATCGAATTAAATTTCTCCCATCGGCCTACATATTTGGAAAAGCGTTATATTCATTGGTTCCTCCTTACTAGCGTGGTCAAGTTTCTGGATATGGAAAAAGATTAATTTTCGCAATGAGTCTAGGCAACTGAGTCATGGTGCGCTGGTTTCGTCTCTCGGCATAGTGCGGAAGCACGGGCTCAAGTGGCGGAAGTGGACGCCATGTAAGTTGGGCCAAAATAACTTTGGCGATGCATATTTTTGAGGTTTCGTTCCAATGGTTTGGTTTGCTCATTCATCTTACCAATAAGCCCAACAACCCTCGATTCAGTGTCCCACAACAAATCATATGATAACAACAGCAGACGGACCAAAACCTGTATCGAATTAAATTTCTCCGATCGGCCTACATATATGGAAAAGCGTTATATTCATTGGTTCCTCCTTACTAGCATGTAGAAGTTTTTGGAGTTGGAAAAACTTTAATTTTCGCCCTCTTGAGTCTAGGCAAACTAAGCACCGTGTGCTGGTTTCGTATCTCGGCCTAGTGCGGAAGCTTGGGCTCAAGTGGCAGGAGATAAGGGCATGTAAGTTGGGCCAAAACAACTTTGGTGATGCATATTTTTGAGGTTTCGTTTCTGTGGTGATGTTTGCTCCTTCATGTACCCAACAAGTCCAACAACCCTCAATTTCGAGTCCCGCAACAAAAGATATGTAAACAACAGTGGATGGACCAAAACCTGTATTTAATTAGATTTCTCCCGTCGGCCTACATATATGGAAAAGCGTCATATTCAATGGTTCCTCCTTACTAGCGTGTAGAAGTTTTTGGATTTGGAAAAACTTTAATTTTCGCCCTCTTGAGTCCAGGCAAACTAAGCACGGTGCGCGGGTTTCGTATCTCGGCCTTGTGCGGAAGCGCGGGCTCAAGTGGCAGGACATAAGGGCATGTAATTTGGGCTAAAACAACTTTGGTGATGCATATTTTTGAGGTTTCGTTTTTATTGTGTGGTATCCTCATTCATCTTACCAACAAGTCCAACATCCCTCGATTTTGAGTCCCACAACAAATGATATGTTAACAACAGTGGACGGACCAAAACCTGTATCGAATTAAATTTCTCCGATCGGCCTACATATATGGAAAAGCGTTATATTCATTGGTTCCTCCTTACTAGCATGTAGAAGTTTTTGGAGTTGGAAAAACTTTAATTTTCGCCCTCTTGAGTCTAGGCAAACTAAGCACCGTGTGCTGGTTTCGTATCTCGGCCTAGTGCGGAAGCTTGGGCTCAAGTGGCAGGAGATAAGGGCATGTAAGTTGGGCCAAAACAACTTTGGTGATGCATATTTTTGAGGTTTCGTTTCTGTGGTGATGTTTGCTCCTTCATGTACCCAACAAGTCCAACAACCCTCAATTTCGAGTCCCGCAACAAAAGATATGTAAACAACAGTGGATGGACCAAAACCTGTATTTAATTAGATTTCTCCCGTCGGCCTACATATATGGAAAAGCGTCATATTCAATGGTTCCTCCTTACTAGCGTGTAGAAGTTTTTGGATTTGAAAAACTTTAATTTTCGCCCTCTTGAGTCCAGGCAAACTAAGCACGGTGCGCGGGTTTCGTATCTCGGCCTTGTGCGGAAGCGCGGGCTCAAGTGGCAGGACATAAGGGCATGTAATTTGGGCCAAAACAACTTTGGTGATGCATATTTTTGAGGTTTCGTTTTTATTGTGTGGTATCCTCATTCATCTTACCAACAAGTCCAACATCCCTCGATTTTGAGTCCCACAACAAATGATATGTTAACAACAGTGGACGGACCAAAACCTGTATCGAATTAAATTTCTCCCATCGGCCTACATATATGGAAAAGCGTTATATTCATTGGTTCCTCCTTACTAGCGTGGTGAAGTTTTTGGATATGGAAAAAGTTTAATTTTCGCAATGAGTCTAGGCAACTGAGTCATGGTGCGCTGGTTTCGTCTCTCGGCCTAGTGCGGAAGTGCGGGCTCAAGTGGCAGAAGAGGAGGGCATGTCAGTTGGGCCAAAACAACTTTGGTGATGCATATTTTTGAGATTTCATTCCTATGGTGTGGTTTCCTCATTCATCTAACCCACAAGTTCATCAACCCTCGATTTTGAGTCCCGCAATAAATGATATGTTAACAACAGTGCATGGACCAAAACCTGTATTTAATTAAATTTCTCCCATCGGCCTACGTATATGGAAAAGCGATATATTCATTGGTTCCTCCTTACTAGCGTGTAGAAGTTTTTGGATTTGGAAAAACCTTAATTTTCGCCCTCCTGAGTCTAGGCAAACTAAGCACGGTGCGCTGGTTTCGTATCTCGGCCTTGTGCGGAAGCGCGTGCTCAAGTGGTAGGACATTAGGGCATGTAATTTGGGTCAAAACAACTTTGGTGATGCGTATTTTTGAGGTTTCGTTTTTATTGTGTGGTATCCTCATTCATCTTACCAACAAGTCCAACATCCCTCGATTTCGAGTCCCACAACAAATGATATGTTAACAACAGTGGACGGACCAAAACCTGTATCGAATTAAATTTCTCCCATCGACCTACATATATGGAAAAGCGTTATATTCATTGGTTCCTCCTTACTAGCGTGGTCAAGTTTTTGGATATGGAAAAAGATTAATTTTCGCAATGAGTCTAGGCAACTGAGTCATGGTGCGCTGGTTTCGTCTCTCGGCATAGTGTGGAAGTGCGGGCTCAAGTGGCAGAAGAGGAGGGCATGTAAGTTGGGCCAAAACAACTTTGGTGATGCATATTTTTGAGGTTTCGTTTCTATAGTGTGGTTTCCTCATTCATCTAACCCACAAGTCCAGCAACCCTCGATTCCGTGTCCCGCAATAAATGATGTGTTAACAACAGTGGATGGACCAAAACCTGTATTTAATTAAATTTCTCCCATCCCCCTACATATATGGAAAAGGGTCATATTCAATGGTTCCTCCTTACTAGCGTGTAGAAGTTTTTGGATTTGGAAAAACATTAATTTTCGCCCTATTTTGTCTAGGCAAACTAAGCACGGTGCGCTGGTTTCGTATCTCAGCCTTGTGCGGAAGCGCGGGCTCAAGTGGCAGGACATTAGGGCATGTAATTTGGGCCAAAACAACTTTGGTGATGCATATTTTTGAGGTTTCGTTCCTATGGTGTGGTTTCCTCATTCATCTAACCCACAAGTCCAACAACCCTCGATTCCGAGTCACGCAATAAATGATATGTTAACAACAGTGGATGGACCAAAACCTGTATTTAATTAAATTTCTCCCATCCCCCTACATATATGGAAAAGGGTCATATTCAATGGTTCCTCCTTACAAGTGTGTAGAAGTTTTGGGATTTCGAAAAACTTTAATTTTTGCCCTCTTGAGTCTAGGCAAACTAAGCACGGTGCGCTGGTTTCGTATCTCGGCCTTGTGCGGATGCGCGGGCTCAAGTGGCAGGACATTAGGGTTTGTAATTTGGGCCAAAACAACTTTGGTGATGCATATTTTTGAGGTTTCGTTTTTATTGTGTGGTATCCTCATTCATCTTACCAACAAGTCCAACATCCCTCGATTTCGAGTCCCACAACAAATGATATGTTAACAACAGTGGACGGACCAAAACCTGTATCGAATTAAATTTCTCCCATCGGCCTACATATATGGAAAAGCGTTATATTCATTGGTTCCTCCTTACTAGCGTGGTCAAGTTTTTGGATATGGAAAAAGATTAATTTTCGCAATGAGTCTAGGCAACTGAGTCATGGTTCGCTGGTTTCGTCTCTCGGCATAGTGCGGAAGTGCGGGCTCAAGTGGTAGAAGAGGAGGGCATGTCAGTTGGGCCAAAACAACTTTGGTGATGCATATTTTTGAGGTTTCGTTCCTATGGTGTGGTTTCCTCATTCATCTAACCCACAAGTTCAACAACCCTCGATTTTGAGTCCCGCAATAAATGATATGTTAACAATAGTGCATGGACCAAAACCTGTATTTAATTAAATTTCTCCCATCGGCCTACGTATATGGAAAAGCGATATATTCATTGGTTCCTCCTTACTAGCGTGTAGAAGTTTTTGGATTTGGAAAAACCTTAATTTTCGCCCTCCTGAGTCTAGGCAAACTAAGCACGGTGCGCTGGTTTCGTATCTCGGCCTTATGCGGAAGCGCGTGCTCAAGTGGCAGGACATTAGGGCATGTAATTTGGGCCAAAACAACTTTGGTGATGCGTATTTTTGAGGTTTCGTTTTTATTGTGTGGTATCCTCATTCATCTTACCAACAAGTCCAACATCCCTCGATTTCGAGTCCCACAACAAATGATATGTTAACAACAGTGGACGGACCAAAACCTGTATCGAATTAAATTTCTCCCATCGACCTACATATATGGAAAAGCGTTATATTCATTGGTTCCTCCTTACTAGCGTCGTCAAGTTTTTGGATATGGAAAAAGATTAATTTTCGCAATGAGTCTAGGCAACTGAGTCATGGTGCGCTGGTTTCGTCTATCGGCATAGTGCGGAAGTGCGGGCTCAAGTGGCAGAAGAGGAGGGCATGTAAGTTGGGCCAAAACAACTTTGGTGATGCATATTTTTGAGGTTTCGTTTCTATGGTGTGGTTTCCTCATTCATCTCACCCACAAGTCCAGCAACCCTCGATTCCGTGTCCCGCAATAAATGATGTGTTAACAACAGTGGATGGACCAAAACCTGTATTTAATTAAATTTCTTCCATCCCCCTACATATATGGAAAAGGGTCATATTAAATGGTTCCTCCTTACTAGCGTGTAGAAGTTTTTGGATTTGGAAAAACATTAATTTTCGCCCTATTTTGTCTAGGCAAACTAAGCACGGTGCGCTGGTTTCGTATCTCGGCCTTGTGCGGAAGCGCGGGCTCAAGTGGCAGGACATTAGGGCATGTAATTTGGGCCAAAACAACTTTGGTGATGCATATTTTTGAGGTTTCGTTCCTATGGTGTGGTTTCCTCATTCATCTAACCCACAAGTCCAACAACCCTCGATTCCGTGTCCCGCAATAAATGATATGTTAACAACAGTGGACGGACCAAAACCTGTATTTAATTAAATTTCTCCCATCCCCCTACATATATGGAAAAGGGTCATATTCAATGGTTCCTCCTTACTAGCGTGTATAAGTTTTTGGATTTGGAAAAACTTTAATTTTTGCCCTCTTGAGTCTAGGCAATCTAAGCACGGTGCGCTGGTTTCGTATCTCGGCCTTGTGCGGAAGCGCGGGCTCAAGTGGCAGGATATTAGGGCATGTAATTTGGGCCAAAACTACTTTGGTGATGCATATTTTTGAGGTTTCGTTTTTATTGTGTGGTATCCTCATTCATCTTACCAACAAGTCCAACATCTCTCGATTTCGAGTCCCACAACAAATGATATGTTAACAAAGTGGGCGGACCAAAACCTGTATCGAATTAAATTTCGCCCATCGGCCTACATATCTGGAAAAGCGTCATATTCATTGGTTCCTCCTTACTAGCGTGGTGAAGTTTTTGGATATGGAAAAAGTTTAATTTTCGCAATGAGTCTAGGCAACTGAGTCATGGTGCGCTGGTTTCGTCTCTCGGCCTAGGGCGGAAGTGCGGGCTCAAGTGGCAGAAGAGGAGGGCATGTAAGTTGGGCCAAAACAACTTTGGGGATGCATATTTTTGAGGTTTCGTTTCTATGGTGTGGTTTCCTCATTCATCTAACCCACAAGTCCAACAACCCTCGATTCCGTGTCCCGCAATAAATGATATTTAACAACAGTGGATGGACCGAAACCTGTATTTAATTAAATTTCTCCCATCCCCCTACATATATGGAAAAGGGTCATATTCAATGGTTCCTCCTTACTAGCGTATAGAAGTTTTTGGATTTGGAAAAACTTTAATTTTCGCCCTATTGAGTCTAGGCAAACTAAGCACGGTGCGCTGGTTTCGTATCTCGGCCTTGTGCGGAAGCGCGGGCTCAAGCGGCAGGACATTAGGGCATGTAATTTGGGCCAAAACAACTTTGGTGATGCATATTTTTGAGGTTTCATTCCTATAGTGTGGTTTCCACATTCATCTAACCCAAAAGTCCAACAATCCTCGATTCCGAGTCCCGCAATAAATGATATGTTAACAACAGTGGATGGACCAAAACCTGTATTAAATTAAATTTCTCCCATCCCCCTACATATATGGAAAAGGGTCATATTCAATGGTTCCTCCTTACTAGCGTGTAGAAGTTTTTGGATTTGGAAAAACTTTAATTTTCGCCCTATTGAGTCTAGGCAAACTAAGCACGGTGCGCTGGTTTCGTATCTCGGCCTTGTGCGGAAGCGCGGGCTCAAGTGGCAGGACATTAGGGCTTGTAATTTGGGCCAAAACAACTTTGGTGATGCATATTTTTGAGGTTTCGTTTTTATTATGTGGTATCCTCATTCATCTTACCAACAAGTCCAACAACCCTCGATTTCGAGTCCCACAACAAATGATATGTTAACAACAGTGGACGGACCAAAACCTGTATCGAATTAAATTTCACCCATCGGCCTACATATATGGAAAAGCGTTATATTCATTGGTTCCTCCTTACTAGCGTGGTGAAGTTTTTGGATATGAAAAAAGTTTAATTTTCGCAATGAGTCTAGGCAACTGAGTCATGGTGCGCTGGTTTCGTCCATCGGCCTAGGGCGGAAGTGCGGGCTCAAGTGGTAGAAGAGGAGGGCATGTAAGTTCGGCCAAAACAACTTTGGTGATGCATATTTTTGAGGTTTCGTTCCTATGGTGTGGTTTCCTCATTCATCTAACCCACAAGTCCAACAACCCTCGATTCCGAGTCCCGCAATAAATGATATGTTAACAACAGTGGATGGACCAAAACCTGTGTTTAATTTAATTTCTCCCATCCCCCTGCATATATGGAAAAGGGTCATATTCAATGGTTCCTCCTTACAAGCGTGTAGAAGTTTTGGGATTTCGAAAAACTTTAATTTTCGCCCTCTTGAGTCTAGCCAAACTAAGCACGGTGCGCTGCTTTCGTATCTCGGCCTTGTGCGGAAGTGCGGGCTCAAGTGGCAGGACATTTGGGCATGTAATTTGGGCCAAAACAACTTTGGTGATGCATATTTTTGAGGTTTCGTTTTTATTGTGTGGTATCCTCATTCTTTTTACCAACAAGTCCAACATCCCTCGATTTTGAGTCCCACAACAAATGATATGTTAACAATAGTGGACGGACAAAAATCTGTATCGAATTAAATTTCTCCCATCGGCCTACATATATGGAAAAGCGTTATATTCATTGGTTGCTCCTTACTAGCGTGGTGAAGGTTTTGGATATGGAAAAAGTTTAATTTTCGCAATGAGTCTAGGCAACTGAGTCATGGTGCGCTGGTTTCGTCTCTCGGCCTAGTGCGGAAGTGCGGGCTCAAGTGGTAGAAGAGGAGGGCATGTAAGTTGGGCCAAAACAACTTTGGTGACGCATATTTTTGAGGTTTCGTTCCTATGGTGTGGTGTCCTCATTCATCTAACCCACAAGTCCAACAACCCTCGATTTCGAGTGCCGCAATAAATGATATGTTAACAGTGGATGGACCAAAACCTGTATTTAATTAAATTTCTCCCATCCCCATACATATATGGAAAAGGGTAATATTCAATGGTTCCTCCTTACTAGCGTGTAGAAGTTTTTGGATTTGGAAAAACTTTAATTTTTGCCCTCTTGAGTCTTGGCAAACTAAGCACGGTGCGCTGGTTTCGTATCTCAGCCTAGTGTAGAAGCGTGGGCTCAAGTGGCAGAAGATTAGGGCACGTAAGTTGGGCCAAAACAATTTTGGTGATGCATATTTTTGAGATTTCGTTCCAATGGTGTGGTTTCCTCATTCATCTCAACAACAAGTCCAACAACCCTCGATTCTGAGTCCCACACCAAATGACATGTTAACACCAGTGGATGGACCAAAACCTGTATTGAATTAAATTTCTCGCATCGGCCTACATATATGGAAAAGTGTTTTATTCCTTGGTTCCACTTTTCTAGTGTGTAAAATTTTTACGATTAGGAAAAAGTTTAATTTTCGCCCTCTTGAGTTTAGGCAAACTTAGTCATGGCGCGCAGGTTTCGTATCTCGGCCTAGTGCGGAAGCACGGGCTGAAGTGGCAGAGGAGGAGGGCGTGTAAGTTGGGCCAAAACAACTTTGGCGATGCATATTTTTGAAGTTTCATTCCTATGGTTTGGTTTCCTCATTCATCTTACCAACAAGTCCAACAACTCTCGATTCCGTGTCCCACAACAAATCATATGATAACAACAGTGGGTGACCAAAACCTGTATCGAATTAAATTTCTCCCATCGGCCTACATATATGGAAAATCGTTATATTAATTCGTTCCTCCTTTCTAGCGTGTACATGTTTTTGGATTAGGAAAAAGTTTAATTTTCACCCTCTAGAGTCTAGGCAAATTGTGTAATGGTGCGCTGGTTTCGTATCTCTGGCTAGTGCGGGAGCGCTGGCTAAAGTTGCAGATGAGGAGGGAATGTAAGTTGGGCCAAAACAACTTTAGTGATGCATATTTTTGAGGATTCGTTGCTATGGTGCAGTATCCTGATTCATCTTACCAACAAGTTCAACATCCCTCGATTCCGAGTCCCACAACAAATGATATGTTAACAATAATGGACGGACCAAAACCTGTATCGAATTAAATTTCTCCCATCGGCCAACATATGTGGAAAAGCGTTATATTCATTGGTTCCTCCTTTCTAGCGTGTACAAGTTTTTGGATGTGGAAAAAGTTTAATTTTGCCCTCTTGAGTCTAGGCAAACTAAGTAATGGTGCGCTAGTTTCGTATCTCGACATAGTGTGGAAGCGCGGGCTCAAGTGGCAGAGGAGGAGGGCATGTAAGTTGGGCCAAAACTACTTTGGTAATGCATATTTTTGAGGTTTCGTTCCTATTGTGTGGTTTCCTCGTTCAACTTAACAACATGTCCAACAACCCTCGATTCCGAATCCCACAACAAATGATTTGTTAACAACATTAGATGGACCAAAACCTATGTTGAGTTAAGTTTCTCCCATCGGCCTACATATATGGAAAAGCGTTATAGTCATTGGTTCCTCCTTTCTAGCGTGTAAAATTATTTGGATTAGGAAAAAGTTTAATTTTCACCCTCTTTAGTCTAGGCAAACTGAATCATGGTGCGCAGGTTTCGTATCTCAGCCTAGTGCGGAAGCACGGGCTCAAGCGGCAGAAGTGGAGGGCATGTAAGTTGGCCAAAACAACTTTGGCGATGCATGTTTTTGAGGTTTCGTTCTTATTGTGTGGTTTCCTCATTCGTCTCAACAACAAGTCCAACAACCCTCGACTCTGAGTCCCACATCAAATGATATGTTAACACCAGTGGATGGACCAAAACTCGTATTGAATTAAATTTCTCGCATCTGCCTACATATATGGAAAAACGTTATATTCATTGGTTCCTCTTTTTTAGCGTGTAAAATTTTTTCGATTAGGAAAAAGTTTAATTTTTGCCCTCTTGAGTTTAGGCAAACTGAGTCATGGTGCGCAGGTTTCGTATCTTGGTCTAGTGCAGAAGCACAGGCTCAAGTGGAAGAAGAGGAGGGCATGTAAGTTGGGCTAAAACAACTTTGGCGATGCATATTTTTGAGGTTTAGTTCCTATGGTTTGGTTTCCTCATTCATCTTACCAACAAGTCCAACAACTCTCGATTCCATGTCCCACAAGAAATCATATGATAACAACAGTGGACGGACCAAAACCTGTATCGAATTAAATTTTGCCATCGGCCTACATATATGAAAAAGCGTTATATTCATTGGTTCCTCTTTTCTAGCGCGTAAAATTTTTTCGATTATGAAAAAGTTCAATTTTTGCCCTCTTGAGTCTAGGCAAACTAAGTAATGGTGCGCTGGTTTCGTATCTCAGCATAGTGCAGAAGCGTGGGCTAAAGTGGCAGAAGAGAAGGCATGTAAGTTGGGCCAAAACTACTTTGGTGATGCATATTTTTGAAGTTTCGTTCCTATTGTGTGGTTTCTTCATTCATCTTACCAACATGTCCAACAACCCTCGATTCTGAGTCCCACAACAAATGATTTGTTAACAATAGTAGATGGACCAAAACCTGTATTGAATTAAGTTTCTCCCATCGGCCTACATATATGGAAAAGCGTTATAGTCATTGGTTCCTCCTTTCTAGCGTGTAAAAGGATTTGGATTAGGAAAAAGTTTAATTTTCACCCTCTTTAGTCTAGGCAAACTGAGTCATGGTGCGCAGGTTTCATATCTCAACCTAGTGCAGAAGCACGGGCTCAAGTGGCAGAAGTGGAGGGCATGTAAGTTGCGCCAAAACAAGTTTGGCGATGCATATTTTTGAGGTTTCGTTCCTATGGTTCGGCTTCCTCATTCATCTTACCAACAAGTTCAACAACCCTCGATTCCATGTCCCACAACAATATGATAACAACAGTGGACAGACCAAAACCTGTATCGAATTAATTTTCTCCCATCGGCCTACATATGTCAAAAAGCGTTATATTTACTGGTTCCTCCTTTCTAGCGTCTACAAGTTTTTGAATTAGAAAAAAGTTTAATTTTCACTCTCTAGAGTCTAGGCAAACTGAGTAATGGTGCTCTGGTTTCGTATCTTGGCCTAGTGCGGAAGCGCGGGCTCAAGTGGCATCAGAGGATGGCATGTAAGTTGGGCCAAAACAACTTTGGTGATGCATATTTTTGAGGTTTCATTCCTACGGTGCGGTATCCTCATTCATCTTAACAACAAGTTCAACATTCATCGATTTTGAGTCCCACAACAACTGATATGTTAGCAACAGTGGACGGACCAAAACCTGTATTGAATTAAATTTCTTCCATCGGCCTACATATATGGAAAAGCATTATATTCATTGGTTCGTCCTTTCTAGCATGTACAAGTTTTTGGATGTGGAACAGTTTAATTTTCGCCCCCTTGAGTCTAAGCAAACTGAGTAATGGTGCGCTGGTTTCGTATCTCGGCATATGGCGGAAGCGCGGGCTCAAGTGGCAGAAGAGGAGGGCATGTAAGTTGGGCTAAAACTACTTTGTTGATGCATATTTTTGAGGTTTCGTTCCTATTGTGTGGTTTCCTCGTTCATCTTACCAACATGTCCAACAACCCTCGATTCCGAGTCCCACAACAAATGATATGTTAACAACAGTAGACGGACCAAAACCTGTAATGAATTAAATTTCTCCCATCGGCCTACATATATGGAAAAGCGTTATAGTCATTGGTTCCTCCTTTCTAGCGTTTAAAAGTATTTGGATTAGGAAAAAGTTTAATTTTCACCCTCTTTAGTGTAGGCAAACTGAGTCGTGGTGCACTTATTTTTGAGGTTTCATTCCTATGGTTTGGCATCCTTATTCATCTTACCAACAAGTCCTAAAACCCTCGATTCCGTGTCCCACAACAATATGATAACAACAGTGGACGGACAAAAACATGTATCGAATTAAATTTCTCCCATCGGCCTACATATATCGAAAAGCGTTATTGTTGACAGTCATTATTGCACTACCTATGACCATCAATTATCCATGACATGAAGGAAAATACATCAAAGTGTAGGAAAACCTTTTCTTCTAACACATTTTCACAAGTTGTGTTGAGTATTTGATTGTAGGTACAAAGATCAGCAGAAAACAGGCAAAATTGGCTAAGTCACGGATCACTGGCCAGTGGGCCAGGCCGCCCGGCTCTAAGCCAAGCCGCCCGGCACCACAACAGGCCGCCCGGCCTGATTCAGGAGCTATTTCAGCTCATCTTCGACCCGCAATTGCACAAGTGACGTGTCAACACAATTGTGAAGTCCAAATGCCGAATGAAGTTCAAATGCCGAATGCAACGTGTCAAGTACTAGAAGGCTCCACCTCATTGATCCAAGCACTCGGATTGGTGAAGTCAGTAATCCGCGAGACTTCAATCTTGCGGCTAAAGAAGAACCACAAGTGAGATCAACAGTTGAGAGAAAAGCACACTCCTAACTGCCATAACCGCCATGCAACCGACTTGGGGAGTGGATATGAGCCACAAGATCAAGTTAGGCGGTGGATCCAACGGTTCACCAGGCCGCCCCGCCTAGTGGGAGGCCGCTCGGCCCCACCTCAGGCCGCTCGGCCTGTAACCGCCGCCCAAACTGCCTCATCGACCTTGGGACCTATAAATACCCCCGAGCTCTCATTTGTAAAGTGTGGAAGTTGAGTAGCTCATACTATCGTTTAGTCTAGAAGCAATAGGTAGTCCTGGGAGTTAGAGTTGAGTCTGAATCTTTGCCTCAGAGGATTCCGAAGTTAGCTTCGAGTCTAGTAGAGCTCTTGTATCTTTCTATCTTTGTACTCTTACTACTCCAGTATAATATACAAGTCTTGTTCCATCTTTTGAGTTATACTTTACTTTATTTCTTACACTTGCCTAGTGTGGTGTACCTTCTTTGCATACTAGACCAAGGCTTAGGTTTGTGTTGTTCTTAAGTTATCTGAATCTTGCTAGACTTGCCGGTGCTATAAACTTGTCTTAGGCTTTTTGATCTAAGGTTAAGGTAGTTCTCACCCTCTGATCAAGGAAGAACTTTAGAGTTAAAGTTCTCACTTGAACTCTTGTTTAGTGTACCATCTTACCCACGTAGATCTGGTTGGTAGCCCCTCTTGGTGACAGCATTAGGGAGCCTCTGTAATACACCCCGTCGTTCGGTAAGCCCGTAGGCGTTAGCCGGGTCTCCTTCGGTGGTCTACTATCTACCCCTTGACCCCTCGTGGTGCCGGAATTTCACTCGACACAGGACCCTAGTTTGTATCCAGTTAACTTAGCTCAACCGTGAATACTCCTTTGCATCAGTTAAGGAATAGAGTTTGGATATCTAGTCTCACTCGTTGTCCTCCCAGATAGCTACCTAGGTGTTGGCTTATTTAGTCCCTGGTTACTCTTCCCACCATACACTATCTTTATCTTACCCCCGTAGTAAGAATAGCTGGTGTTTTATCTAAGTTATAGTACTACTTGAAGTTCAACATATCATTCCACCTATTAGCCCTTGCTTCCCTATGGATTTTTATGATACCTGGAATACTCTGGGTGAAAAAGCTACAGCGAATCTCCATGCGCTTGCGGAGTAAAATCTGTTACGCTAAGAGACGTCAACAAGCTTTTTCTGGGTCCGTTGCCGGGGAAGCAATTGGCAATAGAAGTTTGATTTGTCGAACCTAGATACTTATAACTTGATAACACACCGCTATTCTTAGCGGGCTCATTTGCCTCTGTCTACTTTATTGTTGGGAGACAGAGAGGTGTATGACCGATTTTGACCTACCGGCAAACTTTCACAACAATCCGGAGTCACTGCTCAGAAGAAGAGTCCGTCAAAAGACAATCCACGGGCAGAGGCCTATGCCATCAACACTGGAGTTTGGATCCATGAGCACATCGCAAACGACACCACCCATGGCTGAGAAGACCATCCGAGACTTCTCCGTTCCCTCCAGCGACAACATCCCTGTTGGACCTGAAGTGAGCGTTGGAGACGGGTTCGAGCTCAAGCCAGGTGTTATTCACATGGTCCAAGCTAGTCCATTTTGTGGATTGGCATCAAAGGATGGGAACAGCCATCTCCAGCAGTTCCTGGAGATATGCAGTACATTCACCATCAAGGGCGCAACTGCTGATGCTGTTTGGCTTCGCCTCTTCCCATTCTTACTGATCGAGAAGGCGAAACAGTGGTTCTATCTGAACCACGCAAACTTGATGACTTGGAATGCATGCTCCAATGCGTTCCATGCAAAGTACTTCCCCCTGGGGAAGATGAGCTCACTGAGGAACCGAATCACGAGCTTCAAGCAGCACGCTGACGAGTCAGTGGCGGAGGCATGGGAGAGATTCCAAGGGTACATCGCCGCCTGCCCCCACCACGGTATGGAACAATGGCTGATAATCCAGAACTTCTTCCATGGTCTACACCAGACCACGTAAGAGCATCTCGATGCAGCTGCTGGAGGATCCTTTCTGTCCTTGAGTATTGCCGCTGCCCGCACTCTCATCGAGAAGATGGCAAGCAACCAAGGATGGAGAGAGGAGAGGGCGAACAATAAGCCCCGTGGAGTCCACCATATTGACAGCACCAACATGCTCACCGCCAAGATGGACCTCCTGCTGAGGAAGCTGGGGGATGCTCTTGAAGCTGTACCGGTCCAGGCACTGGATTCTCGCATGACTTGCGAGCATTGCGGGAATACTAGCCACACGGGGAACAGCTGCCCCAAAAATGGATCGGAGGATGTTAACTTCATCTACAACAATAGCTTCAGCAACGGGCCTCGTCCTCAACCAGGTTAGAATTCATGACACAACTTACCTTTCACTAGTCAAGGTACGTCTTCTGGTAGTTCTCAGTAGTTTAACAAAAATCCTTTCGATCAAAAAGCTGTGAACGATAGCATAAGTAAGAAGTTCCATGCAAATGATAGAGTTCTTCAATCTTTGTCGCTTCAATTGGAAACTCTTAATAGCGCCATGAAGAACCAGCTGAGTTTTAACAAAATGTTGGAAACTCAAATAGCTCAGCTTGCTGCTGCTTTTCCTAGTCCTACTTCGGAGAAGCTTCTAAGACAGCCCGATTCACCCCCAAAGGAACATATAAATGCTATAACCACTAGGTGTGGACGGTCTACACAAGACCCCCCACATCCTAGGACTGCAGGAAAAGAACAGGGAAAGCAAGCCATACCAGAGATGGAAGAAGAGGAGGATCGTGAGCCACAACCGGTGAAGGAAGCACACACCACTGTGCTCCCTTTTCCTCAAAGGCAGAAGAAGGCCTCAATCGACGACCAATTTGGCAAATTTGTTGAGGTAATTAAGAAATTATATGTCAATATTCCATTGCTAGATGCGATGCAGGTGCCTACGTATGTGAAGTACTTGAAAGACATCCTCAACAATAAAAAGCCGATGCTGTCAACCGAAGTCATGCACCTCACGGAGGAGTGTAGCGCTGCTATACTTAACCAGCTGCCAGAAAAGGAACAGGATCCTGGGAACCCCTCCATCTCATGCGCTATCGGGACCCAGAACTTTGATCAAGCTCTCTACGATCTGGGAGCAAGTGTGAGCGTCATGGCCAAGGTAGTCTTTGACAAACTTACGCATGCAACACTTGCCCCCACTGCTATGTGCCTACAGCTAGCGGGAATCAATCGATTCGCTACCCCGTTGGGATCGCCGAAGATATCCCAATGAAAATCCGAAACTTCGTCGTCCCGGTGGATTTCGTGGTGCTAGACATGGAGATCGATAGCAAGACCCCGCTCATTCTCGGGCGACCATTCTTGAGCACCGCAGAGGCCACCATTGATGTTGGAGCTGGACAAGTCCATCTCAACATTAATGGCAGATGGGAGACATTCGCCTTCAAACCGAAGGTTGAACAGTGCCGGCAGGTAAAATCTTGCAAAATTAAGTGTCAGGCACCCTAGGAAACGCCAAGAGAGAAGATCGAGCTCTCGCCAAGTAAGCCGAAGGTGGACCCTCTCATCCTAGCCATGTAGAAAATCTTGCTAGATGGAGAGGCCCACAAGCTCAAAGCCGATCACAAAGCCGAATCAGTAAGACGTGCCTCGATGGCCAAGCTGCTGACAAAGGAAGCAGGAGGCAAGACTCCTGTTGCTAAGGTCACCATCACAACCATGAACACATCCAAAGAGTGGCAGAAGAAAGAAGAAGATAAGCCAAAAGCCAAGCCAGAAAAGAAGCAGAAAGCTAAGAAGCAAAAGGCTGTGGCAACCAAAAAGGTTTGGCGAGCAAAAGTTGCAGCTCAGACAGCCGCTAAGTCTCCGTTAAGCGCTGACCCTGCACCAAAGGTATGACTTGCCCTCGCCAGGAGGTAAACTGGCATTACCCTTCACTGCATATTTAAATTCTCGTACATTTACTTCCTTGCACCTAGTTCTGCATTTAGTTAATCCTAAATTTTAAAAAAAAATTGAGCCACTCGGCCCCGCTCTCCGCTTGCTGTCGAGCCAGAGGCATCAGGGCGCTCGGCCAAGCGCTGACGCCGCTCAGCTCCCTGCCTAGGCCGTCCAGCCCCTGCTCGCGTCGCCCGGCCAGCTCCCCTACGCTGTTCATGTCTCGTCGCCACGCACGACAACCACCAGCCTAGGAGCTAGGCTCCTGCAGCCACCAGAGCCGGCCGCACTTGTTTCTGTGCCGTCTGGCCCCTCTCTGGCCGCCCGGCTTGCCTGCCCCTTCGCGTGCCTATAAATACGCATGCATGCCTCTTCAGCTCCTTGCACCGCTCAGTAGCGTAAGCACTCTCTTCTCCCCCTTAATCACTCTCTTCACTAAGCACTTGCACTTAGTTTATTTTCAGCACCTAGTTTTAATTCCAGCACTTAGTCAAAATTCTGTCCAATAAAATAAGTGCTACACTTGGTTTTTAAACGGTTTGTGGAGGCTCTGTCCCGCAAGAACGACTATCCTCTGGACCACTGACTTTGGACTGCTAACCGCTAATGCTAATCCTTATACTGTTGTTTCCCTCGGGTATTTTCTCTTGTCTTTGGTTTTGCAGGATGTCTTCATTTTTCAGGAAAGCCAAGAAAGCCCTGAGCAACACAGGGAACGGACTACACCTCAAGTTTCCGTCCTCGTTAGGAGAGCACTCACGCTCTTGTTCACAAAGTGGGAGTTCTAGGACCCCCGCTGTGTCAGACAGGATGTCTATCAGTGGTACCCGAAGCCAGCACCAAGACGAAGCTAGATCCTCACAGCATCAACCACCACGCCGACTGCAAGCATTGAGTGATATCTAGATACAAAGTGATGAAGAAGCACAGAAGCTATAGAACCTCACTACCAAAGTCTTTGGTCGGATCAGGGTCTTCGATGCCTTCTTCCTCGTTGCCATAGGTATGTTGGACCCATTTATGCAGGCATTCAACTATGTGGGATGGATGGAGTTCGCATATATTCAGGAAGAAGGGTCCATTCTTCTCACACTAGAGTTCTTGATGACCCTTCAACTGAACAGGCGCTCTATAGGTACGACCATCCATTCCCGTTTGTTTAATCAAGAATTTTCTGTTACCCCGAGGAGGTTCTCCAACCTCTTAGGCTTAGACCCCAACTGCTCTCTAGCAGAGGAGCCTGCCGGGTATGACATGAAAACTTTTGGGACGGAAATATTTGGGGAGTACACCAAGGGGAAACACAGCACTACCAAAATTCACAACCCTACTCTGAGGCTTCTAGCCCGATGGGTCTCTCTAGTTGTCTTTCCACGTAGTGAAGTACGCTATGCACCCAAAGAGGACCTCAAGTGCCTCTATGCTATGTACAAGAAGAAGCGCTATGCCCCGATCCTTGATCTCGTCCGCCACTAGATCGAGATGCCATCGACCGGCATTCCCATCAATATCACCTCACTCGTCACCAGGGTTGCATCTAACCTGGGCCTCCTTGAGAATGCCTAGATTGTTTACCTTCCTGATGATGACTCACACATTATTGGGGAGCAGCACTTCGATCAAGCGCACTTCATGAAGCGGGTTGGCGAAATCTTAGTCATGACATGGTTTGGGCACAATCTCGAGCTACCGCTTCCAGCGTCATAGTTCGACATGTATACGGTAAGAAAAATAACCATGCAGCTCAACGTGGAAGCACCTCGGCAAAGCATCGGCGGCATCATGACTAGAGCCCAACGGCGACAAGCAGAAGCACGACGACGACAAGCACAAGAAGCAAAAGCAGATGCATCATGGGCACCCCATACGGCAACTCCATCTGACTCGGAGTTATCATGACTCCAACGCTATGCCCAGTCGGAGCAATGGTACAACACCAGCGAGGGTGGAAGTGGCTCATACCACCAGCCGCCCTACGCTCCCAAGTACTATGGGGAAGTACGTCACATGGTCTTGACAGGAATGCAGGACCATCTGCATCAGCCCGGTTCCAAACCGACGACATGGCCAGTCTCAACTCCGCGATGGAGGGGGTGAACATTGGCCAGTACCCCCAAAGGCTGTACCAACAGGTGGACAGCATCTACCGACGCACCAACACGATGGATCAACGGCTTCAGGACCAAGGAGAAAGAATCCAAAACCTAAGCGAAATGGTGGAAGCCGACTTCGTCAATGTTCAGGACTTCTTCAGCTACTACTACCAAAATTCCTAGCTTCATTGAAGCTTAGGGGATGGTAGACAGTCACGAGTATGCTTCGTCGCCCCGATCTCAGAGTAAGGCCCCCTGTTCTAATCCTTGTCTTTGTCCCGCAGCACCAGTCCCAGCAGTAGCAGCAGTTCTACCTAGTCCGACCAGCAGCAGAACATCAGCAACACCGTCCTACCGAGAGTAAGTAATAAATAAATAATGTTTAATTGGTTTGTTTCCTTTGTTTTATGATCTAAAACAAAGTGTCAATAAAATCAACTCCCAACTTTGATATGTTACCTTCATATGGAAATGATGAATAGTTGCTCTATCATGCTCTTGTTTAGTTGTTTATTCAAAAACCATGCTTAGCTTAATTTCGAGCCTGTGAGTATAATTTGAGAACCTGATCTTTTACTTAGTGGATGCCATTTGCATAAACCTTGTCTAAGTTGTTGTGAGAAATGATATGGCTAAGTACAAGGCCAGCTCTACATTTTCTTAGTAAGATGATCATCTCAGGTTTATTCTTTTTGGAAAAAATAAAAAAAAGTTCCCCCGTTGGTTTGAAACACCTACTAAAGCCAAATACACTGAGAATATCTAAGCCTAGCTTGTTTAAGCTACTTAGTGTTGTTTTGAGCTTTGTCAAATTTTGAGCCTCTTAGAATGGAATCATCTCTATCTTGTGAATTGATGGAGCAAAAATACCACCACCACATATGCATTTACCTACACTAGGTATGGATTCGTATATCTCCAAATAAATGCCTTTGACCATACTCCTTCCAAATCAAAATAAGGGAGGGTATGGAGCCACAAAAATATGAGAAAAAGAAAAGCATGCTAGTCATATATATATATATATATATATAAAAGGCTCCATACTCATACCTATCCATCCAAAAGAAGGAGAAGGCAAGGAAATAAGGAGATCCATCCATCCAGCCACCAAATAAGCTCCAATGATGAACAAGGCTAGTTGATGTCGTACATTTCTTTGGTCCAATCTTTGGCTTTGCAAAACAAACAACCTAAGTAAGCTAAGTTCTTCCAGACCCTAAGCTCCACATAAGCCTTAGAATAGGAAGTTCTTGGCCATGCTCTTGGCCCTTAAAGGTGAGGATACACTTTTGAGCAATCGAGAGTACCTCTGGGGAAACTTGTTTCTTTTGAAAAATAAATAAAAACACCTGAGATAGGAATCCCAAAAGAAGTGTTCTGAGCCGGAGCTTGCAGCTAAGTCATTCTTCCTCTCACCCGCCCAAGACATGGTAAGTCAAACAGATGCACCACAGGTATTGGAAATGGTGATCATTGCATACACTACAGTTCGAGGTAAAAGCATGAGTGTTGGTTATGCATAGCTCCTATTCTTGAACACGGATATTTGCAGTGACTCCTGATCCATAACCCATCTTGGCTTTACTTGAGGACGAGCAAAGGTCTAAGCTTGGGGGGTGTTGACGGTCATTATTGCACTACCTACAACCATCAATTATCCATGACATGAAGGAAAATACATCAAAGTGTAGGAAAACCTTTGCTTCTAACACATTTCCACAAGTTGTGTTGAGTATTTGATTGTAGGTACAAAGATCAGTAGAAAACAAGCAAAACTGGCTAAGTCACGGGGTCACTAGCTAGTAGGCCAGGCCACCCGGCTCCAAGCTCGGCCGCCTGGCACCACACCAGGCCGTCCGGCCTGATCAGGAGCCATTTCAGCTCATCTTTTACCTGCATGTGCACAAGTGACATGTCAACACCGTTGTGAAGTCCAAATGCCACATGCAACGTGTCAAGTACGGAAAGGCTCCACGTCATTGATCCAAGCATTCGGATTGGTGAAGTCAGCAATCCGTGAGACTTCAATCTTACGGCAAAGGAAGAAACACAAGTGAGATCAACGGTTGAGGGAAAAGCACACTCCTAACCGCCATAACCGCCATGCAACCAACTTGGGGAGTGGATATGAGCCACAAGATCAAGTGAGGCGGTGGATCCGACGGTTCACCAGGCCGCCCCGCCTGGTGGGAGGCCGCCCGTTCCCACCTCAGGCCGCCCGGCCTGTAACCGCCGCCCTAACTGCCTCACCGACCTTGGGACCTATAAATACCCCTCAGCTCTCATTTGTAAAGTGTGGAAGTTGAGTAGCTCATACTATCGTTTAGTCTAGAAGCACTAGGTATTCCTGGGAGTTAGAGTTTAGTCTGAGTCTTTGCCTCAGAGGATTCCAAAGTTATCTTCGAGTCTGGTAAAGCTCTTGTATCTTTCTATCTTTGTACTCTTACTACTCCAGTATAATATACAAGTCTTGTTCTATCTTTTGAGTTATACTTTACTTTATTTTTTACACTTGCCTAGTGTGGTGTACCTTCTTTGCATACTAGACCAAGGCTTAGGTTTGTGTTGTCCTTAAGTTATCTGAATCTTGCTAGACTTGCCGATGCTATAAACTTGTCTTAGGCTTTTGATCTAAGGTTAAGGTAGTTGTCACCCTCTGATCAAACAAGAACTTTAGAGTTCAAGTTCTCACTTGAACTCTAGTTTAGCGTGCCATCTTACCCACGCAGATCTGGTTAGTAGCCCATCTTGGTGACAACATTAGGGAGCCACTATAATCCACCCCGTCATTCACTAAGCCCGTAGGCGTTAGCCGGGTCTCCTTTGGTGGTCTACTATCTACCCCTTGACCCCTCGAGGCGCCGGAATTTCGCTCGATGCAAGACCCTAGTTTGTATCCAGTTAACTTAGCTTAACCGTGAATACTCCTTTGCAGCAGTTATAGAATAGAGTTTGGATACCTAGTCTCACTCGTTGTCCTCCCGGATAGCAACCTAGGTGTTGGCTTATTTAGTCCCTGGTTACTCTTCCCACCATACACTATATTTATCTTACCCCCGTTGTAAGAATAGCTGGCATTTTATCTAAGTTATAGTACTGCTTGAAGTTCGACATATCATTCCACCTATTAGCCCTTACTTCCCTGTGGATTTTACGGTTCCTGGAATACTCTTGGTGAAAAAACTACAGCGAATCTATGTGCGCTTGTGGAGTAAAAATCTGTTACGCTAAGAGACGTCAACAGCTATATTCATTGGTTCCTCCTTTCGAGCGTGTACAAGTTTTTGAATTAGGAAAAGTTTAATTTTCACTCTCTAGAGTCTAGGCAAACTGAGTAATGGTGCACTAGTTTCGTATCTCAGCCTAGTGCGGAAGCGCGGGCTCAAGTGGCAGAAGAGGACGGCATGTAAGTTTGGCCAAAACAACTTTGGTGATGCATATTTTTGAGGTTTCGCTCCTATGGTGCGGTATCCTTATTCATCTTACCAACAAGTTCAACATCCCTCAATTCCGGGTCCCACAACAAATGATATGTTAACAATAGTGGACGGTCCAAAACCTGTATCGAATTAAATTTCTCCAATCGGCCGACATATATGGAAAACCGTTATATTCATTGGTTACTCCTTTCTAGCGTGTACAAGATTTTGGATGTGGAAAAAGTTTAATTTTCTCGGCATAGTGCGGAAGCGCGGGCTCAAGTGGCAGAAGAGGAGGGCATGTAAGTTGGGCCAAAACAACTTTGGTGATGCATATTTTTGAAGTTTCGTTCCCAATGTGTGGTTTCCTCGTTCATCTTACCAACATGTCCAACAACCCTCGATTCCAAGTCCCACAACAAATGATATGTTAACAACTGTGGATGGACCAAAACCTATATTGAATTAAGTTTCTTCCATCGGCCTACATATATGGAAAAGCGTTACATTCATTGGTTCCTCCTTTCTAGCGTGTGAATATATTTGGATTAGGAAAAGTTTAATTTTCACCCTCTTTAGTCTAGGCAAACTGAGTCATGGTGAGCAGGTTTCGTATCTCGGCCTAGTGTTGAAGTACGGGCTCAAGTGGTAGAAGTGCAGGGCATGTAAGTTGGGACAAAACAACTTTGGCGATGCATATTTTTGAGGTTTCGTTCGTATGGTTTGGCTTCCTCATTCATATTACCAACAAGTCCAACAACCCTCGATTCGGAGTCCCACAACAAATGATATGTTAACAACAGTGGACGGACCAAAACTGTATCGAATTAAATTTCTCCCGTGGGCCTACAGATATGGAAAAGCGTTACATTCATTGGTTGCTTCTTCCTAGCGTGTACAAGTTTTTGGATTTGGAAAAAGTTTAATTTTTGCCCCCTTGAGTCTAGGCAAACTGAGTAACGGTGCGCTGGTTTTGTATCTCAGCCTAGTACGGAAGCGCTGGCTCAAGTGGCAGAAGAGGAGGGCATGTAAGTTGGGCCAAAACAAGTTTGGTGATGCTTATTTTTGAGGTCTCGTTCCTATGGTGTGGTTTTCTCCTCATTCATCTAACCAACAAGTCCAATAGTCAAACAACCCTCGATTCTGAGTCCAACATCTAATGACATGTTAACACCAGTGGATGGACCAAAACTTGTATTGAATTAAATTTCTCGCATCGGCCTGCATATATGGAAAAGTGTTATATTGATTGGTTCCTCTTTTCTAGCATTTAAAATTTTTTCGATTAGGAAAAGTTTAATTTTTACCCTTTTGAGTCTAGGCAAACTGAGTCATGGTGCATATATTTCGTATGTCGGCCTAGTGCGGAAGCACGGGCTCAAGTGGCAAAAAAGGAGGGCATGTAAGTTGGGCCAAAACAACTTTGGCAATGCATATTTTTGAGGTTCCGTTCCTATGGTTTGGTTTCCTTATTCATCTTACCAACATGTCCAACAATCCCCGATTCCGAGTCCCACAAAAAATCATATGATAACAACAGTGGACGGACGAAAACCTATATCGAATTAAATTTCTCCCATTGGCCTACTTATATGGAAAGCGTTATATTCATTGGTTCCTCATTACTAGCATGTACAAGTTTTTGGATTTGGAAAAAGTTTAATTTTTGCCCTCTTGAGTCTAGGCAAACCGAGTATTGGTGCACTAGTTTCATATCTCGGCCTAGTACAGAGGCGCAGGCTCAAGTGGCAGAAGAGGAGGGCATGTAAGTCGGGCCAAAACAACTTTGGAGATGCATATTTTTGAGGTTTCATTCCTATGGTGTGCCTCGTTCATCTTACCAACATGTCCGACAACCCTCGATTCCGACTCCCACAACAAATGATTTGTTAACAATTGTGGATGGACCCAAACCTATATTGAATTAAGTTTCCTCCATCGGCCTACATATATGGAAAAACGTTATATTCATTAGTTCCTTCTTACTAGCATGTAGATGTTTTTGGATTAGGAAAAGTTTAATTTTCGCCCCCTTGAGTCTAGGCAAACTAAGTAATGGTGCTCTTGTTTCGTATCTCGGCCTAGTGCGGAAGCGCGGGCTCAACTGGCAGAAGAGGAGGTCATGTATGTTGGGCGAAAACAACTTTGGTGATGCATATTTTTGAGGTTTCTTTCCTATGGTGTGGTTTCCTCATTCACCTTACCATGGAAAAGCGTTATATTCATTGGTTCCTCCTTACTAGCATGTAGAAGTTTTTGGATTTGGAAAAACTTTGATTTTTGCCCTCTTGAGTCTAGGCAAACTAAGCTAGTGCATTGATTTAGTATCTCAGCCTACTGCGGAAGCGAGGGCTCAAGCGACAAAAGAGGAGGGCATGTAAGTTGCGCCGAAACAACTTTGGTGATGCATATTTCTGTGGTTTTGTTCCAATGGTGTGGTTTCCTCATTCATCTTACCAACAAGTCCAACAACCCTCGACTCCGAGTCCCACAACAAATGATATGTTAACAACAGTGGACGGACCAAAACCTGTATCGAATTAAATTTCTCCCATTGACCTACATATATGGAAAAGCGTTGTATTCATCGGTTCCTTCATTCTAACGTGTACAAGTTCTTGGATTTGGAAAAAGTTTAATTTTCGCCCTCTTGAGTCTTGGCAAACTGAGTAAGGGTGCGCTAGTTTCGTATCTCGGCCAAGTACGGAAGCGCGGGCTCAAGTGTCAAAGAGGAGGGCATGTAAGTTGGGCCAAAACAACTTTGGTGATGCATATTTTTGAGGTTTCGCTTCTATGGTGTGGTTTCCTCATTCACCTTACCAACAGGTCCAACAACCCACGATTCCGAGTCCCACTGCAAACTATATGTTAACAACAGTGAATGGACCCAAACCTATATTGAATTAAGTTTCTTCCATCGGCCTACATATATGGAAAAGCGTTATATTCATTAGTTCCTCCTTACTAGCACGTAGATGTTTTTGGATTAGGAAAAATTTTAATTTTCGCCCTCTTGAGTCTAGGCAAACTAAGTAATGGTGCGCTTGTTTCGTATCTCGGCCTAGTGCGGAAGCGCGGGCTCAAGTGGCAGAAGAGGAGGTCATGTATGTTGGGCGAAAACAACTTTGGTGATGCATATTTTCGAGATTTCTTTCCTATGGTGTGGTTTCCACATTCACCTTACCAACAAGTCTAATCACCCTCGATTTCGAGTCCCACAACAAATGATATGTTAACAACTGTGGCTGGACCAAAACCTGTATCGAATTAAATTTCTCCCATCGGCCTACATATATAGAAAAGCATTATATTCATTGGTTCCTCCTTTCTAGCGTGTTCAAGTCTTTGGATTAGGAAAAGTTTAATTTTTGCCCCCTTGAGTCTAGGCAAACAAAGCACGGTGCGCTGGTTTCGTATCACGTCCTAGTGCGGAAGCGCGGGCTAAAGTGGCAGAAGAGGAGGGCATGTAAGTTGGGCCAAAACAACTCTGGTGATGCATATTTTTCAGGTTTCGTTCCTATGGTGTGGTTTCCTTATTCATGTTAACAACAAGTCCAACAACCCTCGATTCCGAGTCCCGCAACAAATCATATGTTAACAAAAGTGGATGGACCAAACCTGTATCGAATTAAATTTCTCCCATCGGCCAACTTATATGGAAAAACGTTATATTCATTGGTTCCTCCTTACTAGCATGTAGAAGTTTTTAGATTTGGAAAAACTTTAATTTTTGCCCTCTTGAGTCTAGGGAAACTAAGCACAAAGCTTTGGTTTCGTACCTCGGCCTAGTGCGGAAATGTGGGCTCAAGTGACAAAAGAGAAGGGCATGTAAGTTGGGCCGAAACAACTTTGGTGATGCATATTTTTGAGGTTTCTTTCCTCTGGTGTGGTTTCCTCATTCATCTTACCAGCAAGTCCAACAACACTCGATTCCGTGTCCCACAACAAATGATATATTAACAACAGTGGACGTACCAAAACCTATATCGAATTAAATTTCTCCCTTCGGCCTACATATATGGAAAAGCGTTATATTCACTGATTCCACCTTTCTAGCATGTACAAGTTTTTGTGTAATGAAAAAGTTTAATTTTTGCCCTCTTAAGTCTGGACAAATCGAATCATGGTGTGTTGGTTTCGTATCTCGGCCTAGTGCGGAAGCGCGGGCCCAAGTTGCAGAAGAGGACGGCATGTAAGTTGGGACAATGCAACTTTGGTGATGCATATTTTTGAGGTTTCGTTCCTATGTGTGGTTTCCTCATTCATGTTAACAACAAGTCCAGCAACCCTCGGTTACGAGTCCCACAACAAATCATATGTTAACAACAGTGGACGGCCCAACAGCTGTATCGAATTTAATTTCTCCCAATGGCATACATATATGCAAAAACGTTATATTCATTGGTTCCTCCTTACTAGCTTGTAGAAGTTTTTGGATTTCATAAAATTTTAATTTTTGCCCTCTTGTGTCTAGGCAAACAAAGCACGGTGCTCTGGTTTCGTATGTCGGCCTATTGCGGAAGCGCGGGCTCAAGTGGCAGAAGAGGAGGGCATGTAAGTTGGGCCAAAACAACCTTGGTGATGCATATTTTTGTGGTTTCATTCCTATGGTGTGGTTTCCTCGTTCATTTTAACAACAACTCCAACAACCCTCGAATAGGAGTCCCACAACAAATGATATGTTAACAACAGTGGATGGAGCAAAACCTGTATTGAATTAAATTTCCCCCATCGGCCTACATATATGGAAAAGTGTTTTATTCATTGGTTCCCTGTTTGTAGCGTGTACAAGTTTTGGGATTAGGAAAAAGTTTAATTTTCGCCCTCTTAAGTCTAGGCAAACCGAATCATGGTGCGCTGGTTTCGTATCTCGGCCTAGTGCGGAAGCGTGGGCTCAAGTGGCAAAAGAGGAGGCATGTAAGTTGGGCCAAAACAACTTCGGTGATCCATGTTTTTGAGGTTTCGTTCCTATGGTGTGGTTTCCTCTTTCATGTTAACAACAAGTCCAACAACCCTCGGTTACGAGTCCCACAACAAATCATATGTTAACAATAGTGGAGGGACCAAAACCTGTATCGAATTAAATTTCTCCCATCGGCCTACATATATGGAAAAGCGTTATATTCATTGGTTTCTCCTTACTAGCATGTAGAAGTTTTTAGATTTGGAAAACTTTGATTTTTCACCCTCTTGAGTGTACGCAAACTAAGCACGGTGCACTGGTTTTGTATCTCAACCTAGCGGAAGCGCGGGCTCAAGTGGCAGAAAAGGAGGGCATGTAAATTGGGCCGAAGCAACCTTGGTGATGCATATTTTTGAGGTATCGTTCCTATGGTGTGGTTTCCTCATTCATCTTAGCGATAAGTCCAACAACCCTCGATTTCTTGTCCCACAACAAATGATATGTTAACAACAGTGGACGGACCAAACTTGTATCAAATTAAATTTCCCCCATCGGCCTACATATATGGAAATGCGTTTTATTCATTGGTTCCCCCTTTGTAGCGTGTACAAGTTTTTAGATTAGGAAAAAAAATAATTTTCGCCCTCTTGAGTCTAGGCAAACCGAATCATGGTGCGCTGGTTTCGTATCTCGGCCTAGTGTGGAAGCGCGGGCTCAAGTGGCAGAAGAGGAGGACATGTAAATTGGGCCATTGTTGACCATATTTTTTTATGTTTCATTCCTATGGTGTGTTTCCTCATTCATGTTAACAACAAGTCCAACAACCCTCGGTTCCGAGTCCCACAACAAATCATATGTTAACAACAGTGAATGGACCAAAACCTGTATCGAATTTAATTTTTCTCGTTGCCTACATATGTGGAAAAGCGTTATATTCATTGGTTCCACCTTACTAGCATGTAGAAGTTTTTGGATTTGGAAAAACTTTAATTTTCGCCCTCTTGAGTCTAGGCAAACTAAGCGCGTTGTGTTGGTTTCGTATCACGGCCTAGTGCGGAAGCGCGGGCTAAAGTGGCAGAAGACGAGGGCATGTACTTTGGGCCAAAACACCTTGGTGCTGCATATTTTTGAGGTTTCGTTACTATGGTGTGGTTTCCTCATTCATCTTACCAACAAGTCGAACAACCCTCGATTTCGAGTCCCACAACAAATGATATATTAACAACAGTGGACGGACCAAAACATGTATCGAATTAAATTTGACCCATCGGCCTACATATTTTGAAAAGCGTTATATTCTTTGGTTCCTCCTTACTAACATGTAGAAGTTTCTGGATTTGGAAAAACATTAATTTTCGCCCTCTTGAGTCTAGGCAAACTTAGCACGGCGCGCTAGTTTCGTATCTCGGCCTAGTGAGGAAGCGCGGACTCAAGTGGCAGAAGAGGAATGCATGTAAGTGAGGCCGAAACAACCTTGGTGATGCATATTTTTGAGGTTTCGATCCTATGGTGTGGTTTCCTCATTCATCTTTCCAACAAGTCCAACAACTCTCGATTTCGAGTCCCACAACAAATGATATGTTAACAACAGTGGACGGACCAAAACATGTATCGAATTAAATTCCCCCCATCGGCCTACATATATGGAAAAGTGTTTTATTCATTAGTTCCCCCTTTGTAGTGTGTACAAGTTTTTAGATTAGGAAAAAGTTTAATTTTCGCCCTCTTGAGTCTAGGCAAACCCAATCATGATGCGATGGTTTCGTATCTCGGCCTAGTGCGGAAGCGCGGGCTCAAGTGGCAAAAGAGGAGGGCATGGAAGTTGGGTCAAAACAACTTTGCCGATCCATATTTTTTGAGGTTTCATTCCAATGGTGTGGTTTCCTCACTCATGTTAACAACAAGTCCAACAACCCTCAGTTACGAGTCCCACAACAAATCATATGCTAACAATGGTGGACGGACCAAAACCTGTATCGAATTAAATTTCTCCCATCGGCCTATATATATGGAAAAGCGTTATATTCATTGGTTCCTCCTTACTAACATGTAGAAGTTTTTGGATTTGGAAAAACTTTGATTTTCGCCCTCTTGAATCTAGGCAAAATAAGAAGGGTGCACTGGTTTTGTATCTCGGCCTAGTCCGGAAGCGCGGGCTCAAGTGGCAGAAGAGGAGGGCATGTAAGTTGGGCCATTGGTGACCATATTTTTGAGGTTTCGTTCCGATGGTGTGGTTTCCACATTCATGTTAACAACAAGTGCAACAACCCTCAGTTCTGAGTCCCACAACAAATCTTATGTTAACAACAGTGAATGGACCAAAACCTGTATCGAATTAAAATTTTCCCATCTCCTACATATACGGAAAAGCGTTATATTCATTGGTTCCTCCATACTAGCATGTAGAAGTTTTTCGATTTGGAAAAACTTTAATTTTTGCCCTCTTGAGTCTAGGCAAACTAAGCACATTGTGCTGGCTTCGTACCACGGCCAAATGCGGAAGCGCGGGCTAAAGTGGCAGAAGAGGAGGGCATGTACGTTGGGCTGAAACACATTGGTGTTGCATATTTTTGAGGTTTCGTTCCTATGGTGCGGTTTCCTCGTTCATCTTACCAACAAGTCGAACAACACTAGATTTCGAGTCCCACAACAAATGATATGCTAACAACAGTGGACGGACCAAAACCTGTATCGAATTAAATTTGTACCATCGGCCTACATATATGGAAAAGCGTTATATTCATTGGTTCCTCCTTTCTAGCGTGTACAAGTTTTTGGATTTGGAAAATTTTCACCCTCTTGAGTCTAGGCAAACTGAGTGCGCTGGTTTCGTATCGTGGTCAAGTGGCAGAAGAGGAGGGCATGTAAGTTGGGCCAAAACAACTTTGGTGATGCATATTTGAGGTTTCATTCCTATGGTATGGTTTCCTCATTCGTCTTACCAACAAGTCCAACAACCCCCGATTCCGAGTCCCACAACAAATGATATGTTAACAACAGTGGATGGAGCAAAACCTGTATCGAATTAAAATTCTCCCATCGGCCTACATATATTGACAAGCATCATATTCCTTGGTTCCTCCTTTCTAGCATGTAGAAGTATTTGGATTTGGAAAATCTTAAATTTTCCCCCGCAAACCGAATCATGGTGCTCTGGTTTCGTATCTCGACCTTGTGCGGAAGCGCGGCCCCAAGTGGCAGAAGCGGAGGGAATGTAAGTTGGGACAAAGCAACTTTGTTGAAGCATATTTTTGTGGTTTCGTTCCTATGGTGTGGTTTCCTCATTCATCTTACCGACAAGTCCAACAACCCACGATTTTGAGTCCCACAACATATGATATGTTAACAACAGTGGATGGACCAAAACTTGTATCAAATTAAATTTCTCCTATCGGCCTACATATATGGCAAAGCGTCATATTCATTGGTTCCTTCGTTCTAGCGTGTTCAAGATTTTGGATTACGAAAAAGTTTAATTTTTGCCCACTTGAGTCTAGTCAAACTAAGTATGGGGCACTGGTTTCGTATATCGGCCTAGTACGGAAGCGTGGGCTCAAGTGGCAGAAGAGGAGGGCATGTAAGTTGGGCCAAAGCAACTTTGGTGATGCATATTTTTGAGGTTTCGTTCCTATGGTGTGGTTTCCTCATTCATCTTACCAACCAGTCCATCAACCCTCGATTCCGAGTCCCACAACAAATGATATGTTAACAACAGTGGATGGAGCAAAACCTGTATCGAATTAAATTTGTCCCATGGGCCTACATATATGGAAAAGCTTCATATCCATTGGTTCCTCCTTACTAGCATGTAGAGGTTTTTGGATTTGGAAAATGTTTAATTTTCACCCTCTTGAGTCTGGGCAAACCGAAGCATGGTGCGTTGGTTTTGTATCTCAGCGTAGTGCGGAAGCGCGGGCCAAGTGGCAGAAGTGGAGGGAATGTAAGTTGGGACAAAGCAACTTAGGTGAGGCATGTTTTTGAGGCTTCGACCTATGGTGTGGTTTCCTCATTAATGTTAACAACAAGTCCAACAACCCTCGATTATGAGTCACAGAACAAATCATATGTTAACAACAGTGGACGGACCAAAACTTGTATCGAATTTTTGAATTAGGAAAAAGTTTAATTTTCGCCCACTTTAGTCTAGTCAAACTGAGTATGGTGCACTGGTTTCGTATCTCGGCCTGGTACAGAAGCGTGGGCTCAAGTGGCAGAAGAGGAGGGAATGTAAGTTAGGCCAAAACAACTTTGGTGATGCATATTTTTGAGGTTTAGTTCCTATGGTGTGGTTTCCTCTTTCATGTTAACAACAAGTCCAACAACCCTTGATTCCAAGTCCCACAACAAATGATATGTTAACAATAGTGGACGGACCAAAACCTGTATTGAATTAAATTTCTCCCATCAGCCCACATATATGGAAAAGCGTTATATTCATTGGTTCCTCCTTTCTAGCGTGGACAAGTTTTTGGATTAGGAAAAAAATTTAATTTTCGCCCTCTTGAGTCTAGCCAAACTGAGTAATGGTGCGCTGGTTTCGTATCTCGGCCTAGTACGGAAGGAAGGACTTAAATGCAAAAGCGGAGGGCATGTAAGTTGGGCCAAAACAACTTTGGTGATGCATATTTTTGAGGTTTCGTTCCTGTGGTATGGTTTCCTCATTCATCTTACCAAGATGTACAACAACCCACGATTTCGAGTCCCACAACAAATGATAAGTTAACAACAGTGGACGGACCAAAACCTGTATCGAATTAAATTTCTCCCATCGGCCTACATATATGGAAAAGCGTTATATTTGTTGGTTCCTCCGTTCTAGAGTGTTCAAGTTTTTGGATTAGGAAAAAGTTTAATTTTCGCCCACTTGAGTCTAGTCAAACTGAGTGTGGTGCTCTGGTTTCGTATCTCGGCCTAGTACAGAAGCGTGGGCTCATGTGGCAGAAGAGGAGGGCATGTAAGTTGGGCCAATACAACTTTGGTGATGCATATTTTTGAGATTTCGTTCCTATGGGGTGGTTTCCTCATTCATGTTAACAACAAGCCCAACAACCCACTATTCTGAGTCCCACAACAAATGATATGTGAACAACAGTGGATGGACCAAAACCTGTATCAAAATAAATTTCTACCATCGGCCTACATATATGGCAATGCGTCATATTCGTTGGTTCCACCATTCTATCGTGTTCAAGTTTTTGGATTTGGAAAAGTTTAATTTTTGCCCACTTGAGTCTAGTCAAACTGAGTATGGTGCACTGGTTTCGTATCTCGGCTTAGTACGGAAGCGTGGGCTTAAGTGGCAGAAGAGGAGGGCTTGTAAGTTGGGCCAAAGCAACTTTGGTGATGCATATTATTGCGGATTCGTTCCTATGGTGTGGTTTCCTCATTCATATTAACTACAAGTCCAACAACCCTCGATTGCGTGTCCCACAACAAATCATACGATAGCAACTGTGGACGGACCGAAACCTGTATCGAATTAAAATTCTCCCATCGGACTACATATATGGAAAAGCGTTATATTCATTGGTTCCTCCTTTCTAGCGTGTACAAGTTTTGGACTTGGAAAAGTTAATTTTTCCCCTCTTGAGTCTAGGCGAATTGAGTAATGGTGCGCTAGTTTCTAATCTCGGTCTAGTACGAAAGCGTGGGCTCAAATGGCAGAAGAGGAGGGCATGTAATTTGGCCAAAAACAACTTTGGTGATGCATATTTTTGAGGTTTCGTTCCTATGGTGTGGTTTCCTCATTCATCTTACTAACAAATCCAACAACCCACGATTTTGAGTCCCACAACAAATGATATGGTAACAACAGTGGATGGACCAGAACCTGTGTCGAATTAAATTTCTCCCATCGGCCTACATATATGGAAAAGCTTCATATTCATTGGTTCCCCCATACTGGCATGTAGAGGTTTTTGGATTTAGAAAATGTTTAATTTTTTTTCCTCTTGTGTCTAGGCCAACCGAATCATGGTGCGCTGGTTTCGTACCTCGGTCTAGTGCGGAAGCGCGGGCCCAAATGGCAGAAGTGGAGGGAATGTAAATTGGGACAAAGCAACTATGGTGATGCACATTTTTGAGGTTTCGTTCCTATGATTTGGTTTCGTCATTAATGTTAACAAGAAGTCCAACAACCTTCGATTATGAGTCCCACCACAAGTCATATGTTAACAACAGTGGACAGACCAAAACCTGTATCAAATTAAATTTCTCCCATCGGCCTACATATATGGCAAAGCGTCATATTCATTGGTTCCTCCTTACTAGCATGTAGATCTTTTTGGAATTGGAAAATGCTTAATTTTCACCCTCTAGAGTCTAGGCAAACCGAATCATGGTGCGCTGGTTTCGTATCTCGGCCTAGTGCGAAAGCGCGGGTCCAAGTGGCAGAACTGGAGGGAATGTAAGTTGGGACAAAGCAACTTTGGTGATGCATATTTTTGAGGTTTCGTTCCTATGGTTTGGTTTCCTCATTGATGTTAACAACAAGTCCAACAACCCTCGATTCTGAGTCCCACAAAAACTTAGATATTAACAACAGTGGATGGACCAAAACCTGTATCAAATTAAATTTCTCCCATCGGCCTACATATATGGAAAATTTTAATTTTCGCCCTCTTGAGTCTAGGCAATCTGAGTAATGGTGCGCTGCTTTCGTATCTCGGCCTAGTGCGGAAGCGTGGGGTCCAGTGGTAGAAGAGGAGGGCATGTAAGTTGGGCCAAAGCAACTTTGGTGATGCATATTTTTGTGGTTTCGTTTCTATGGTGTGGTTTCCTCATTCATCTTACCAACAAGTCCAACAACCCACGATTCTGAGTCCCACAACATATGATATGTTAACAACATTGGATGGACTAAAACTTGTATCAAATTAAATTTCTCCCATCGGCCTACATATATGGCAAAGCGTCATATTCATTGGTTCCTCCGTTCTAGCGTGTTCAAGATTTTGGATTTGGAAAAAGTATAATTTTCGCCTACTTGAGTCTAGTCAAACTGAGTATGGTGCACTGGTTTCGTATCTCGGCCTAGTACGGAAGCGTGGGCTCAAGTGGCAAAAGAGGAGGGCATGTAAGTTGGGCCAAAGCAACTTTGGTGATGCATATTTTTGAGGATTCGTTCCTATGGTGTGGTTTCCTCTTTCATGTTAACAACAAGTCCAACAACCCTTGATTCCAAGTCCCACAACAAATGATATGTTAACAACAGTCGACAGACCAAAACCTGTATTGAATTAAATAATTTCTCCCATCGGCCCACATATATGGAAAAGCATTATATTCATTGGTTCCACCTTTCTAACGTGGGCAAGTTTTTGGATTAGGAAAAAATTTAATTTTTGCCCTCTTGAGTCTAGGCAAACTGAGTAATGGTGCGCTGGTTTCGTATCTCGGCCTAGTATGGAAGGAAGGACTCAAATGCAGAAGTGGAGGGCATGTAAGTTGGGCCAAAACAACCTTGGTGATGCATATTTTTGAGATTTCGTTCCTATGGTGTGGTTTCCTCATTCATCTTACTAACAAGTCCAACAACCCACGATTTTGAGTCCCACAACAAATGATATGTTAACAACAGTGGATGGACCAGAACCTATATCGAATTAAATTTCTCCCATCGGCCTACATATATGGAAAAGCTTCATATTCATTGGTTCCCCCTTACTAGCATGTAGAGGTTTTTGGATTTGGAAAATGTTTAATTTTTTTCCTCTTGAGTCTAGGCCGAATCATGGTGCGCTAGTTTCGTACCTCTGCCTAGTGCGGAAGCGCGGGCCCAAATGGCAGAAGTGGAGGGAATGTAAGTTGGGACAAAGCAACTATGGTGATGCACATTTTTGAGGTTTCGTTCCTATGATTTGGTTTCGTCATTAATGTTAACAACAAGTCCAACAACCTTCGATTATGAGTGCCACAACAAGTCATATGTTAACAACAGTGGACGGACCAAAACCTGTATCAAATTAAATTTCTCACATCGGCCTACATATATGGCAAAGCGTCATATTCATTGGTTCCTCCTTACTAGCATGTAGATGTTTTTGGAATTGGAAAATGCTTAATTTTCACCCTCTAGAGACTAGGCAAACCGAATCATGGAGCACTGGTTTCGTATCTCAGCCTAGTGCGGAAGCGCGGGTCCAAGTGGCAGAAGTGGAGGGAATGTAAGTTGGGACAAAGCAACTTTGGGGATGCATATTTTTGAGGTTTCGTTCCTATGGTGTGGTTTCCTCATTAATGTTAACAACAAGTCCAACAACCCTCGATTATGAGTCCCACAAAAACTCATATGTTAACAACAGTGGATGGACCAAAACCTGTATCAAATTAAATTTCTCCCATCGGCCTACATATATGGAAAATTTTAATTTTCGCCCTCTTAAGTCTAGGCAAACTGAGTAATTGTGCGCTGGTTTCGTATCTCGGCCTAGTGTGGAAGCGCGCGGTGCAGTGGTAGAAGAGGAGGGCATGTAAGTTGGGCCAAAGCAACTTTGGTGATGCATATTTTTGTTGTTTTGTTTCTATGGTGTGGTTTCCTCATTCATCTTACCAACAAGTCCAACAACCCATCGGATGATATGTTAACAACATTGGATGGAGCAAAACTTGTATCAAATTAAATTTCTCCCATCGGTCCACATATATGGAAAAGCGTTATATTCATTGGTTCCTCCTTTCTAGCGTGGACAAGTTTTTGGATTAGGAAAAAATTTAATTTTCGCCCTCTTGAGTCTAGGCAAACTGAGTAATGGTGCGCTGGTTTCGTATCTCGGCCTAGTATGGAAGGAAGGACTCAAATGCAAAAGTGGACGACATGTAAGTTGGGCCAAAACAACCTTGGATTAAACACGAAATTCAGGTTACACAAGTTCCCTAGAGCTTACCTCCCATTGTCCTCCCACTAATGACAAGATTAGACTAAACTAGGCACTCATCTCCTAGCTAATCACCTCTATTTCTTCTCTTTGGACCTTGGCTGCTAGGGTTAGGAAAACTAGGGTTTGTGGCTGCCAAAATGAGCTCCAAGGGAGCCTCTCAAGTCTATTTATACCCTAGGCCCTAAACAACACAATTACATTAAGACCCCTACTCTAAAAATGTCCGGAGGGGGCCAAACCGAAAAGATACAATCGAACGACTACGATGATGTCTTGATCATCTTTGGTTTCTCCGCCTCGCTTGGATGTGCGCCACGTAGCCAGTAGTCCGGAAGCTTCCCCCGGTTCTGAAGTCAGAAACCGGAAAACTTTATTCTACGGGCTTCCTGGGCCAGGTCTTGGCCCAATCTTCTATCTTGGCGAGTCGGAGCCCAACCCACCAAGTCATTTGAACTTGGGTGGCGGTTTTGAGCCGAAGCCGCCAAAGCCTCCCTCGCACGCCTTCACGCCATGCACTCGGGTTGGAGCACCACAGTGGCACCCGGCTTCTCCAGTCCATCGGAGTCGCCTCGTGGTCCATCGGAGGGCTTACACCACCGTTGCCGAACCGCCCCTCCGTGTACCGAGCTTCCATGGCCGACCGACGCCGAGCATTGCCTCCGGTCCATTGGAGGACTTTTGCCTCAGTCCATCGAGGTCTTCGTCTTCCTCTACCTCCAGTCCATCGGAGGGCCTCCAGTCCATCGGAGGGCTTGTGCCGTTGACAATCACTCATCACACCAGGAGAGCAATGAGGCCGATCCATTGGCTCTCAATCTCCCCCTTGATGAGTGCATTGTGAACACATCTCCAACCTGTAACCTGAGAGAGAACAAAGACAAAAGAAAAGTGTAAAACTGAAAAAGAAAGGAAAAAGAAAAGAAATGCTCAAGATGCCAAAAACCAAACAAAGGCAAAACACAAGGCAGCTTGAAGCAAAATGAAAAACAAAACATCGGCTCCTCAAGACAGAGACAAAAGGATCAACGCACTGATGCAAAGAGCATGCTAAAAGCTCAACCCCCCTAAATTGCATCCTCACAAATGCAAAATGAATGCAAAGCTCCCCCTCAACTAAAACTCTCCTGAGTTCTCCCCCTTTGTCCATATTTTAAGACTTCTCCCTTTGGAAGTACACTAATTTCTCCCCAAATTTCTCCCCCTTGTTGACAATGGACACATCAAGGGTTCTTTGAACTCAACTCCCCCTGAACTAGACAACTCCCCCTCAAAATATGCCATGAAATGCAAGGAGTGTAACTGAAAGAGCTCAGAAGGGATGTAAAGCTAGTAATCACAAGTTCTAGCATACAGAGCAAGTAAGGGCAAGGAAGCATACAATAACCTCAAATGAATCTATCTCACACATATCAAGAGTAAGCTTGTTTTTCAGGGTTAATGAAAAGAAAGCATCACTGACATGAATAGCACCTAGCAAGATAGGCATGAACAGCAAGATGCTAGCAATGCATATAAGGTGTGCTACTCTCAACCAAAGCATATACAACCAGCCATAAGCATTTTAGAGACTTGCAAATTTCAGATTTAGACATTTGTATTCATAAGCAAGTTCTTTTTGTGCCAGGGGTTATTTACTTGTCTTTTGCCACTTCTTACCAACCAATGCCAAGCCTAGGTTATCTAACCATCAGAAGCTTAAGACAAGGTTTTGGTCATACACAGTCTAGTCCAAGTTTATGCCAAAGTGCAAAGGCAAGCTGTCTCGAACTAGATCAGTGTGACAAGCAAACCCACCTGGATATTTCTCAATTCATCATATAAGACACCACTTGTAAGCATTTTGATTCAAATTTCAATTTAAGCAAGGTGTCATAAAAGCTTAGGCATTAACTTAGCAAAGGCATACAACTAGCATATCCAGGTATGAAAAGATAGCATAGCATTTAACAATCCTACACATGCTAGGTAGCCAAAACAAATGGTGATCATGGTTTTTGATTTGCAAAGAATAAAATGACTTAGCTCAAAATTAATATTCAACAGACTCAAGAGAGCTTAGCCAACCATGATCAAGCATGCAACTGTACAATCTAGCACAAGCAAGTACTAACTCATCATCTCAAAAGAGCTCTAATGCTAGTGAAGTGAAAATGCATAAGATACAGTGCAATGCATGATATGATACAACATGCAAAAGAAGCAAAGAGAAATAAAAGCCAGATAAAAGCAAATTCTAGACTATGGAAGCTATTCCTTACTAAAAGGAATAGCGTATTATCCCTGACTAAAAGGGATAGCACACTCCAAGCTCACCTCTCAAGCGCACAAAAGCGCCAAACTCTAGGGGCTTGGTAAAGATATCGGCCAACTAGTTTTCAGATGCTACGTGGACTAAGTCTATGTCCCCCTTCTCATAGTGATCTCTCAAAAAGTGAAACCTCACGTCTATGTGTTTGGTTCTAGAGTGCAAGACGGGGTTCTTAGCTAAAGAAATAGCAGAAGTAGAATCAACTAGAAGAGGGATCTTTCCAAACCTAAGACCGAAATCACTAAGGGTGGCTTTCATCCATAAAAGCTAGGAGCAGCAGCTAGCAGCAGCTATGTACTCTGCTTCTGTGGTAGACAAGGATATAATAGCTTGCTTGCGGGAGGACCAAGAGACAAGAGAGGTTCCTAAGAGTTGGCATGTGCCGGAGGTTGACTTGCGATCAATCCGGCAGCCAGCATGATCAGCATCTGAGAACCCTCTAAGAAAAAGAGAAGAACCCGAGGAATACCAAAGACCAAGCTCAGGAGTGAATTTCTGATACCTGAAAATGCGCTTCGCCGCTTGACGGTGAGAAGTCCTAGGAGAAGCCTGGTAGCGCGCACAGAGGCAGACCGCGAACTGAATGTCCGGCCTGGTCACCGTCAGGTACTGAAGTGAGCCGATCATCCCTCGAAATTCCTTCTGGTCCACCGCCTCCCCATCTTCATCAGCATCAAACGCCGTGTTTGTACTCATAGGAGTTCTCATGGGTTTAGAGTCACCCATGTTAAACTTATTGAGTATGTCCCTTGTGTACTTGGCTTGATGGACGAAGGTACCCTCAAGGCCTTGCTTGATCTGCAGCCCGAGGAAGAACTGGAGCTCACCCATAAGACTCATCTCAAATTCCCTGCTCATCTGTTCAGCAAAACTAGACCCCAAAGCGTGAGATGAACCACCAAAGATTATGTCATCAACATATATCTGAACTATCAGGGTGTCACCGCCACGACTCAACAAAAACAAGGTCTTGTCTACTGAACCCATCACAAACCCAGACTTGAGCAGGAAACTCTTCAACCTAGCATACCAAGCTCTAGGAGCTTGCTTCAGACCATAAAGGGCTTTCCTCAACTTATACACCCGGTCTGGAAATCTAGCACTCTCAAAGCCAGGAGGTTGTCTCACATATACCTCCTCCTCTATGAACCCATTCAGGAAAGCAGACTTGACATCCATTTGCTGCAGTTTGAAGCCTTTAGAGGCCGCAAAGGCAAGCAAAATCCTAATGGCTTCCAAACGAGCTACAGGGGCAAAGGTCTCCTCATAATCTATCTCCTCCTTCTGACAGAAACCCTAGGCTACCAATCTCGCTTTGTTCCTCACAACCATCCCATCCTCACCCTGTTTGTTCTTGAAAACCCACTTGGTACCTATAGGGCGACAGTTTGGTGGAGGTTCAACTAAATCCCAGACATGGTTTCTCTCAAAGTTCTCCAACTCCTCATGCATGGCGTTCACCCAGTTAGGATCAGATAATGCATGTGACACATCCCGGGGCTCAAAAGAAGCAACATATGCAGAGTGGGAGAAAAAGGCTAGAGAGTTAACCGAAGAGCATGTGACACGCTGGTGAATATCTCCAATCATCTTGTGTGGAGGGTGATCCTGCTGGACTTGCCGAGATGGAAAAATCTCGGAAGTTACCTCCCCTGCGTCCTCAGCGGGTCCAGCTGTAACACCCTAATTTTTATTTTCAGTATTTTACAATAAAGTTAATATGGCTTATCTAATTTTCTAGGATTTTATATGCTTAGCCATGCATTTAATGATTTATTTTATCTACATTAATTAAAATTAATCATAGGTCAACATTGTTGTACATTCATGCGGGTGCATTGCTTTATTTCTTGTATGGTCTAAGGTTTGAAATTCAAATTTATTTGAATTTTTAGACGTTTGTTTTTACCAAGGTTTTGGAAAATAGAAAAAAAAAAAAAAGGGAAGGGGCCGGCCAGACCAGCCAGGCCGGCAGCTCAGCCAGCCGGCCCGCTCCTCCCTCAGCGCGCCCGCCTGGGCCTAAGCAGGCCGGCCCAGCCGCGCGCCCCCTTCCCCTCACCCTTCGGCCCAACTCGTCTCCACGGAACCCGCCGCAGGGGCTTCTTCCACCTCCGGCCGGTGGACCGCCTGCGCCATCCCTCCGTTCTCTCTGCGCGTGGCCCGCGCCCCCCCCTCGGCCACCTCTCGCCCTCTGCAGCCGGTCCCCTTCCGCCCGCCTGCTCCGTGCCCTGGGCCCTCTAGTCGGCCTCCGCACCAACGCGCCGCAGACGAGCTGGAACTCGAGTCGAACTCGAGTCGAACTCGAGTCGAACTCGAGCGACCACCTAGCCCCTGTGCCGCCCTAGAAAAGGGGCTCCTGGACCCGCCGCCGCGCCCTTGCTCGCTCCAGTGCCCTAGCCCAAGCCCTATTAGCCGCCGCCGCCCTCATTTTGGTCGCCGAAACCCGCAAGGTGAGCCACCGCCGTCGCTCAATTCCGCCGCGGTGCTTCTTCTCCGTCCAAATTGACCCTACCATCGGCTTCGCAGGTCCTCCACGACCTTTTCCCACCGGTTCTTGGACGCTGAGATCGTCCCTTGCCGCAGCTCCACGCGCGCTCGACGCCGTCGTCCGCCCCCTCTCGCCGCCGGCTTTCTCCAGTGCGTCTCCGCCCTACCCGATCCCTTGGGTGAGTTCGCCGTCTCCATCTCTCTCTTCTGGGCTAACCTTAGCCGCGCGCCATGCCCTGGAGCTTCTCCGCGCAAGCGCTCCGGCGAGCCGCCGCCGAAGGCACGAACAGCGCCGCCGCCCCTGGAAGTCGTCGTCGGCCACTCGCTTTCTCCCTCCCTCTCGGAGCCGTCCGATCTTGATCCGAGGGCCGAAAACCACCGGAGACCAGTCAACCGCCGGTCAATACCGGTCAACCGCCGACCGCCGTGGCATTTTTGCGAAAGAGACCCTCTGTTTCCATGGATTCAACCCGCAGTCCACCTCTGTTCAAAAGTATTTATAAAACAACCCTGTTTTTAATGTTTTAAACCCCGAGCTTTCCAAAAATAGGTCCCGCAGTCCAAGCCCCTCTGTTTTAGTGTTTTAGCCCTCGGCGGTTAGGTTTATTTATGTTTGGGCCCTTGGTTTTCCAAAGTTAGCCCCTGACATTAGTTTTTCTTCGCAGTTGTGCCCCTGGAACCCTGTTTTGGGCATAACTTCACCGTTTTAAATCCGATTTCGGTGATTCTCGTGCCCACGCGACCGTAGCAATGAGTAGAGTAATTTTGTATACGTTTTATCTTCTGTTTTTAAGTCATGATGTATTGTTTCTTACCCTTTTGCATTTGTTTGCTTGCATGTGTGATCATCTGTATGCTTGTTTGGTGCCGTGTATCATGCGTAGACGTTGATCCGCCTGTTGAGTTCGAAGAGCAACCTCCAGAAGCCTCTGAGCAGCAGCAAGGAATAAATTTTGAGGAAGGCAAGTATAACATAAACAACACCTAATAACCTTTTATTTACTGCATGTGCATTTTAATTTTGTCTACTTGTAAGGTTTTACCTAGCTACTTTTATCCTTTTATATCTACCTTGTGGGATGCATATGGTTAAGTTGTGCTAGGTGCTGCGCAAACTCATATCTTTTGTTAATTTAATTTTGATTAATAATCTTATGCAATTAATTGTTGGGCGTGGCCCTGATCGGTTCATGTCCATTTTAATATGGCTTTTTAGCAACATGGTTTAGGGAGCTTGAGCAATGTGCTCGTGTGCTTTTGCTAGTTCTCTCCGTAAGGACCGAATCACAAAGCGACCACCTGGGACAACAGTACTACCACAGGGCTGGAATGGGACAGACTTAGCTGATTAATTAGGTTGTTTTGGTTTGGGAGTAACTTACCTGCGGGGCAAGAGGGGAGGTGAGCTTCTGTGGCCCTCGCGCTGCTTGGGTCGAGTGTGCTTTACGTTATATGTATGTGCTTCTCCCCTTGAGGCTTGCTCCACGGTTGCGGAACCTGAATCCTTAGCGGTTACACTTTACCAACGTGATCTTTGTAAAGGCTTCGTAGTGCGCTTGCTAGTCATCTCATCTCCGGTAATGTGGTGAATTCCTAGCGTAGCTCACGACTTGTGGGTAAAGATGTACAACCTCTCGAGAGTGTAAAACTAACATGTTAGCCGTGCTCACGGTTATGAGCGGCCCAGACCCTTCCCAGTGATTAGTGAAGGACCCTTGGCTGAGGTTCCTTGGTTATGGTTTTGATAATTGTTATATCTGTTTAACCTTATTAAATTCTTATGCAATATCTTTTGGGCTAATGGTTTTGTTGTTAATTCATAGTAATTAGGCTTTAATAAATGTTTTTAAATTAAAAGCTTATGCAGATGTCAGCTAACCATAGAGCCTCATAGTTTATGTTATATTTGTTGGGTATTCTGTACTCACGCTTGTTTCTTTATATTTATTCCTTGTTGGGGGGAAAAATCCAACCGCTGCTCAGATGATGGTGGTAATGAAGACTATGTGCAAGACTACGACGAATATTAGGCGTTTCGTTCACCAGTTGACGTCCCTGTGGCGCCCGTTATGTTTATGATTTATGCTTCCGCTATGCTACGTTATACTCTGAGTTAAACACTTGTGTCACAGTGTAATAATGATATATTTAATGTTATGCACGTTTTTATCTTTGGCATGTGCTGTGGTATTCTGTAATTTGTCATGTATATGCGAGACGTTTCCTGGCGCATATATATGTTGCACGGTTTTGTTCGTTGAAACCGGGTGTGACACCAGCCTCTGCTTGAGCTTGCTGTCGGGGGAGTGAGGAGGAAGCTGTGGGCAGGGGTGCTCCTTCATCATCTGAACTCGTAGCAGAGGGGGTAGGAGCTGCAGCCGGTGCAGTGGCTCCTGCATCACCATCATTAACCACACCTTCCTCATCCTCAAAGATGGGAGTGCCTTCTTCATCATCACCTGAAAGCTAAAAGGCAGGGGTTGTGCAGGGCATAGTCTCATCAAAAGAAACCTCACAAGTCTCAACAACTTGCTTGGCCTCTAAAATCCACACACGAAAAGCCCTAGAATTAGAAGCATACCCCAGAAAAATCCCATCCAAACAACGAGACTCAAACTTGTCCAAATGCCCCGCCTTCTTCAGCACAAAGCACCTGCAGCCAAATGCTCGCAAATGCTTGACGCTGGGCTGCCTACCAAATCGAAGTTCATACGAGGTCTTCCCAAGGAAAGCTCGCAAGAAAATCCGATTCGCAATGTAACAGGCCGTATTCACTGCCTCAGCCCAAAAGCGCCTCGGAGTCCTATGCTCATCGAGCATCGTCTGTGCCATCTCAACAAGTGTGCGGTTCTTGCGTTCCAAAACACCGTTCTACGGAGGGGTATATGGAGAAGAAAACTGGTGTTCAAGACCTAGGTCACGACAGAAGTTTTCGAAACGAGAGTTTCTGAATTCTCCGCCATTGTCACTGCGGATAGCCCTCATGGCCTTATGACTCTCATTTCTCAACCTCAGTACCAGATCCCGAACAAAACCAAACGCCTCATCCTTAAACTCCATGAAAAATACCCACGAGAACCGCGAAAAATCGTCCACAACGACAAGCACGTACCACTTCCCACTGACTGACGCTACCCGAGCGGGACCTACTGTATCCATATGGAGTAGCTCACCCGGATAGGAGGTCATAACCTGAGACACAGGAATGTGAGAGGCGGCAACCATCTTGCCATGACGACAGGGGTGGCAAACTAAGTCCTTCTCAGCTCTCAATTTGGGCAATCCTCGGATTAGGCCCATTGAACCCATTGAACTTAACCTGACTAGCAGATCAAAGCTCAAGTGACCAAGTCTCATATGCCACTTCCATATATCAGCAGAAGGACTAGCAACCAAACAGCGCGCAGGGCCAGAAACAGATGTGAGGTCGACCCTAAAAACTTGACCAAAAGGTAGCAAAGAGCAAACAAGGGTCTCCTCAGCATCAAGAACGCAGCACGCACCTTTCTTAAAACGAACCTCAAATCCTTCATCGAGAAGTTGCGAAACAGAAACCAAATTGAACCCCAAATTCCGGACAAAGGCAACTTCTCTCAGGGAAAGCTTAGCGGAGAGCGAAACAGAACCAACACCCATCACTTTACCTTGACCATTGTCCCCGAATGTGATGTACTCCTTGGTGCTTATGGGGTTGAGGCTAGAGAACCACTTGCGGTGCCCTGTCATGTGCCTAGAGCAACCGGAGTCCATGATCCACACGTCCTCCATGCCTCGATCCTGCAAAGTCAAGTAAAGCGACGGTGAGCAAACGGTCCGGCACTAGGGTTAGTCCCAAAACTGCTGTACCAGTGCCGAGCCATCTGCTCAAAAGTGGGGTAAGCACAATCAAAGAAATCATCACGACGATCAGGGTAACCACGACCTCAAAAGCGTGAACCCTCGAAAGCTCTCTCAAAGCCTCGTTCACGAGGTCCATAGCCGCGCTGAGAACGACAGGAGCTCGGCCGGTAAAGCGTCTCTCACCACCAGGAGCACGAGCCTGAAAGCCGCCTCCTCTCTCACCACCGGCAAAGCGGTCTCTCATCTCACCGCGGTGGGGAGGATCTTGCCTACCACCCTGGTAGAACTGATCCTGGTTCCCCTAAGCTCTCTCCTGCCTCTCAACCCGCTTCCTCCTGAAGCAAAACTCCTCTAGGTGGCCATTCCGCTGGCAAAACTCACAGTGGTAGACAGGCCTCCTAGGAACTGGGTTAGGCTGGGACTTGGGCTTAGGTGGTGTGGCCTTGGGTGGCTCAGGCTGCTGGACTGGCTTCTTGCCCTTGGGCTTAAGCTCTTCCTCAACAATCTTGTCCAGCTTAGCCTTAGAAGGCTTGGGTGTCCAGTACTGCTTCTTTGGGGCAGCCTTGGGTGGCTCATGGTAAACCCCATCAACAGTCTCTCCTGGCTGGGTAGGTGCAGTCTTGACCTTAATTGGGGAACTCTTCTCACCCGAAATGCTGCACTCTCCAAACCCAACACCACTTGTCTCACCCTCAGCTCTCTTGGTGCTCTCTATGATCATGTCTAGTTGAGGTTGCCTTGCATATACCCAACTGAGCACCTCTCTCAACCTGTTGTTGTCATTTTGCAAAGATGCTCCAGAATCACAGTCTGGGCAGCACAGGTATCACAGTCTAGGGAAGGAACCACAACAGCTTTCTCCAACTTTCTAATGGTGGCATCCCTATCCACCAGCTGCATCCTAAGGGTTAGGCAGTTCTCACAAGTGTCAGTAGGTGCTAAAAGCACCTCAAAGTCAGCTCTCAACTGCTCTAACTCACCTCTCAAAGTAGGACAGACCATACACGCACCAAAAGCGTAGGTCTAGCCCTAAGCTCCTCAAGCTCCATAAGCTGCCCCTCAAACTTCTCCTTCAGAACAGCTAGCTCTCTAGCTAGACAGGGCAGACTCACACTCAAGCTCTCCACTCAAAGTAGGCTCATCCAGTTTGGACTGGAGTTTGCCTAGCTCAGCCTTCAGCTCATCTATCTCCTCTACCTACTTGGCATACCTATCTCTCTGGTCACCAAGCTCCGTCATGAAAGACTCACAGGTAGGGCACTCAATCTCACTGGGTTGGGGTCTCACACTCCTCAACCTCTCATTCTCCTCTAAAGCCTCAGCAAGTTGGGCTTTCAACTTCTGCAGCTTCTTGGCTGCCTTCTCCAGCATCTTATCCTGGGCCTTAAGCTCTCGGCTGTTCTGCTCTAGCATCTCAAGGATTTCGGCTTTCTTAGGAGTTACCTCATCACCGGAAGAAGAGTTGCTGCCGTCATCCTTGTCCTCCTTGTCCTCAAGCGCCATGGAGCAAACCAAGCTCCTCTTCTCCTTATTCCTGCGCCTGGACTTTGTGGAGACGAAGCACAAGCCAGCTGGACCTCCTTGATCGTTCCTTTTGTCCTTCCTGTACGTGGTCTCCTCATCGCTTGAGCTCGACGAGGACGAAGAGGAAGAAGATCCGCTGCTACAGAACCCGATCTCGGCGAAGAAGGCCTTGTCCCGCTTTCGGTTGTCCTTCTGGTAGCTCTTGAAAGCCTTTCAGAAGTTCTTCTTGCCAAAGGGACGCTTGCCGGAGCCGTGCTTGCTGGAGCGGTGCTTGTCAAAGCTGGGCTTGCCAGAGTGGTACTTGTCGAAGTCGCGGGAGTAGCTCTTGCCCTTCTTGTAGTAGTCGTTCTTGTTGGGGCATTCGGCAATGAAGTGGCCGACCTCTCCGCACTCGAAGCACTTGGGCCGCTCTCCCCTCTTCTTGCTCATCTGGTTGTCATAGGCACGCTGAAAGCGACTAGACACCAGACACAACTCATCATCCCCAAGCGTCGCTAGCTGCTCCTCTGTAACAGACATCAAAGCAGAAAACGAGAAGTTGTGTAACATGGGATTAGTGACAGACTCACTAAAGGGGGTAGCCAAGGCCAGACTCTTATAACCTGTACAAGCGAGGGAATCCCTCATCTTGTAATCTACCTCGGTGGCCTTGAGCTTACTATAGAGCGCCTCTACTCCAATCGTATCATACCCTGCCGACTCAATGATTGAGTTCACCTTGATCTCCCATATTTTTCTGTCCAAAGCATACAGCAACTTGACAGCCTGCTGATGATCGGTATATGGGAGGGCAGCGGGGGCAGAGTTGACACGCAACTTGTTGATGATCGACTGAAAGCGACCAAACAAGTCGTCTACTGACTCTCCCGGCTTCTGGACGAAATTCTCATATTCGCGCCGGTAAGTCTCCACAAGCCTAGCCTTAATCGTCGCAGTACCCTCATGGTGTGCACTAAGCAGTGACCATATCTCACACGCAGTCTTAAGGTGACTCACTCTCTCATAATCCATGGGACCAAGCCCGGAGAAGAGAAAGTTAACAGCCTTGGCATTCGCCTTATGCTGAGCCACAATATCCTGCGTAGTACGCTCAGCGACTGGAAGCACCACAAAAGTCGTACTCTGAGTAGCATCCCATATGTCCTGACTCTGGCTAACAAGGAACGCCTCCATCCTACCTTTCCAGTAGGGATAGCCATCGGAGCCAAGGACGGGAATTTTCCCGGAGTAAGTCATCGTCGCTACGGTTTCGTCACCGGTTAAGGTATAGGAAACCTAACCGGCTCTGATACCACTTGTAGGACCGAGACGTGTGACTAGAGGAGGGGTGAATAGGAGCACTTGAAAAACTCAAATTCAAACCCCAAAGTGCTCTCTCACAAAAGCACACGCACAACCGATACCGTCCACTGAACAGATACGTATCGGGTGCAAAACGGAAGCACACACCACCTAGACGAACACAACAAAGCACACACAAAATGAAACAAGCTACAAAGCTTGCAAGTGTCGCAAACTAGCCACTCAACACACCGAAGCGTGCCTCACTTAGAAAAGTGAGTGAAGAGTATGGGCATGCAGTAGTTGACACAAAGCAAGTTTGAAGCAAACAACAACACTTCAAAAACTAAAGAAATTGGACAACACAAACCCTAAACCGGACAAACCTGTAGGCCAAACCACGCGAAACGCAAAAGAGAAACAAGAGACCGGACAGCCCGGTCTTGGGCGAAAGAAGGGATCGGACAAACACAGAGCGAGGGAGAGAGATAGCGAAAGGAGGAGGGAGACCGGACAATCCGATTCTTCAAATCAGACACAACCTCGGACAAAGAAACCAAGAAAAAGAAACCCCAAAGCAAGTGGAGCAAGAAACACGAAAAAAAAGCCCCGGAAACACTAGACCAGATAATCCTTTCTTCACCAGAAGAACTAACCGGACAAACACTTAGAAAGGGAAGATAACAGCCCAAAAACACTATAGACCGGACAATCTGAGAGATGGGGATCGGACAATCCGAAGTCCCTACTTCGGACAAACCTAAGGACAATTGATTTGTCCTGTCAGTTCTCCGAAAAACTGCGCAGAAAAACAGCCCGACACTCCATCAAAAAATCGATCAAAACGGGGTCAAATCTCAACGAAACTTCACGAAAATTTGCATGGATAATCCTAAGGACCTTCCCTAGCAAATCCAAAAAGTTCAGCTCCAAAAGATCAAGGAATGCACGGGAATTGCAAATCTCGTGAGGTAGGTGAGTTGACTCCGAAAAACCGAAAAATGGGAAGAACGGCCCTTGCTCGTGGTTCAATGATTCTAGCACTTGGCTAGTGAGATTCACCACATCATGGCAAGGCAAAATACCAGCAAAAGAAAGATCCCAACCTTGGACAAACCGAAACACACCAAAATCCAAGAATTGGAACCAAAAACGAACTAGAACGGTGAGGGGAAAGGGAAGGACGAAAATTGCTGCTCACTCCATGGAATTTCTCAACAAGTAACCTTGGATTAAACACAAAATTCAGGTTACACAAGTTCCCTAGAGCCTACCTCCCATCATCCTCCCACTAATGACAAGATTAGACTAAACTAGGCACTCATCTCCTAGCTAATCACCTCTATTTCTTCTCTTTGGACCTTGGCTACTAGGGTTAGGAAAACTAAGGTTTGTGGCTGCCAAGATGAGCTCCAAGGGAGCCTCTCAAGTCTATTTATACCCTAGGCCCCAAACGACACAATTACATTAAGACCCTACTCTAAAAATGCCCGGAGGGGGCCAAACCGAAAAGATACAATCGGACGACATCTTTGGTTTCTCCGCCTCGCTTGGATGTGCGCTACGTAGCCAGTAGTCCGGAAGCTTCCCCCGGTTTTGAAGTCAGAAACCGGGAAACTTTATTCTGCGGGCTTCCTGGGCCAGGTCTTGGCCCAATCTTCTATCTTGGCGAGTCAGAGCCCAACCCACCAAGTCATTTGAACTTGGGTGGCGGTTTTGAGCCGAAGCCACCAAAGCCTCCCTCGCACACCTTCATGCCATGCACTCGGGTTGGAGCACCACAGTGGCACCTGGCTTCTCCAGTCCATCGGAGTCGCCTCGCGGTCCATCGGAGGGCTTACACCACCGTTGCCGAACCGCCCCTCCGTGTACCGAGCTTTCATGCCCGATCGATGCCGAGCATTGCCTCCGGTCCATTAGAGGACTTTTGCCTCAGTCCATCGAGGTCTTCGTCTTCCTCTACCTCCAGTCCATCGGAGGACTTGTGCCATTGACTATCACTCATCACACCAGGAGAGCAATGAGGCCGATCCATTGGCTCTCAGTAAGTTGGGCCAAAGCAACTTTGGTGATGCATATTTTTGAGGATTCGTTCCTATGGTGTGGTTTCCTCATTTATATTAACAACAAGTCCAACAACCCTCGATTACGAGTCCCACAACAAATCATATGATAACAACAGTGGACGGACCAAAACCTGTATCGAATTAAAATTCTCCCATCGGCCTACATATATGGAAAAGCGTTATATTCATTGGTTCCTCCTTTCTAGCGTGTACATGTTTTGGATTTGGAAAAAGTTTAATTTTTGCCCTCTTGAGTCTAGGCGAACTAAGTAATGGTGCGCTAGTTTCTTATCTCGGTCTAGTACGAAAGCGTGGGCTCAAATGGCAGAAGAGGTGGGCAGGTAATTTGGCCCAAAACAACTTTGGTGATGCATATTTTTGAGGTTTCATTCCTATGGTGTGGTTTCCTCATTCATCTTACTAACAAGTCCAACAACCCACGATTTTGAGTCCCACAACAAATGATATGTTAACAACAGTGGATGGACCAGAACCTGTATCGAATTAAATTTCTCCCATCGGCCTACATATATGGAAAAGATTCATATTCATTGGTTCCCCCTTACCAGCATGTAAGGTTTTTTTGGATTTGGAAAATGTTTAATTTTCACCCTCTTGAGTCTAGGCCAACCGAATCATGGTGCGCTGGTTTCGTACCTCGGCCTAGTGCGGAAGCGCGGGCCCAACTGGCAGAAGTGGAGGGAATGTAAGTTGGGACAAAGCAACTATGGTGATGCACATTTTTGAGGTTTCGTTCCTATGATGTGGTTCCGTCGTTAATGTTAACAACAAGTCCAACAACCCCCGATTATGAGTCCCACAACAAATCATATGTTAACAACAGTGGACGGACCAAAACCTGTATCAAATTAAATTTCTCCCATCGGCCTACATATATGGCAAAGCGTCATATTCATTGGTTCCTCCTTACTAGCATGTAGAAGATTTTGGAATTGGAAAATGATTAATTTTCACCCTCTAGGGTCTATGCAAACCGAATCATGGTGCGCTGGTTTCGTATCTCGGCCGAGTGCGGAAGCGTGGGTCCAAGTGGCAGAAGTGGAGGGAATGTAAGTTGGGACAAAGCAACTTTGGTGACGCATATTTTTGAGGTTTCGTTCCTATGGTGTGGTTTCCTCATTAATGTTAACAATAAGTCCAACAACCCTCGATTATGAGTCCCACAAAAACTCATATGTTAACAACAGTTTGACCAAAACCTGTATCAAATTAAATTTCTCCCATCGGCCTACATATATGTAAAATTTTAATTTTCGCCCTCTTGAGTCTAGGCAAACTGAGTAATGGTGCGCTGGTTTCGTATCTTGGCCTAGTGTGGAAGCGCGCGTTGCAGTGGTAGAAGAGGAGTTCATGTAAGTTGGGCCAAAGCAACTTTGGTGATGCATATTTTTGTGGTTTCGTTTCTATGGTGTGGTTTCCTCATTCATCTTACCAACAAGTCCAACAACCCACGATTCTGAGTCCCACAAGATATGATATGTTAACAACATTGGATGGACCAAAACTTGTATCAAATTAAATTTCTCCCATCGGCCCACATATATGGAAAAGCGTTATATTCATTGGTTCCTCCTTTCTAGCGTGGACAAGTTTTTGGATTAGGAAAAAATTTAATTTTCGCCCTCTTGAGTCTAGGCAAACTGAGTAATGGTGCGCTGGTTTCGTATCTCGGCCTAGTACGGAACGAAGGACTCAAATGCAGAAGTGGAGGGCATGTAAGTTGGGCCAAAACAACTTTGGTGATGCATATTTTTGAGGTTTCGTTCCCGTGGTGTGGTTTCCTCATTCATGTTACCAACAAGTCCAACAAACCTCGATTACGAGTCTCACAACAAATCATATGATAACAATAGTGGACGGACCAAAACCTGTATCGAATTAAATTTCTCCCATCGGCCTACATATATGGAAATGCTGCATATTCATTGGTTCCCCCTTACTAGCATGTAGAGGTTTTTGGAATTGGAAAATGTTTAATTTTCACCCTCTTGAGTCTAGGCCAACCGAATCATGGTGCGCTGGTTACGTACCTCGGCCTAGTGCGGAAGCGCGGGCCCAAATGGCAGAAGTGAAGGGAATGTAAGTTGGGACACAGCAACTATGGTGATGCACATTTTTGAGGGTTCGTTCCTATGATGTGGTTCCGTCGTTAATGTTAACAACAAGTCCAACAACCCTCGATTATGAGTCCCACAACAAATCATATGTTAACAACAGTGGACGGACCAAAACCTGTATCAAATTAAATTTCTCCCATCGGCCTACATATATGGCAAAGCGTCATATTCATTGGTTCCTCCTTACTAGCATGTAGAAGATTTTGGAATTGGAAAATGCTTAATTTTCACCCTCTAGAGTCTAGGCAAACCGAATCATGGTGCGCTGGTTTCGTATCTCGGCCGAGTGCGGAAGCGCGGGTCCAAGTGGGAGAAGTGGAGGGAATGTAAGTTGGGACAAAGCAACATTGGTGATTCATATTTTTGAGGTTTCGTTCCTATGGTGTGGTTTCCTCATTAATGTTAACAACAAGTCCAACAACCCTCGATTATGAGTCCCACAAAAACTCATATGTTAACAACAGTGGATGGACCAAAACCTGTATCAAATTAAATTTCTCCCATCGGCCTACATATATGAAAAATTTTAATTTTCGCCCTCTTGAGTCTAGGCAAACTGAGTAATGGTGCGCTGGTTTCGTATCTCGGCCTAGTGTGGAAGCGCGAGGTGCAGTGGAAGAAGAGGAGGGCCTGTAAGTTGGGCCAAAGCAACTTTGGTGATGCATATTTTTGAGGATTCGTTCCTATGGTGTGGTTTCCTCATTCATATTAACAACAAGTCCAACAACCATCGATTACGAGTCCCACAACAAATCATATGATAACAACAGTGGACAGACCAAAACCTGTATCGAATTAAATTTCTCCCATCAGCCTACATATATGGCAAAGCATCTTATTCATTGGTTCCTGTAGAAGTTTTTGGAATTGGAAAATGTTTAATTTTCACCCTCTAGAGTCTAGGGAAACCGAATCATGGTGCGCTGGTTTCGTATCTTGGCCTAGTGCGGAAGCGCGGGGTCATGTGGCAGAAGAGGAGGGCATGTAAGGTGGGCCAAAGCAACTTTGGTGATGCATATTTTTGAGGTTTCGTTCCTTTGGAGTGATTTCCTCATTCATCTTACAAACAAGTCCAACAACCCACTATTCTGAATCCCACAACAAATGATATGTTAACAACAGTGGATGGACCAAAACCTGTATCAAATTAAATTTCTCCCATCGGCCGACATATATGGAAAAACGTTATATTCATTGGTTCCTCCTTTCTAGCATGTACAAGTTTTGGATTTGGAAAAAGATTAATTTTTGCCCTCTTGAGTCTAGGCCAAGTGAGTAATGGCGCGCTGGTTTCTTATCTCGGTCTAGTACGAAAGCGAGGGCTCAAATGGCAGAAGAGGTGGGCTTGTAATTTGGCCCAAAACAACTTTGGTGATGCATATTTTTGAGGTTTCGTTCCTATGGTGTGGTTTCCTCATTCATCTTACTAACAAGTCCAACACCCCACGATTTTGAGTCCCACAACAAATGATATGTTAACAACAGTGGATGGACCAGAACCTGTATCGAATTAAATTTCTCCCATCGGCCTACATATATGGAAATGCTTCATATTCATTGGTTCCCCCTTACTAGCATGTAGAAGTTGGGCCAAAGCAACTTTGGTGATTCATATTTTTGAGGTTTCGTACCTATGGTGTGGTTTCCTCATTCATCTTACCAACAAGTCCAACAACCCACGATTCTGAGTCCCGCAGCAAATGATATGTCAAAAATCGTTGACGGACCAAAACCTGTATCGAATTAAATTTCTTCCATCGGCCTACATATATGGAAAAGCGTTATATTCATTGGTTCCTCCTTTCTAGCGTGTACAAGTTTTTGGATTAGGAAAAATTTAATTTTCGCCCTCTTGAGTCCAGGGCAAACTGAGTAATGGTGCGCTGGTTTCATATCTCAGCCTTGTACGGAAGCGTGGGCTCAAATGGCAAAAGAGGAGGGCATGTAATTTGGCCCAAAACAACTTTGGTGATGCATCTTTTTGAGGTTTCGTTCCTATGGTGTGGTTTCCTCATTCATCTTACCGACAAGTCCAACAACCCACGATTCCGAGTCCCACAACAAATGATATGTTAACAAAAGTGAATGGACCAAAACCTGTATCGAATTAAATTTCTCCCATCGGCCTACACATATGGAGAAGCGTTATATTGACTGGTTCCTCCATTCTAGCGTGTACAAGTTTTTGGATTACGAAAAACTATAATTTTTGCCCCCTTGAGTCTAGGTAAACTGAATAATGGTGCGCTGGTTTCGTATCACGGCCAAGTACGGAAGCGCGGGCTCAAATGGCAGAAGTGGAGGGCATGTAAGTTGGGCCAAAACAACTTTGGTGATGCATATTTTTGAGGTTTCGTTCCTATGGTGTAGTTTCCTCATTCATCTTACCGACAAGTCCAACCACCCACGATTTTGAGTCCCACAACAAATGATATGTTAACAAAAATGAACGGAACAAAACCTGTATCGAATTAAATTTCTCCCATCGGCGTACACATATGGAGAAGCGTTATATTGACTGGTTCCTCCTTTCTAGCGTGTACAAGTTTTTGGATTACGAGAAACTATAATTTTCGCCCCCTTGAGTCTACGCAAACTGAGTAACGGTGCGCTGGTTTCATATCTCGGCCTAGTGTGGAAGCGCGGGGTCAAGTGGCAGAAAAGGAGGGCTTGTAAGTTAGGCCAAAGCAACTTTGGTGATGCATATTTTTGAGGTTTCATTTCTATTGAGTGGTTTCCTCATTCATCTTACCAACAAGTCCAACAACCCACGATTCTGAGTCCCACAACAAATGATATGTGAACAATAGTGGACGGACCAAAACTTGTATCAAATTATATTTCTCCCATTGGCATACTTATATGGCAAAGCGTCATATTCAGTGGTTCCTCCGCTCTAGCGAGTTCAGGTTTTTCGACTAGGAAAAAGTTCAATTTTCGCACAGTTGAGTCTAGTCAAACTGAGTATGGTGCACTGGTTTCGTATCTCGGCCTAGTTCGGAAGTGTGGGCTCAAGTGGCAGAAGAGGAGGGCATGAAGTTGGGCCAAAGCAACTTTGGTGATGCATATTTTTGAGGTTTCGTTCCTATGGTGTGGTTTCCTCATTCATGTTAACAACAAGTCCAACAACCCTCAGTTACGAGTGCCACAACAAATCATATGACAACAACAGTGGACGGACCAAAACCTGTATCGAATTAAATTTGGCCTACATATATGGAAAAGCATTATATTCATTGGTTCCTCCTTCCTTGCGTGTACAAGTTTTTGGATTAGGAAAAATTTAATTTTTTCGCCCTCTTGAATCTAGGCAAACTGAGTAATGGTGCGCTGGTTTCGTACCTCGGCCTAGTACGGAAGCGTAGGTTTGAATGGCAGAAGAGGAGGGCATGTAATTTGTCCCAAAACAACTTTGGTGATGCATGTTTTTGAGGTTTCGTTCCTACGGTGTGGTTTCCTCATTCATCTTACCAACAAGTCCAACAACCCACAATTCCAAGTCCCACAACAAATGATATGTTAACCATAGTAGACGGACCAAAACCTGTATCGAATTAAATTTCTTCCATCGGCCTACATATATGGAAAAGCATTATATTCATTGGTTCCTCCTTTCTGGCGTGTACACGTTTTTGGATTAGGAAAAAATTTAATTTTTGCCCTCTTGAGTCTAGGCAAACTGAGGTATGTGCACTGGTTTCGTATCTCGGCCTAGTACAGAACCGCGGGCTCAAATGGCGGAAGTGGATGCCATGTAAGTTGGGCCAAAACAACTTTGGTGATGCATATTTTTGAGGTTTCATTCATATGGTGCGGTTTCCTTATTCATCTTACCAACAAGTCCAACAACCCACGATTCCGTGTCTCACAACAAATGATATGTGAACAACAGTAGACGGACCAAAACCTGTATTGAATTAAATTTCTCCGATCGGCCTACATATATGGAAAAGCGTTATATTCATTGGTTCCTCCTTTCTAGCGTGTACAAGTTTTTGCATTTGGGAAAATTTAATTTTTGTCCTGTTGAGTCTAGGTAAACTGAGTAATGGTTTGCTGGTTTTGTATCTCGGCCGAGTGCGGAAGCGCGGGCTCAAGTGGTAGAAGAGGAGGGCATGTAAGTTGGGCCAAAACAACTTTGGGGATGCATATTTTTGAGCTTTCGTTCCTATGGTGTGGTTTCCTCATTCATCTTACCAAACAAGTTCAACAACCCTTGATTCTGAGTCCTACAACAAATGATATGTTAACATCAGTGGATGGACCAAAACCTGTATCGAATTAAATTTCTCCCATCGGCCCACACATATGGCAAAGCGTTATATTCAGTGGTTCCTCATTTCGAGCCTGTACAAGTTTTTGGATTACAAAAAAGTTTAATTTTCGCCCCTTGAGTCTAGGCAAACTAAGTCATGGTGCGCTGTTTTCGTATCTCAGCCTAGTACGGAAGCGCGGGCTCAAATGGCAGAAGTGGACGGCATGTAAGTTGGGCCAAAACAACTTTGGTGATGCATATTTTTGAGGTTTCGTTCGTATGGTGTGGTTTCCTCATTCAGCTTACCAACAAGTCCAACATCCCACGATTCCGAGTCCCACAACAAACGATATGTGAACAACAATGGACGGACCAAAACCTGTATCGAATTAAATTTCTCCCATCGGCCTACATATATGGAAAAGCGTTATATTCATTGGTTCCTCCTTTCTAGCGTGTACAAGTTTTTGGATTAGGAAAAATATTTAATTTTCGCCCTCTTGAGTCTAGGCAAACAGAGTAATGGTGCGCTGCTTATGTATCTCGGCCTAGTACGGTAGCGCAGGCTCAAATGGCAGAAGAGGAGGGCATGTACGTTGGGCCAAAACAACTTTGGTTATGCATATTTTTGAGGTTTCGTTCCTATAGTGTGGTTTCCTCATTGTAACACCCTAAATTTTGCCACAAATAAAATCTTTTGAAACCAATTTGATTTATTCATATTGCTTGATCATGCATGACACCTATTTGATTTTATGTGATTTCAAAATAATTAATTAAAAAGAATCATAGGAATTACATGTTTGAGCATTCATGTCCTTGCATATTTTATTGGATGATTTGTAGTGTTTGAAGTTTGAGTTCAAACTCGTTTGCATCTCTCCAAAATTTCCCAAACTCCAAACAAATCCGGGAAAAGTCCATTTTTTTCTCTCTCCTTCTCTTCCTCTCTTTCGGCCCATTTCAGTCGCCGGCCCGGCCCTCTCTCCCCTCCATTTTCCCCTAGGCGCTGGCCCACGGAGCGGCTCCGCGGCCCAGAGGCAGGAGAAGCCCAGCAGGCCGCCCTTCTCCCTTTCCCTCTCACTGACGGGGCGGTCCCGCCAGTCATCTTCCACCTCCTCTCCCTTTTTCCTTTTCTGTCCGACGCCTGACGGAGACGAGCTCAAGCCGGCGCCAGTGTCATGGCCTCGGTCCCGCCCTGCACCCGCCGTATCCGTTCCGAAGATCACGCACCGCGCCTCCGCCCTTCCCTGCCGCGGTCCCGCCTTCCTTTTTCCTTGCCCACGCCGCGCGGACGCCAGTCCGAGGCGGACTCCAAGTCCGGCCGAGCTCGGACTCCCTCGAACCGCCCTTTCCTTACCTCTCCCGCAATCCACGGCCTCCGGGCTATAAAAGTAGCCGACCCCGATGCCCTACGCACCAAAAGCTTGAGCCCTAGCCGACCTTTGCCCTAGCTTGTTGCACTCGCTCGCCGCGAGTTCATCTTGAGTTCGCACCGGAATCCGCCGTGGGGAGACGCCGTCGACGACGAGATCAAGCCCACAAGCTTCGCCGCAAGGTAGAACGCCTAAACGCTTAGACTCAGCTTCTATCTCATCTCAGTTCGACACTTTGAGCTCAATCCACCGTCGCCCGTGCACGCAGGACCTTCCCGTCGCCGCCGCTCGTCGCCGCACGCCGTCGCTGCCTCTCCATTGACTACATCTATACCCGGAGCGTCGCACCGAGGTGAGGTTTCTTTCCAGCCTATCCTCTCCCCCGATTAGTCCCTACCCCGGCGGCAATTGCTCGCCGGAGTTGATCTTCTGTGCCATCACGTCGCAAGCCGTCGCCGATGCGTGCGCCGCCGCCTAAGTTGCTTCGTTTGCTTTGCCGCACTCCGCCCTCGCTCGAACGCCTTTTCCGCCTGCTCTAGGCCACCGGAACCACGGGTTCGTGGAACTCCGGCGCCCCTCCGCCGCGTCACCTGTGGCCGACGACCGAAACCCGCCGTCGGGTTCCCTCTCCCACCGCCCGATCTAATCCCGACCATCCGATCCAGATCCAACGGCCCGGAAGCCTCGCGACCCGGTCACATACCGGTCAACCCCGGTCTCCCTCGCTGTTTTGCAAAAGAACCCCTGAGTTTTCTGAGAATCAACCCGAGGTCCAGATTTTCACGGTTAGGCCCCTGGTTTTCGCAGTTTAGCCCCCGGAGTTCCAAATTTCTTTTATTTTGAGCCTTTAAACTTGTTTTATTCATATCTTTTGCGTTTTAACTCTGATTTGGGCGATTTTCGAACCTATGGAATCGTAATAATGTGTAGATTAATTTTAAAACCTTTTTAACCTCTGTTTATGATGTTTGGTGTACTATTTTAGTCAATTAATGCTCATTGCTTGTATGTATGCAACGTGTAGCCGACGTTCCGTCCGAGTTTGCTGAAAATCCAACTTGGGAAGTGTAACACCCTAAATTTTTGCTACATGAAAATCTTTTCATAAACTGATATAATTTTGCTTAGAGTTTGATTTATTTGTGCATGACACCATAATACTTTGGTTATTTCAAATATTAATCAACTAAAATAAATCCTAAGAACCACATGTGTGAGCATTCATGCCCTTGCATATTTTATTGGATGATTTGCAGTGTTTAAAGTTTGAATTCAAAACCATTTGCATCTCCCCATATTTTATTGGATGATTTGCAGTGTTTAAAGTTTGAATTCAAAACCATTTGCATCTCCCCAAAATTTCCCAAACTCCAAACCATCCGGGGAAAGTTCCTTTTTCCTCCTTCCCCTCTTTTCCTCTCTTTCGGCCCACTTCCGCCGTCGGCCCAGCTGCCAGCCCCCCCTTCTTCTTTCCCTTGGCGCCAGCCCCGCCGCGGCCCAGCAACTTGGCCGGCCCAGCAGGCTGCCGCCCCTCCCTTCCCAGCCGCGCAACCTTTCTCCTTCACTGACGCGCTGGGCCCGCCCGTCAATCACCTTCTTCCACCTCTCGCTGCCGCCCGACGCCCAGTGAACGAGCTCGCGCTCAAGCTGCGCCTCGCCACGGTCCCACGTCCGTGTCCTCTGCTCCATCCCGAGGATCACGCGCCCGCGCCCCACTTTCCTTTCCCCCGTCTCTCCCTTTCCTTCTGTGCGCGCGCGGACAAAGTCCTACGCGGATACGATGTCCAGCCGGAACCGGACTTTCCCTCCCGCTGCGCCGCCTTTCCTTGCCCCTCCCGCAAGCCTTGGACTCCGCCCCTATATAAGCCGCCCGACCTCGACGTCCGCAGCCACCAAGCGCCCTCAACCCTAGCCGCCTTGTGCCCTAGCCCGTGCACCCACGCGCCGCGCCGCCGTGGACTTCACCATCGGGATTCGCCTCTGCAAGCCGTCTCCGCCGACGAGGTCTAGTCCCCGAGCTTCGTAGTGAGGTAGAACGCTTAACCGCTTAATCCCGACTCTTCTTTCATCTCGTATCGCCGTTTTGAGCTCGCCGTGCCGCCGCCGTTCGCGCAGGTCGCCGCCGCTCGTCGCCGCACGCTGTCGCCGCTTCTCCATCGACTACGTCTACACCTGGAGCTCCGCCTCCGCCATGCCTCGCCGTCAGCCTCCTACGGCTGATGCGCCGCCGCCTAAACCCCCTCACCCGCTTCGCCGCAGTCCCTGCTCGCTCACATGCTCGCTCCGTTCGCCCTACGCCCACCGGAGCCGCGGATACGCGTAGCCCCGGCGAAGTTCCGCCGCGCGCGGTGACCGCCGCCGGTCAACCCCGCCGCCGGGCTCCCTTCTCACCGCTCGATCTGTTTCTGTCCGTCCGATCGAGATCCCACGCCCCACAATGCGCGCGATCGGGTCAAAATACCGGTCAGCGGCCGTAGTTTTGCTAAAGAGCCCCTGCGCTTTTCGCAAATCAACCCGCAGTCCCGTTTTGTTACGGTTAGGTCCAAATCTTTGCAGTTTGGCCCCTGGAGTTTCAAATCTCTTTTATTTTAAACTCTTTTCATTATTTTATGCATAACTTTTGCGTTTTAACTCCGATTTGAACGATTCTTGAACCTACGGAATCGTCATAATGCGTAGATTAGATTTAAAACCTTTTTAATCATTGTTCATGATGTTTGGTGTACTGTTTTAGTCAATTAATGATCATTGATTGTATGTGTGCAACGTGTAGCCGACGTTCCGTCTGAGTTTGCTGAAAACCAATCTTGGGAAGTTCCTAAGCAAGCTTTTGCTGAGGAAGGCAAGTATTCTTTGACCTATGTCCTACTTACATTAATTACACAATCTAGAGCCCAACTTGATTGCTCCTATTAAGGATGACTAGCCTCATATGTCTTTATATGCCTATGAAACTTGGGATGGGCTGTGATTTGTAGATTGATGCTATCGCTCAACATCTTTATATTCATGTTGCTAATCTTGTTTAATTAATGATGAACTTGATGATAAAAGTTTGGTTTTAGCAACATGGAGACTTGGGCATGTTTTGTTGGTTTTGCTCAAGTGCTTCACCCTAAGGATCGGTTCGCCGAGCGACCACCCAGGAAAACAGTGCAACCACAAGAGATGGAATGGGACATCCTTGACTGATTAATTAGATGAACTAGAGTTTTGGCTTACTTTCCTGAAACATGGCGTATGAGGGGTCTGGGGGATATGGGACTTTGCCCTTTGCCAACGTGGTGCAGTTTTATCTGTCTCCCTTTGGAACGGAACTCTCATATCTTTAGTTAACTGAAGTAACCTGTAACGAGTGGGCCATAACTCTAGGAATTCTTTGTAAAAGTCTCATAGTGAAACCCTGCCGACTCACCAAAGGTCAGTGTTTGAGGGCCCGTACAGCCCGAGGAAAATGGGAATCACGACTTGTGGGTAAAGTTGTACAACCTCTCGAGAGTGTTTTAAACTGATATATCAGCCGTGCTCACGGTTATGAGCGGCCTGGACCCTCATAGATTAGAGTTTTCAAAGAAAGTGGTTCATGGAGATCATGGTAGTGATGGTGATGATAACAACGGTTATGGTTATGGTTCATGCTTATTTACTTATTATGCTTTACAGTCTTTATAATAAAGGGATGGGTTGTGCTAATCATTGCTAGTAACTAAAACTTGACCAACTAAAAGCAACTGCAATGCCTGTCCACCAATAAGCCAATCCACTTTTATCCTAAACGGAATACTTGCTGGGTACGGGATGTACTCATTCTTGCTTATTTTATTACCATGTTGCATCCATTGCAACCGTTGCTCAGATCCAGAAGGGAAAGGTGATGAATTCTAATCAGAAGTTCCAAGACTACGACGAGTTCTAGGCTGGTGTGCCATCCGTCAGTCGCCTGTGGAGCATTGGTCATCTTCCGCTGTCGCTTAGTTATTTCGTTCTCATTAAGTTACTCGTTGAAGATATTTCTGGTCTGTAATAATGGTTATTACTTCTTAAGTTAAAGTACTGGTTGTGTTATTACTTTTGTTTATGCTGTGTATGTGGTTAAACTGATCCTGGCACATACATGGTTAACACTTGGTTTTGTTTTTAAAACTGGGTATGACAGGAAGTTCCTGAGCAAGTTTTTGCTGAGGAAGGCAAGTATTCTTTGACCTATGTCCTATTTATTGTAATCACATGATCTAGAGCCTAATTTTGCATGCTCCTAATAAGGATGACTAGCCTCATATACCTTTACATGTTTCATAATCTGGGAGGGTTGTGATGTTGTAAATTAATTGCTTCCGCTCAACTCACTTTATTTATGTTGCTAGTATTGAACAAGTAATGATGAACCTGATGATAAAAGTTTGGTTTTAGCAACATGGAGACTTGGGCATGTTTTGTTGGTTTTGCTCAAGTGCTTCACCCTAAGGATCGGTTCGCCGAGCGACCACCCAGGAAAACAGTACAACCACAAGACTCACATGGGCACTGGGCTTGACTGATTAATTAGATGAACAAGAGTTTTAGCTTACTTTCCTGAAACATGGCGTATGTGGGGTCTGGGGGATATGGGACTTTGCCCTTTGCCAATGTGGTGCAATTTTATTTGTCACTCTTTGGAACGAAACTCTCATATCTTTAGTTAACTGGAGTAACCTGTAACGAGTGGGCCACAACTCTGGGAATTCTTTGTAAAGGTCTCGTAATGAAACCCTGCCGATTCATCTAAGGTATGAATAAATGGGGCTTTGCAAACCTCGGGCACAATGGGAATCATGACTTGTGGGTAAAGTTGTACAACCTCTCGAGAGTGTTTAAAACTGATATATCAGCCGTGCTCACGGTTAAGAGCGGCCTGGACCCTCACAGATTAGAGTTTCATGCTCAAGGTACTTGGCTCATGGTGATCATGGTAACAATGATGGATATGGTTATGGTTCATGTTTATCTGTTTAATATGTTTTACTGTCTTTATAATAAAGGGGATGGGTTATGCTAATCATTGCTAGTAATTAAAACTTGACTAACTAAAAGCAATTGCGATGCCTGTCCACTATAAAGCCAGTCCACTTTTATCCTAAACGGAATACTTGCTGAGTGCGTCATGTACTCATTCTTGCTTGTTTTATACCCGTTGCATCCATTGCAACCGCTGCTCAGATCCAGAGTGAAGTTGTGGTGATCCTAACCAGGAGTTCCAGGACTACGACGAGTTCTAGGCTGGTGTGCCATCCGTCAGTTGCCTGTGGATCACGGTCGTCTTCCGCTGTCGTTTAGTTATTTCGTTTTCGTTAAGATATTCGGTTTCGTTAAAGACATTTATGGTCTGTAATAATGGTTATTACTCTTAAGTAAAGTACTGGTTGTGCTATTTACTTTTGTTTATGCTGTGTATGTGATTAAACTGATCCTGGCACATACATGGTTAGCACTTGGTTTTGTTTCTAAAACTGAGTGTGACAAAAGTGGCATCAGAGCCGTGCTGACCGTAGGACGCAAGCCTAGAATAGAACTGGTCGTGATTAAGGATTTTGCTTACCTTTTCTTGCTTTCTCCATTCAAATACTTGCAATACATGCTATTTTGATATCCATACTTGTCTATTTCAATTAAGACTTTCTATATCTACTTGTCTATCCCATAATAGAACTATTTCTTATGTTTGCTTAGGTTGTGGGCCTGCAGATGTCGACTTTCAAGCGCACTGCCCGCATGCGTGTTGGTGGACGAGGCTATGGCGGACCCAACAGGATCAGATTGCCTACCCCAACACCACCGTCTCCACCACCACAGGAGTGGGTAGACCTGACTGAGTCCGAGGAGGAGGACCCAGAAGAACTTGTCCCTGAGCTGTCCGAAGATGAACCAGGAGAGGAGCCGCAGGATGAACCCTTGGAGGTGTAGCCACCAGTACCCTCTTCGGTGCCGCCGCAGGAGCAACCCCAAGAGGAGCCAGAAGATCCAGCTGTTGACCCTGAAGACCCAGAACAAGATCCAGATGACGGTGACGCACCCCCATCGGACAATGATGAGGACGACGATGAAGCTGGACCCGTGGTCACCACTACCCACCGCTGGTTCGACTACCCGCTGCCTGTTCCTCGGATGCTGAGAGAGACGCTGGAGATGCTCCACTACGATCAGTTCTATATCACCTATGTGGGGACTCGCTACCGCCATCCCGTCCTACATGATGATTGGGACATGACAGTGGAGATCAGCATCCCGGATGAGTTCGGATCCCGCCGGAACATCCACGTCAGGCACGCACCTACTCGCCGCAACAGCCATGAAGCTGCCATCAGTGATGCTGCCAGGGAGGCCTTGACGACATTGTGCCACGCGCACCGTGAAGATATGGCCATCACTTCACGTCGGTACTACCCCTGCCGTTCGGTCGAAAGACTTGATGCCTGGATCGCCAACCCAGAGGCAGAACAGAACCCACGCCTGGAGTCTACTATTGAGTACCTTACTAGCCTCAACACCGACTACAACACCGCCCTGGATGAGTTGGACATGGTAAGGTACGAGAACCGGAAGCTTCGAGCATGGGTTGCACATGATGTTGAGCCCACGGAAGAAGAACCTGTAGAGGACCCCGCTGATGCTCCACACAGGAAGAAGGCCCGTTACAATGATCCGGAAGCTAGGACCTATATTCGGCACCATGAGGATTAGAATGTTAACCCTTTGTAATAGGTTCTATTAGTATCACTTAGTTAGTTCGGTTAGACTTAGAACGATTAAAAGTGTGCTCGTTTGCTTATGATTGTGTCTTATGGATGATTTGGTTCTTTGTAATGAGTGCTTAAGTTGTGAGGTGATGTCCACAACTTAGTCTTTTGGTTAGATGCTTAATAAGTTTAATAAAGTTAGTTAGTTTGGGAAAGCCTTGCTCTATCCATATATATGTTTAGATCTTTATCTCATCTGTCTTGGTCACTAACGTTGAATGAGATGTATGGTCGGAAAAAAGTGCTAATGGTATATTTGGTCCATCAGATGAGTACAGGATGTGGACGTGGTCGTGGCCGCGGAGGTAGAGGAGGTCGTGGAGAAGGAGGACTCCCAAATACACCACCGCCAATGACTATGGAACAACTGATCATGAACCAGACCCAAGTGATACGAGCACTCGGACAAGCAGTGGCCGCCATGCATCAAGTGCAGCAGCAACCACCCCCGCCACCACCGCCTCAACCGCGAGACAGACGCGTAGAATTTATGAAGGGACACCCACCTGTGTTCACTCACTCTGCCGACCCCATGGATGCAGAAGACTGGCTCCGCGCGATAGAACGGGAGCTGGACGTCGCTTAGTGCACCGACCAGGAGAAAGTTCTCTATGGCCCTCACCAGTTACGGGGTGCCGCTTAACAATGGTGGGAATCGTACCGCTTGGCTCATAATAACCCCAATACCATCACCTGGCAGGAGTTCACCGAGAGGTTCAGAGCGCATCATGTTCCAGCTGGTGTGATGTCACTGAAGAAAGAAGAATTCCTGGCACTCACCCAGGGCACCATGACCGTCAGTGAGTATCGAGACAAGTTCCTACAGCTGTCCCGCTACTGTCAAGAGGAGGTTAACACCGATCCCAAGAAGCAGTACCGTTTCCTCAAAGGCTTGGTCGATCCACTCAGGTACCAGCTTATGAACCATACCTTTCCTAACTGCCAGCACCTGATAGACCGAGCTATCGTGACAGAGAATACTCATCGCGAGATGGAGGAAAAGAAGTGCAAACAAAAGGTGCAGCACTCTAGCAGCAACACCCGCCCACGGTTTTCTGGGTCGCAGAATTTTTAGAACCGTCCTACACAGAACTCCAGACAGCAGCAGCCCCAGTTCCAGCGCTACAACAATAATGGCAACTATCAGCGCCTGAACTACCAGTCTCAGCAGAACAATCCCCAAATGCAGCGCTCAAACAACCAAGCTCCCCGCCAACCAACTCCTACCAGTACCCTAGTGAAGACAGGCACGCTAGTACCACCGGGAAGTGTAAATTGCTTCAAATGCGGAGGAACAGGTCACTGGTCTAAGCAATGCCCATATAGAGGGATGCCGCAACAGACACCGCAACCGAGTTCGAAGGCAGGCACCCCCAACCAAGCTTCCAGTCACGCCAACATCAACCACATCACCACGGAGGCTGCCCAGGAAGGTCCAAATGCTGTCGTAGGTACGTTCCTGGTCAACTCCCAACCCGCCTTAGTACTATTTGATACTGGTGCTACGCACCTTCGTTACTGCTCAGCATGTAGAGAAGTATAATTTGCCTATGATAAAGATGGTAAAAACAATGCTAGTTAGTTCACCTGGGGGAAACATGCGATCGGAGTTCGCTTGTGATGATGCATCCATTAAAATAAGGGGGGTAGATTTTCCAGCATCATTAATAGTTATGAAAGCACAAGGAGTAGATGTTATCCTGGGTATGAATTGGCTGCAAAGATACAACGGGGTAATCTCATGTGCTGAGAGGAAAGTAACTTTGACTACGCCAGCCGGGGAGAACATGGAAGTTCTGATAGACTCGCCTCAAGCAGGAGTTAATGCTATTGATGCCACAACCCTGGAGAATATCAGAGTAGTGTCAGAATTTCCAGATGTCTTCCCAGATTCGTTGCCAGGTATGCCGCCTGAACGTGACATTGAATTTTCTATTGAATTAGTACCTGGAACTGCACCTATCTATAAGAAAGCATATAGAATATCTGGTGTCGAATTACTTGAAGTTAAGACACAAATAGATGAACTATTGGAGAAAGGGTTTATTCGCAAGAGCACTTCACCTTGGGCCTCACCAGTTTTGCTCACTGAAAAGAAAGATGGAACCTTGCGAATGTGTGTTGATTACAGGGGTCTCAATGCCGTTACAGTAAAGAATAAATATCCACTGCCCCGGATTGAAGATTTATTTGATCAGCTCAAAGGTGCCTATGTATTCTCCAAAATTGATTTACGATCTGGATATCATCAACTAAGAATTAGACCTTCAGATATACCAAAGACGGCGTTCATTAGTCGTTATGGGTTATATGAATATACAGTTATGTCTTTTGGTTTGACTAATGCCCCAGCCTTCTTTATGTACATGATGAATAGTGTGTTCATGGAATACCTGGATAAGTTTGTTGTGATATTTATTGACGATATTCTGATTTATTCTAAAACGGAAGAAGAACACGAGGAACATTTAAGATTAGTGTTGCAGAAGCTTAGAGAACATAAACTTTATGCTAAGTTCAGCAAGTGTGATTTCTGGATAGAGGAGGTTAAATTTCTAGGTCATGTCATATCCAATGGAGGCATTGCCGTTGATCAAAGTAAGGTATCAGAAGTGCAGAACTGGAAGATCCCAGAGGATGTGAAAGGCATCAGGAGTTTTCTCGGATTAGCTGGTTACTATCGACATTTCATTGAGGGGTTTTCCAAGATTGCTAAGCCAATGACAGCTTTGTTAGAGAAGACTATTAAATTTCAGTGGACGTCAGCTTGTCAGAAAGCCTTCGAGGAGTTGAAAAAGAGGTTAACCACAGTGCCAGTGCTAAGTTTTCCAGATATGCATAAGCCTTTTTCAGTATATTGTGATGCTTCACGGCTAGGTTTAGGATGTGTTCTTATGCAGGAAGGCAAGGTTATTGCCTATGCCTCTAGACAACTGAGGGATCATGAGAAGAATTACCCGACTCATGACTTGGAATTAGCCGCAGTGGTGCATGCATTAAAAGTATGGAGGCATTATCTGTTCGGGCAGAAGTGTGATATTTATACTGATCACAAGAGCTTAAAGTATATATTTACCCAGACTGAGTTGAATATGAGGCAAAGACGATGGTTAGAATTAATCAAGGATTATGATCTGGAGATACATTACCATCCTGGCAAGGCAAATGTAGTAGCAGATGCTTTGAGCAGGAAGAGTCAGATCAGTTTGTTGTGGGCAAGAGAGTTGCCGGATGAGTTAGCCATAGAATTCGACCGACTAAGTTTGGGTTTTCTTAATAATACGGAAGGCACCGTCTCCATGGAGTTTGAACCTACGTTGGACCAAGAGATCAGGAAGGGACAACTTAATGATGAGAAGATCAAGGAAATAAAAGAGTTAATCAAGTTAGACAAGGCACCGGGATTCCGAGTGGATGCCGACGACACAGTATGGCATGGGGATAGGATTTGTGTTCCGAACATAAAGTCTATACGGAATTTAATTCTGAAGGAAGCACATGAGACGGCTTACTCTATCCATCCTGGAAGTGAAAAGATGTACCAAGATCTGAAGCAGAAATTTTGGTGGTACGGCATGAAACGTGAAGTAGCTGAATATGTAGCTTTGTGTGACGTTTGTCAGAGAGTGAAAGCTGAGCATCAGAAGCCCGCTGGATTGTTACAGCCGCTCAAGATTCCAGAGTGGAAGTGGGAGGAAATTGGTATGGATTTTATTGTCGGCCTACCGCGTACACAAAGTGGTTTTGATTCTATATGGGTGGTAGTGGACAGATTAACCAAAGTTGCTCACTTTATTCCTGTCAAGACCACTTATTCGGGAGCCAAGTTAGCTGAATTGTATATGTCCAGAATTGTGTGTTTGCATGGGGTACCAAAGAAGATTGTGTCTGATCGTGGAACTCAGTTTACATCTCACTTTTGGAAGCGTTTGCATGAGTCAATGGGCACTAAATTAAATTTCAGTTCAGCATATCATCCACAGACCGATGGGCAGACAGAAAGAACCAACTAGATATTAGAATACATGTTGAGAGCTTGTGCAATACAATATGGTGCTAGTTGGGATAAAAGTTTGCCGTATGCCGAATTTTCTTATAACAATAGTTATCAGGCTAGTATCAAGATGTCACCTTTTCAGGCTTTGTATGGTAGACGGTGCAGGACTCCCTTGCATTGGGATCAACCTGGGGAGAAGCAGTTGTTTGGTCCTGGAATCATAGAAGACGCCGAACGACAAGTACGAATGATTCGGGAGAATTTGAGGATTGCTCAAACTAGGCAGAAGAGTTATGCGGATAACCGTCGAAGGGATTTGGAATTTGCAGTAGGAGATTATGTGTATATGAAGGTATCACCTATTCGTGGCCTATGCCGATTCAAAGTGAAAGGAAAATTAGCGCAACGATATATTGGGCCTTTTAAAATAGTTGACCGCAAAGGGGAAGTTGCATATCAACTAGAATTGCCTGACAGATTATCAGGGGTACACAATGTGTTCCACATATCTCAATTGAAGAAGTGTTTGCGAGTACCTGAGGAGCAGTTGCAGGAAGATGAACTTAATGTGCAGGATGATTGGACCTATACAGAATATCCAGTCCAAATTTTGGAAACGGCAGAGAGAACTACCAGAAACAGGATAATAAAGATGTGCAAAGTTAAGTGGAGCCACCATACGGCAGAGGAGGCTACCTGGGAAAGAGAGGATGACCTCAGAACAGATTACCCGGAACTCTTTGCTAGCCAATCCTAAAATCTCGGGGCGAGATTTCTTTAAGGGGGGTAGGTTTGTAACACCCTAAATTTTGCCACAAATAAAATCTTTTGGAACCAATTTAATTTATTCATATTGCTTGATCATGCATGACACCTATTTGATTTTATGTGATTTCAAAATAATTAATTAAAAAGAATCATAGGAATTACATGTTTGAGCATTCATGTCCTTGCATATTTTATTGGATGATTTGTAGTGTTTGAAGTTTGAGTTCAAACTCGTTTGCATCTCTCCAAAATTTCCCAAACTCCAAACAAATCCGGGAAAAGTCCCTTTTTTTTCTCTCTCCTTCTCTTCCTCTCTTTCGGCCCATTTCAGTCGCCGGCCCGGCCCTCTCTCCCCTCCCTTTTCCCCTGGGCGCTGGCCCACGGCGCGGCTCCGCGGCCCAGAGGCAGGAGAAGCCCAGCAGGCCGCCCTTCTCCCTTTCCCTCTCACTGACGGGGCGGTCCCGCCTGTCATCTTCCACCTCCTATCCCTTTTTCCTTTTCTGTCCGACGCCCGACGGAGATGAGCTCAAGCCGGCGCCTGTGCCGTGGCCTCGGTCCCGCCCTGCACCCGCCGTATCCGTTCCGAAGATCACGCGCCGCGCCTCCGCCCTTCCCTGCCGCGGTCCCGCCTTCCTTTTTCCTTGCCCACGCCGCGCGGACGCCAGTCCGAGGCGGACTCCAAGTCCGGCCGAGCGCGGACTCCCTCAAACCGCCCTTTCCTTACCTCTCCCGCAATCCACGGCCTCCGGACTATAAAAGTAGCCGACCCCGATGCCCTACGCACCAAAAGCTTGAGCCCTAGCCGACCTTTGCCCTAGCTTGTTGCGCCCGCTCGCCGCGAGTTCATCTTGAGTTCGCACCGGAATCCGCCGTGGGGAGATGCCGTCGACGACGAGATCAAGCCCACAAGCTTCGCCGCAAGGTAGAACGCCTAAACGCTTAGACCTAGCTTCTATCTCATCTCAGTTCGACACTTTGAGCTCAATCCACCGTCGCCCGTGCACGCAGGACCTTCCCGTCGCCGCCGCTCGTCGCCGCACGCCGTCGCTGCCTCTCCATCGACTACATCTATACCCGGAGCGTCGCACCGAGGTGAGGTTTCTTTCCAGCCTATCCTCGCCCCCGATTAGTCCCTACCCCGGTGACAATTGCTCGCCGGAGTTGATCTTTTGTGCCATCACGTCGCAAGCCGTCGCCGGTGCGTGCGCCGCCGCCTAAGTTGCTTCGTTTGCTTCGCCGCACTCCACCCTCGCTCGAACGCCTTTTCCGCCTGCTCTAGGCCACCGGAACCACGGGTTCGTGGAACTCCGGCGCCCTTCCGCCGCGTCTCCTGTCGCCGACGACCGAAACCCGCCGTCGGGTTCCCTCTCCCACCGCCCGATCTAATCCCGACCATCCGATCCAGATCCAACGGCCTGGAAGCCTCGCGACCCGGTCACATACCGGTCAACCCCGGTCTCCCTCGCTGTTTTGCAAAAGAACCCCTGAGTTTTCTGAGAATCAACCCGCGGTCTAGATTTTCACGGTTAGGCCCCTGGTTTTCGCAGTTTAGCCCCCGGAGTTCCAAATTTCTTTTATTTTAAGCCTTTAAACTTGTTTTATTCATATATTTTGCGTTTTAACTCCGATTTGGGCGATTTTCGAACCTATGGAATCGTAATAATCTGTAGATTAATTTTAAAACCTTTTTAACCTCTATTTACGATGTTTGGTGTACTGTTTTAGTCAATTAATGCTCATTGCTTGTATGTATGCAACGTGTAGCCGACGTTTCGTCCGAGTTTGCTGAAAATCCAACTTGGGAAGTTCCTGAGCAAGTTTTTGCTGAGGAAGGCAAGTATTCTTTGACCTATGTCCTATTTATTGTAATCACATGATCTAGAGCTTAATTTTGCATGCTCCTAATCAGGATGACTAGCCTCATATACCTTTACATGTTTCATAATCTGGGAGAGCTGTGATGTTGTAAATTAATTGCTTCCGCTCAACTCACTTTATTTATGTTGCTAGTATTGAACAAGTAATGATGAACCTGATGATAAAAGTTTTGTTTTAGCAACATGGAGACTTGGGCATGTTTTGTTGGTTTTGCTCAAGTGCTTCACCCTAAGGATCGGTTCGCCGAGCGACCACCCAGGAAAATAGTACAACCACAAGACTCACATGGGCACTGGGCTTGACTGATTAATTAGATGAACTAGAGTTTTGGCTTACTTTCCTGAAACATGGCGTATGAGGGGTCTGGGGGATATGGGACTTTGCCCTTTGCCAATGTGGTGCAATTTTATTTGTCACTCTTTGGAACGAAACTCTCATATCTTTAGTTAACTGGAGTAACCTGTAACGAGTGGGCCACAACTCTGGGAATTCTTTGTAAAGGTCTCGTAATGAAACCCTGCCGATTCATCTAAGGTATGAATAAATGGGGCTTTGCAAACCTCGGGCACAATGGGAATCATGACTTGTGGGTAAAGTTGTACAACCTCTCGAGAGTGTTTAAAACTGATATATCAGCCGTGCTCACGGTTAAGAGCGGCCTGGACCCTCACAGATTAGAGTTTCATGCTCAAGGTACTTGGCTCATGGTGATCATGGTAACAATGATGGATATGGTTATGGTTCATGTTTATCTGTTTAATATGTTTTACTGTCTTTATAATAAAGGGGATGGGTTATGCTAATCATTGCTAGTAATTAAAACTTGACTAACTAAAAGCAATTGCGATGCCTGTCCACTATAAAGCCAGTCCACTTTTATCCTAAACGGAATACTTGCTGAGTGCGTCATGTACTCATTCTTGCTTGTTTTATACCCGTTGCATCCATTGTGTAACACCCTAATTTTATTTTCAGGAAATTTAATATAATTTACCCAGGCTTTATTTATTTTCCTAGGATTTTTTATGTTTAGTTTGCATTATAATGATTTATTTTGCCTTAGTTAAATAAAATTAACTATAGAGCAAACATGGTTGTGCATACATGCTGGTGCATATTTTATTGCTTGAATGTGTTAAGGATTTATTCCCAATTTTTTTGGGAATTTTTAGAGCTATTATACCCCTTCAAATAAATCTTTGAAAATGTTTTGAATTTAAAAAGAAAAAAAAAGGAAAGAAGGAGCAGGCCGGCCAGCCGGGCCGAATGGCCCAGCAGCCAGCCCACCCCCGCGCGCGCGCCCCCCTCCTTCCCACCTGGGCCGAGCCCAACCCCGCGCCGAGCCGGCCCAGTCCACCCCGCGCCCCACTCCCGCGCCTCTCTCGCTGACCAGCGGGCCCCGCCCGTCAGCTCCTCCTCCTTCCTTCCGCCGCTGATGGCGCGCCTGCCTCCGCCTCATCCCGCTCGCTCCCGCTCGGCCGAGAAACCCGACGAAGCTTCCTCCCCCGAATCCGAGCCCACGCTCCCTTCCTTAAACGCGCCCCGCTCTAAATCCCACAAGTTTCGCTCGGTTTCCTTGCTCCCTCCCTTCTTTCCATCCGGGCGCACATGACGCCGAGACCACACCGGAGCGCCCGCTCGTGCCCCCCATGCGCTCGGCCTCCAAACCTCCATAAAATCCCGCCCCGAGACCCCTCGCGCACCCTTCTCTCCGCACTCCGAAGCAATTGCGCTCCCGTGCCCACACGAGCTCACAGTCCGCCATTGGAGCCCGCATCGGTGAGCTCTCCCTCGCCCAAATTCGACGTCGCCGCACCAACCCCGGCCCTAATTCCCCCCTCCTCTCCCTTCGCAGGAACTCACCGGAGCTGTGACGACCTCTTTCGGAGCCCGGAGCCGTGTCGTCCCGCCACTCCGCGAAGACCGAACGTCCTCTCGACGCCGCCAGTGCACGTCGTGCCCCGACCGTCGCCGCCGCACCTCGTCCGGCCACCACCGACCCGCTCCCGCCGTCTCCGACCCCTAGGTGAGCTCGCCGCCGCACCCTAGACCTTCTGGGATAACCCTAGCCGTGCCTAGCGCCGTCCCCGAGCCGTACCGCCGCCGCACGCCGCGCCGCGTCGCGCGACACGAGCGCCATGGGCATGGTCACCACTGCATACGGCCGCTCTCACCCTCAGCCGTCGGATCCAGATCCAACCGCCCACATGCGCCAGTGACCGGTCAAACTCTGTCAGAACCGGGTCAGCGCCGTGCCTTTTGCTAAAGAGCCCCTGGATTTCTCGGGAATCAACCCGCGGTCCAGCGCAGTTATAGAATAATTAGATTTAGGTCCTGTTTTATCCTTTTTAGCCCCTGAGTTTTCGGGTTTTCGAACCCGCCGTCCAGAGCTCTGCGTTTTTGCTAGAAAACCCTCGGAGACTTTAGGTTTTCGCAGTTAAGCCCTCGGTTTTGAGAAAGTAGCCCCTGGGTTGACTGTTTTATCACAGTTATGCCCCTGGAACCTTAATTTATGCATAACTTTCACGTCTTAACTCCGTTTTGAGCGATTCTTGCGCTCACGCGACCGTAGCAGTGTGTAGATTAATTTTACGCTATTGTTCCAGTACTGTTTTCATGTAATGGTGTACCGTTTTCTTATAGATGTATGTTTGGTTTGCATGTATGTGTGCTTGTGTTGCTGGGTTTGCCGTGGACGTTAAGTAGACGTTGATCCGTCCGAGGAAGTTGGTGACCAGGTCCCTGAAGCTTTTGAGCAGCAGCAGCAAGACCCCTACGAGGAAGGCAAGTGTAACATGAACACCACCTATCATCTTTATTAATTGCATTTGCATGTGATATTTTGTTTGCCCTAAGGTTGTCCTAGCTACTTTTATCCAATATTTGTACCTGTCGGGTTGCATTTGGGTAGTTTGTGCTAGGTGCTGCGCGAACACACGTCCTTACAGTTTTAAATATTGTTTAGTTATGTCTATGCAACATATTTGTGAGCCTGACCCTCTGTGCTGTGTGCTTGAGTGGTCTTGCCTCTGTTAAAACTTGCTTTTTAGCAACTTGGGCTAGGGGGCTTGTGCATGTGCTTTGTGCTTTGCCAGCCACTCTCCGTAAGGACCTGTTCATAGAGCGGCCACCTGGGATAACAGCGCAACCCCAAGTTCTGGAATGGGACGGACGCGGCTCAGTAATTAGGTTGTTTTGGTCGGGAGTAACTTACCTGCGGGGCAAGAGGGGAGGTTAGTGTTTGTGGTCCCTGCGCTACCTCATGGTTGAGTGTGCTGTGTGCTTCTCCCTTTGGAGGCGGGCCCCACCGATGCGACCCTGAAACCTTAGCGGTTACTTCTTACCATCGTGATCTTTGGAAAGGCTCGTAGTGGGTTTGCTAGTCACCTCATCAAAGGGAATGTGGTGAGCTCCTAGCGTAGACTCACGGCTTGGTGGTGAAAGTGCGCAACCTCTCGAGAGTGTACAACTGACATGTCAGCCGTGCTCACGGTCAAGAGCGGCCCAGAACCTCATAATGATTAGTGGTTACCTGTTTTTGGTTTGGGGAGTTAAATCTTGTATCTGAATATGGATTAATTTCTTATGCAATAATTTTGGGTAACGGTTTCTCAACTCATTACTTAGTAAATAGCTTTAAATAAAATTTTACCAACTAAAAGCTAATGCAGTCGAGTCAGCCAACCTTAGAGCCTCATAGTTCGTGTTATGCTTGTTGAGTACATGTTGGTGTACTCACACTTGTTTTCTTTGTACTTTCTCCTGTTGTGGGTCATATCCAACTGCTGCTCAGTCAACGGAGACATGGAGGAGTACCTTCAAGACTTCGACGAGTTTTAGGCTCATCGTTCACCAGTCGACGTCCCTGTGGCGGCTCCCTAGTGTTGTTTCCCGCTTCCGCTATCTTTGAGTTGACAAGACCGGTGGTCTTGGTGTAATAAAGTGGTACTCTACTATTTATCGTTGTAATAACTCTTTGAACATGTGCTGTGTTATTACTTTTGTCATAATATATGCTAGACTTGATCCTGGAGCATATATGTTGTCCTGGTTCCGTTGGTTGAGAACTGGGTTGTGACAAAGTGGTATCAGAGCCGTGTTGACTGTAGGACGAAAGCCTAGTTAGAAACAGACGTAAATAAGGACCTTTTTCCCCTTTGCCCTCTTGCTGTTTTATGAAAATTTTATTTTGCTATCAAACTATATGTTCACCCTATGTTAAATTATCACTTTTTGCTTTATTCATTCAATCATATAGAACTGATCTCCATCTTACTCCATCCTCCTTATAGGTCATGGCACGCAGCAAGCAGACCGCCCGCAAGAGTACCGGGGGCCGCCTTCGCCGTGTTGCACCACCGACCCCACGGCGTACCCCAGTACCTCGTCCACCACAGCAGCTCGAGCCTCTGTCACCGGAGCTGCCCGAGCCGTTGCCACCACCGCCCTTCGAGTACGCCCCCATGGACCAGGCGCCACACCCCTTTGAGGGGAATGGTCTGCTTCCGGCAGACACTGACCCTGAGGAGGAGGAGGAGGAGGAGGATCCAGTGGAGGTAGTTTACTACCTCGACTCAGACGGCGATGGTGATGTACGGGGAGAGGCTCCATCGCCACGCCTGCCGACACCGACACCTCCTTCCCCGCGTGCGCCGACACCACCACCTTCTCCAGCGGCACCTGCAGCTTCACCGGCACCCCCACCGCCACCGCCTGCCGCACCCGAGTGGCCGTTTCGTGTGGCTGTCCCTTCCGACGAGGGTGGCCAGCGGGAGGTTGACGCCTGGGTCGACCTGACGCACCCACACCACGGTGCTGACTTGGAGTTCCCGGGGCTACTCCGCGACTGCCTCTACGACCTGGGTTACACTACCCATGAGGTCGTCTACCAGGTCCGGCAGCGAGCGCGCCCGGACCACACCACCCTCTGGTCCGCCGGTGCGCAGATCCTGGAGCCCAACCCCAACCATGGGGGACACACCGTGCTGCGCCGGCACTACAGCATCGCGGAGCACGAGACCATGGAGATGGCCATGGAGGATGCTGCTCAGCAGGCTCTTGGGGTCCTCTGCCAGCACTACCACACTCCGCTCTGCCAGACTCAGTACCGCTACTTTCCCCGCCGGCAGTCCGGGGATACTGAGCACGCGATCGCGTCCATCCGGGGCGAGGACAACCGGCAGCTGTTGAAGCTGGTCCGGTATGTGTCAGCCCTGATCACTGCCTACGTCAGGGTGTCCGAGGAGCTCCATCACCGGAACGGTGAGGTGTTCCACCTTCAGGCGCAGCTGGATCGAGTGGCAGGTCCACCGCCCCAGGTGCCAGTGGTGGATCCAGCTCAGACTCCACCTCGCCGGAGGCCTGGCACAGGAGAGTTAGGTGGTGCCACCAGGATACTCCCTCGGGATGACTAGTCTTCCTCATGTATCGCGTTAGCACGTTTGTTTAAGTTGTCGTGTTGAGTTGGTCGTGTGGAACTTAAGTTAAAGTGTTGGCTGGTTGTTTGTTATTTTGAACCATGTTTGAGTTGGATCTTTGGTTGTGTGCTGTCCAGCTGTGGGGATTTGTCTACAGCATGAACTAGTTAATGCTATGAGTAATAAAATAAAGTTAGTTCGTTGGGTTAAAGACATCTACTCTATTGCTCTCTCTACTTTATCTGTACCCTTTTCTTCCATGCATCTCTTGTCTATCTCTCGCTTATAATCTCTCTACTTCAAACAGATGGTTACCACCAGGAACAACAACACCAACGGTGCCAACCAGAACGGTGGCCAGCCTCTGCCCAACCCACCGCAATTGACTGGAGATCAGTTCTTCCAGCTCCAGATGCAGATGCTAGCCACAATGAACACTGCAGTTCAAGCATTGCAGCAAGCTCAAGCCAACCCTGCTCCTCCACCCCCTCAGCCACGTGATAAGCGTGGGGATTTCATGAAGGGTCATCCACCAACCTTCTCCCATGCCTCCGATCCACTGCAAGCGGATGACTGGGTCAGGGCCATTGAGCGACAGCTGGAGATCGCTCAATGCAATGACAGGGAGAAAGTGCTGTATGCCTCAGGGCAGTTGAGGGGTGCTGCATTAGACTGGTGGGAGTCATACAGGCAGCAAGATAGAGAGGCCTTCACTTGGGAACAGTTCCGTGAGAGGTTCAGAAGCCATCACGTACCTGCCGGCCTGATGAAGTTAAAGAAGAAGGAATTCCTCTCACTCAAGCAGGGGAACATGTCCGTCACTGAATATCGTGACAAATTCCTTCATCTTGCCCGTTATGCCACTGCTGAAGTAGCAGAAGATGGGGATAAACAGGAGCTGTTCATGGAAGGACTCAATGACCACCTCCAGTACTCCCTGATGAACCTCAACTTCAACAACTTCAACCATCTGGTGGACCGAGCTCTCATCACCGAGCGCAAGAGGAAGGAGATGGAGGAGAGGAAGAGGAAGATGACTCCGGGGGCTTCCAATAGCAACACTCGCCCTCGCTATCAGCCTCCCCAGCAAGGATACCAGCAACGCCCTCAACAGGGAGCTCAAGGACAGCGGTATCCAAATCAGCAGTTCCGTCCGGCTCCTCAAGCTCCGCGTCAGGGAGTCCCCACTCCTTCCGCGGGTAATCAGAATGCCACTCCACCCCCTGGGCGCAACTGCTACAAGTGTGGAGATCCAGGGCACTACGCCAATGTCTGCCCCCAGAAGCCACTCTCCAACCAGCAGGGTCAGAAGTTCGCTCCTCAGCAGCAACAGGGGCGCCCTGTTCAGCAGAACAAGGCCCCGTGGCAGGGCAAGGTGAACCATGTGACGGCCGAGGCTGCCGCTGAAGCTCCAAACGTTGTCATCGGTACGTTCTTAGTCAATTCCAAGCCTGCTACAGTGTTATTTGATACTGGTGCTACGCATTCATTTATCACCAAAGCATATGTTGATCAACATAATCTGCACACCAGCACACTAAAAAGATCTATGTCGGTCACCTCACCAGGAGGGGAGTTAAGAACCAACATAGTTTGCCCCAGAGTTAGTATTAAAATAAGGGGGGTAGAGTTCAGTGCCAATCTAATGGTGATAGAATCAGTGGGAATTGATGTCATTCTGGGTATGGAAACCTTGGTTAAGTGGGGTGTTAAGATTGATTGCGCCCAACGGACAGTTCATCTAGCAACCCCGAGTGGCCAAGAAGTAAGGGTTAGTGCATCAAGTCCTTCTGGATTACTGCATCAACTTGAAGCCAAACCTACTGATGGTTTAAGGGTGGTGCAGAGCTATCCAGATGTTTTCCCTAATGAATTACCAGGTATGCCTCCTGACCGGCATGTTGAGTTTCTGATAGAGCTTTTACCTGGTACGGCACCAATTGCCTCAAGGCAGTATAGAATGCCACCTGTAGAACATGAGGAAGTTAAAAAGAATATAGATGAGCTACTAGAAAAGGGTTTTATACAACCTAGCACCTCTCCTTGGGCTTCCCCCGTCTTGCTTGTAGAAAAGAAGGATACCAAGGATAAAAGGATGTGTGTGGATTACCGGGCCTTGAATAAGGTGACTGTCAAGAATAAGTACCCTCTTCCCCGGATTGATGATTTATTCGACCAACTTCAAGGTGCTTGTGTGTTCTCCAAGATTGATCTGAGGTCTGGTTACCATCAGTTGAAGATCCGACCCTCAGATATTCCCAAGACAGCCTTCACTACCAAGTATGGGTTGTTTGAGTACACAGTGATGTCCTTTGGCCTAACTAACGCTCCAGCCTACTTTATGCAGTTGATGAACTCTGTGTTTATGGATTACTTGGACAAATTCGTGATTATCTTCATCGACGACATTCTGGTCTATTCCAAGACAGAGGCAGAACATGAAGAACACTTGAGGTTGGTGTTGCAAAGATTGAGGGAACATCGGTTGTATGCCAAGCTGAGCAAATGTGAGTTCTGGATTGACGAAGTACCTTTCCTGGGCCACATAGTTTCCAAGGGAGGAATTGCAGTGGATCCCCGTAAAGTTAGTGCGGTGGTCAATTGGGAAATTCCTCGAACTCCAAGAGAAATCCGTGGGTTCTTGGGTTTAGCGGGATATTATCGGAGATACATAGAGAACTTCTCTAAAGTCGCAAAACCCATGACCTCACTGCTTGAGAAGGATGCAACATTCAAGTGGACAGAGGCAAGACAGAAAGCGTTTGATGAATTGAAGAAGCGTCTCACAACGGCACCAATCCTAGTTTTGCCTGATCCTGCAAAGAAGTTCACAGTGTACTGCGATGCATCGAAAGAAGGTTTGGGCTGTGTTCTGATGCAGGAGGGAAAAGTTATCGCCTATGCTTCTCGGCAGTTAAGGAAACATGAGGTGAACTACCCTACTCATGACTTGGAATTGGCAGCTGTGGTTCATGCTTTGAAGATTTGGAGGCACTATCTGTTTGGGACTAAATGTGAGTTCTACACCGATCACAAAAGCCTAAAATACATCTTCACCCAGAATGAGCTGAATATGAGACAGAGAAGGTGGTTGGAACTGATCAAGGATTATGACATGGAGATTCACTACCATCCCGGGAAGGCTAATGTGGTTGCAGATGCCCTGAGCAGAAAGAGTTATGTGAATATGGCCGTTGCTTTTCAAATGCCACCTGAGTTATGCAAGGAATTTGAGAGTCTAAGCTTGGGATTCTTGCATCACACTACCATGTCAACCTTTGAAGCTGAACCGACATTAGAACAAGAGATCAGAAAACACCAGGCGACTGATGCCAAGATCCAGGAGATTCGTGCACTACTTAAGATTGGCAAAGCGCCCCATTTCCATGAAGATGAGCAAGGAACCTTATGGTACAAGAACAGAATCTGTGTGCCAGCAGTGGACAGCATAAGGAAGTTAATACTTAGTGAGGCCCATGACACTGCTTATTCCATCCACCCGGGGAGTACCAAGATGTACTATGATCTGAAGGAGAGATTCTGGTGGTACGGTATGAAGCGATCAGTGGCTGAATATGTTGCAGTTTGTGATACCTGTCAGCGAGTCAAGGCAGAGCATCAGAGACCTGCAGGACTGTTGCAGCCGTTAAAGATTCCAGAATGGAAATGGGAACAGATAAGCATGGATTTCATTGTAGGCTTGCCGAAGACTCAGAGAGGACATGACTCTATCTGGGTAGTAGTAGACTATCTGACTAAGGTGGCTCACTTCATCCCGGTGAGGACCACATACCCTGGTGCGAAATTGGCAGAACTGTACATCTCAAGGATAGTCTGTTTACATGGTGTGCCCAAGAGGATAATATCTGACAGAGGTTCGCAGTTCACATCTCGTTTCTGGGAGCAGTTACATGATTCGTTGGACACCAAACTTCGGTTCAGTACAGCTTATCACCCACAGACGGATGGTCAGACAGAGAGGACCAATCAGGTACTAGAAGATATGTTAAGAGCTTGTGCTATCCAGTATGGCTCTGGTTGGGATAAGATGCTACCCTATGCAGAGTTCTCTTACAACAATAGCTACCAAGCCAGCTTGAAGCAGTCCCCGTTTGAGGCTTTGTATGGCAGAAAGTGCAGGACCCCATTGTTCTGGAATCAGACTGGAGAGAAACAAGTCTTTGGACCTGATATAATCAAAGATGCCGAAGAGCAAGTGAAGATTGTACGGGAAAATCTGAGAGTTGCCCAGTCTAGGCAGAAAAGCTATGCAGACAAGAGGCGTAGAGACTTGACATTTGAAGTCAATGACTTTGTGTACCTGAAAGTGTCACCGATGAGGGGCATTCGCAGATTCAACATCAAGGGAAAGTTAGCTCCCAGGTATATTGGACCATTCAAGGTGCTTGAGAAGAAAGGAGTGGTAGCTTATAAGTTGGAGTTGCCACCCAGTCTTACGGGAGTACATGATGTATTCCATGTCTCTCAGCTGAAGAAGTGTTTGAGGGTACCGGAAGAAGAGGCACCCCTGGAGGGCCTAGATGTACAGGAAGACCTAACATACACAGAGCATCCAGTGAAGATTCTTGATACAGCAGAAAGAGTTACCAGGAACAAGAGGATCAAAATGTGCAGAGTGCAGTGGAAGCATCACACAGAAGCGGAGGCTACTTGGGAAAGAGAAGAAGAGATGAGAGCAGCTTACCCTAATCTCTTTGCTAGCCAACCTATGTGAATCTCGGGACGAGATTCTTGTTAAGGGGGGTAGGTTTGTAACACCCTAATTTTATTTTCAGGAAATTTAATATAATTTACCCAGGCTTTATTTATTTTCCTAGGATTTTTTATGTTTAGTTTGCATTATAATGATTTATTTTGCCTTAGTTAAATAAAATTAACTATAGAGCAAACATGGTTGTGCATACATGCTGGTGCATATTTTATTGCTTGAATGTGTTAAGGATTTATTCCCAATTTTTTGGGAATTTTTAGAGCTATTATACCCCTTCAAATAAATCTTTGAAAATGTTTTGAATTTAAAAAGAAAAAAAAAAAAGGAAAGAAGGAGCAGGCCGGCCAGCCGGGCCGAATGGCCCAGCAGCCAGCCCACCCCCGCGCGCGCGCCCCCCTCCTTCCCACCTGGGCCGAGCCCAACCCCGCGCCGAGCCGGCCCAGTCCACCCCGCGCCCCACTCCCGCGCCTCTCTCGCTGACCAGCGGGCCCCGCCCGTCAGCTCCTCCTCCTTCCTTCCGCCGCTGATGGCGCGCCTGCCTCCGCCTCATCCCGCTCGCTCCCGCTCGGCCGAGAAACCCGACGAAGCTTCCTCCCCCGAATCCGAGCCCACGCTCCCTTCCTTAAACGCGCCCCGCTCTAAATCCCACAAGTTTCGCTCGGTTTCCTTGCTCCCTCCCTTCTTTCCATCCGGGCGCACATGACGCCGAGACCACACCGGAGCGCCCGCTCGTGCCCCCCATGCGCTCGGCCTCCAAACCTCCATAAAATCCCGCCCCGAGACCCCTCGCGCACCCTTCTCTCCGCACTCCGAAGCAATTGCGCTCCCGTGCCCACACGAGCTCACAGTCCGCCATTGGAGCCCGCATCGGTGAGCTCTCCCTCGCCCAAATTCGACGTCGCCGCACCAACCCCGGCCCTAATTCCCCCCTCCTCTCCCTTCGCAGGAACTCACCGGAGCTGTGACGACCTCTTTCGGAGCCCGGAGCCGTGTCGTCCCGCCACTCCGCGAAGACCGAACGTCCTCTCGACGCCGCCAGTGCACGTCGTGCCCCGACCGTCGCCGCCGCACCTCGTCCGGCCACCACCGACCCGCTCCCGCCGTCTCCGACCCCTAGGTGAGCTCGCCGCCGCACCCTAGACTTTCTGGGATAACCCTAGCCGTGCCTAGCGCCGTCCCCGAGCCGTACCGCCGCCGCACGCCGCGCCGCGTCGCGCGACACGAGCGCCATGGGCATGGTCACCACTGCATACGGCCGCTCTCACCCTCAGCCGTCGGATCCAGATCCAACCGCCCACATGCGCCAGTGACCGGTCAAACTCTGTCAGAACCGGGTCAGCGCCGTGCCTTTTGCTAAAGAGCCCCTGGATTTCTCGGGAATCAACCCGCGGTCCAGCGCAGTTATAGAATAATTAGATTTAGGTCCTGTTTTATCCTTTTTAGCCCCTGAGTTTTCGGGTTTTCGAACCCGCCGTCCAGAGCTCTGCGTTTTTGCTAGAAAACCCTCGGAGACTTTAGGTTTTCGCAGTTAAGCCCTCGGTTTTGAGAAAGTAGCCCCTGGGTTGACTGTTTTATCACAGTTATGCCCCTGGAACCTTAATTTATGCATAACTTTCACGTCTTAACTCCGTTTTGAGCGATTCTTGCGCTCACGCGACCGTAGCAGTGTGTAGATTAATTTTACGCTATTGTTCCAGTACTGTTTTCATGTAATGGTGTACCGTTTTCTTATAGATGTATGTTTGGTTTGCATGTATGTGTGCTTGTGTTGCTGGGTTTGCCGTGGACGTTAAGTAGACGTTGATCCGTCCGAGGAAGTTGGTGACCAGGTCCCTGAAGCTTTTGAGCAGCAGCAGCAAGACCCCTACGAGGAAGGCAAGTGTAACATGAACACCACCTATCATCTTTATTAATTGCATTTGCATGTGATATTTTGTTTGCCCTAAGGTTGTCCTAGCTACTTTTATCCAATATTTGTACCTGTCGGGTTGCATTTGGGTAGTTTGTGCTAGGTGCTGCGCGAACACACGTCCTTACAGTTTTAAATATTGTTTAGTTATGTCTATGCAACATATTTGTGAGCCTGACCCTCTGTGCTGTGTGCTTGAGTGGTCTTGCCTCTGTTAAAACTTGCTTTTTAGCAACTTGGGCTAGGGGGCTTGTGCATGTGCTTTGTGCTTTGCCAGCCACTCTCCGTAAGGACCTGTTCATAGAGCGGCCACCTGGGATAACAGCGCAACCCCAAGTTCTGGAATGGGACGGACGCGGCTCAGTAATTAGGTTGTTTTGGTCGGGAGTAACTTACCTGCGGGGCAAGAGGGGAGGTTAGTGTTTGTGGTCCCTGCGCTACCTCATGGTTGAGTGTGCTGTGTGCTTCTCCCTTTGGAGGCGGGCCCCACCGATGCGACCCTGAAACCTTAGCGGTTACTTCTTACCATCGTGATCTTTGGAAAGGCTCGTAGTGGGTTTGCTAGTCACCTCATCAAAGGGAATGTGGTGAGCTCCTAGCGTAGACTCACGGCTTGGTGGTGAAAGTGCGCAACCTCTCGAGAGTGTACAACTGACATGTCAGCCGTGCTCACGGTCAAGAGCGGCCCAGAACCTCATAATGATTAGTGGTTACCTGTTTTTGGTTTGGGGAGTTAAATCTTGTATCTGAATATGGATTAATTTCTTATGCAATAATTTTGGGTAACGGTTTCTCAACTCATTACTTAGTAAATAGCTTTAAATAAAATTTTACCAACTAAAAGCTAATGCAGTCGAGTCAGCCAACCTTAGAGCCTCATAGTTCGTGTTATGCTTGTTGAGTACATGTTGGTGTACTCACACTTGTTTTCTTTGTACTTTCTCCTGTTGTGGGTCATATCCAACTGCTGCTCAGTCAACGGAGACATGGAGGAGTACCTTCAAGACTTCGACGAGTTTTAGGCTCATCGTTCACCAGTCGACGTCCCTGTGGCGGCTCCCTAGTGTTGTTTCCCGCTTCCGCTATCTTTGAGTTGACAAGACCGGTGGTCTTGGTGTAATAAAGTGGTACTCTACTATTTATCGTTGTAATAACTCTTTGAACATGTGCTGTGTTATTACTTTTGTCATAATATATGCTAGACTTGATCCTGGAGCATATATGTTGTCCTGGTTCCGTTGGTTGAGAACTGGGTTGTGACACATTGCAACCGCTGCTCAGATCCAGAGTGAAGTTGTGGTGATCCTAACCAGGAGTTCCAGGACTACGACGAGTTCTAGGCTGGTGTGCCATCCGTCAGTTGCCTGTGGATCACGGTCGTCTTCCGCTGTCGTTTAGTTATTTCGTTTTCGTTAAGATATTCGGTTTCGTTAAAGACATTTATGGTCTGTAATAATGGTTATTACTCTTAAGTAAAGTACTGGTTGTGCTATTTACTTTTGTTTATGCTGTGTATGTGATTAAACTGATCCTGGCACATACATGGTTAGCACTTGGTTTTGTTTCTAAAACTGAGTGTGACAAAAGTGGCATCAGAGCCGTGCTGACCGTAGGACGCAAGCCTAGAATAGAACTGGTCGTGATTAAGGATTTTGCTTACCTTTTCTTGCTTTCTCCATTCAAATACTTGCAATACATGCTATTTTGATATCCATACTTGTCTATTTCAATTAAGACTTTCTATATCTACTTGTCTATCCCATAATAGAACTATTTCTTATGTTTGCTTAGGTTGTGGGCCTGCAGATGTCGACTTTCAAGCGCACTGCCCGCATGCGTGTTGGTGGACGAGGCTATGGCGGACCCAACAGGATCAGATTGCCTACCCCAACACCACCGTCTCCACCACCACAGGAGTGGGTAGACCTGACTGAGTCCGAGGAGGAGGACCCAGAAGAACTTGTCCCTGAGCTGTCCGAAGATGAACCAGGAGAGGAGCCGCAGGATGAACCCTTGGAGGTGTAGCCACCAGTACCCTCTTCGGTGCCGCCGCAGGAGCAACCCCAAGAGGAGCCAGAAGATCCAGCTGTTGACCCTGAAGACCCAGAACAAGATCCAGATGACGGTGACGCACCCCCATCGGACAAGATCCAGCTATTTACTTTTGTTTATGCTGTGTATGTGATTAAACTGATCCTGGCACATACATGGTTAGCACTTGGTTTTGTTTCTAAAACTGAGTGTGACACTCATTCATCGTACCAACAAGTCCAACAACCCACGATTCTGAGTCCCACAACAAACATAAATGATATGTGAACAACAGTGGACGGACCAAAACCTGTGTCGAATTAAATTTCTCCCATCGGCATACATATATGGAAAAGCATTATATTCATTGGTTCCTCTTTTCTAGCGTGTACTCGTTTTTGGATTAGGAAAAAATTAAATTTTTGCCCTCTTGAGTCTAGGCAAACTGAGGTATGGTGCACTGGTTTCGTATCTCGGCCTAGTATGGAAGCGCGGGCTCAAATGGCAGAAGTGGAGGGCATGTAAGTTGGGCCAAAACAACTTGGGTGATGCATATTTTTGAGGTTTCGTTCGTATGGTGCGGTTTCCTCATTCATCTTACCAACAAGTCCAACAACCCACGATTCTGTGTCTCACAAGAAATGATATGTGAACAACAGTGGACAGACCAAAACCTGTATTGAATTAAATTTCTCCCATTGGCCTACATATATGGAAAAGCGTTATATTCATTGGTTCCTCCTTTCTAGCGTATACAAGTTTTTGCATTTGGGAAAATTTAATTTTTGCCCTGTTGAGTCTAGGCAAACTGAGTAATGGTTTGCCGGTTTCGCATCTCGGCCTAGTACGGAAGCGCAGGCTCAAATGGCAGAAGTGGAGGGCATGTTAGTTGGGCCAAAACAACTTTGGTGATGCATACTTTTGAGGTTTCGTTCCTACGGTGTAGTTTCCTCATTCATCTTACCAACAAGTCCAACAACCCACGATTTTGAGTCCCCCAACAAATGATATGTTAACCACAGTAGACGGACCAAAACCTGTATCGAAATAAATTTCTTCCATCGGCCTACATATATGGAAAAGCATTATATTCATTGGTTCCTCCTTTCTAGCGTGTACAAGTTTTTGGATTTGGAAAAAGAATAATTTTTGCCCTCTTGAGTCTAGGCAAATTGAGTAATGGTGCGTTGGTTTCGTATGTCGGTCTAGTACGGAAGCGTGGGCTCAAATGGCAAAAGAAGAGGGCATGTAATTTGGGACAAAACAACTCTAGTGATGCATATTTTTGAGGTTTCATTCCTATGGTGTGGTTTCCTCATTCATCTTACCAACAAGTCCAACAACCCATGATTCCATGTCTCACAACAACTGATATGTTAACCACAGTGGACGGACCAAAACCTGTATCAAATTAAATTTCTCCCATCGGCCTACATATATGGAAAAACATTATATTCATTGCTTCCACCTTTCTAGCGTGTACAAATTTTTGGATTTGGGAAAATTTAATTTTTGTCCTGTTGAGTCAAGGCAAACTGAGTAATGGTGTGTTGGTTTCGTATATCGGCCTAGCGCGAAAGCTCGGGCTCAAGTGATAGAAGAAGAGGGCCTGTAAGTTGGGCCAAAACAACTTTGGTGATGCATATTTTTGAGGTTTTGTTCCTATGGTGTGGTTTACTCATTCATCTTACCAACAAGTTCAACAACCCTTGATTCCTTGTCCTACAACAAATGATATGATAACATCAGTGGATAGGCCAAAACTTGTATCGAATTAAATTTCTCCCATCGGCCTACACATATGGAAATGTGTTATATTCACTGGTTCCTCGTTTCTAGCCTGTACAAGTTTTTGGATTACGAAAAAGTTTAATTTTCGCCCCCTTGAGTCTAGGCAAACTGAGTAATGGTGTGCTGGTTTCGTATCTCGGCCTAGTACGGAAGCGCGGGCTCAAATGGCAGAAGTGAAGGGCATGTAAATTGGGCGAAAACAACTATGGATGATTTATATTTTTTTGGTTTCGTTCCTATGGTGTGGTTTCCTCATTCATCTTGCCAACAAGTCCAACAACCCACGATTCCGAGTCCCACAACAAATGATATGTGAACAACAGTGGACGGACCAAAACCTGTATCGAATTAAATTTCTCTCATCGGCCTACATATATGGAAAAGTGTTATATTCATTGGTTCCTCCTTTCTAGCGTGTACAAGTTTTTGGATTTAGAAAAAGTTTAATTTTTGCCCTCTTGAGTCTAGGCAAACTGAGTAATGGTGCGCTAGTTTCGTATCTCGGTCTAGTACGGAAGCGTGGGCTCAAATGGCAGAAGAGGACGGCATGTAATTTAGGCCAAAACAACTTTAGTGATGCATATTTTTGAGGTTTCGTATCTCGGCCTAGTACGGAAGCGCGGGCTCAAATGGCAGATGTGGTGGGCATGTAAGTTGGGCTAAAACAACTCTGGTGATGCATATTTTTGAGGTTTCGTTCCTATGCTGTGGTTTCCTCATTCATCTTACCAACAAGTCCAACAACCCACGATTCCGAGTCCCACAACAAATGATATGTTAACCACAGTAGACGGACCAAAACTTGTATCGAATTAAATTTCTTCCATCGGCCTACATATATAGAGAAGCAATATATTCATTGGTTCCTTCTTTCTAGCGTATACAATTTTTTGGATTTGGAAAAAGAATAATTTTTGCCCTCTTGAGTCTAGGCAAACTGAGTAATGGTGCGCTGGTTGCGTATCTCGGTCTAGTACGGAAGCGTGGGCTCAAATGGCAGAAGAGGACGGCATGTAATTTAGGCCAAAACAACTTTAGTGATGCATATTTTTGAGGTTTCGTTCCTATGGTGTTGTTTCCTCGTTCATCTTACCAACAAGTCCAACAACCCACGATTCTGAGTCCCACAACAAATATTATGTGAACAACAGTGGTCGGACCAAAACCTATATCGAATTAAATTTCTCCCATCGGCCTACATATATGGAAAAGTGTTATATTCATTGGTTCCTCCATTCTAGCGTGTACAAGTTTTTGGATTAGGAAAAAATTTAATTTTCGCCCTCTTGAGTCTAGGCAAACTGAGTATTGGTGCGCAGGTTTCGTATCTCGGCCAAGTGCACAAGCGCGGGCTCAAATGGCAGAAGTGGAGGGCATGTAATTTAGGCCAAAACAACTTTGGTGATGCGTATTTTTGAGGTTTCGTTCCTATGGTGTAGTTTCCTCATTCATCTTACCAACAAGTCCAACAACCCACGATTCTGATTCCCACAACAAATGATATGTGAACAACAGTGGACGGACCAAAACTTGTATCGAATTAAATTTCTCCCATCAGCCTACACATATGGAAAAGCGTTATATTCATTGGTTCCTCCTTTCTAGCTTGTACAAGTTTTTGGATTTGGAAAAAGTTTAATTTTTGCCCTCTAGAGAATAGGCAAACTGTGTAATGGTGCGCTGGTTTCGTATCTCGGTCTAGTACAGAAGCATGGGCTCAAATGGCAGAAGAGGACGGCATGTAATTTGGGCCAAAACAACTTTGGTGATGCATATTTTTGAGGTTTCGTTCCTATGGTGTGGTTTCCTCATTCATCTTGCCAACAAGTCCAACATACCTCGATTACGAGTCCCACAACAAATGATATGTGAACAACAGTGCACGGACCAAAACCTGTATCGAATGAAATTTCTCCCATCGGCCTACATATATGGAAAAGCGTTATATTCATTGGTTCCTCCATTCTAGCATGTACAAGTTTTTGGATTTGAAAAAAATTTAATTTTCAACCTCTTGAGTCTAGGCAAACTGGGTATTGGTGCGCTGGTTTCGTATCATGGCCTAGTATGGAAGCGTGGGCCCAAATGGCAGGAGTGGAGGGCATGTAATTTGGGTCAAAACAACTTTGGTGATGCATATTTTTTATGTTCGTTCCTCTGGTGTGGTTTCCTCACTCATCTTACCAACAAGTCCAACAACCCACGATTCTGAGTCCCACAACAAATGATATGTGAACAACAGTGGACGGACCAAAACCTGTATCGAATTAAATTTCTCCCTTCGGCCTACACATATGGAAAAGTGTAATATTCACTGGTTCCTCGTTTCTAGCATGTACAAGTTTTTGGATTACGAAAATGTTTAATTTTCGCCCCCTTGAGTCTAGGCAAACTGAGTAATGGTGCGCTGGTTTCGTATCTCGGCCTAGTACAGAAGCGCGGTCTCAAATGGCAAAAGTGAAGGGCATGTAAGTTGGGCGAAAACAACTTTGGTGATTTATATTTTTTAGGTTTTGTTCCTATGGTGTGGTTTCCTCATTCATCTTGTCAACAAGTCCAACAACCCACGATTCCGAGTCCCACAACAAATGATATGTGAACAAAAGTGGACAGACCAAAGCCTGTATCGAATTAAATTTCTTCCATCGGCCTACATATATGGAGAAGCAATATATTCATTGGTTCCTTCTTTCTAGCGTATACAATTTTTTGGATTTGGAAAAAGAATATTTTTTGCCCTCTTGAGTCTAGGCAAACTGAGTAATGGTGCGCTGGTTGCGTATCTCGGTCTAGTACGGAAGCGTGGGCTCAAATGGCAGAAGAGGACGGCATGTAATTTAGGCCAAAACAACTTTAGTGATGCATATTTTTGAGGTTTCGTTCCTATGGTGTTGTTTCCTCGTTCATCTTACCAACAAGTCCAACAACCCACGATTCCGAGTCCCACAACAAATATTATGTGAACAACAGTGGTCGGACCAAAACCTATATCGAATTAAATTTCTCCCATCGGCCTACATATATGGAAAAGTGTTATATTCATTGGTTCCTCCATTCTAGCGTGTACAAGTTTTTGGATTAGGAAAAAATTTAATTTTCGCCCTCTTGAGTCTAGGCAAACTGAGTATTGGTGCGCAGGTTTCGTATCTCGGCCAAGTGCACAAGCGCGGGCTCAAATGGCAGAAGTGGAGGGCATGTAATTTAGGCCAAAACAACTTTGGTGATGCGTATTTTTGAGGTTTCGTTCCTATGGTGTAGTTTCCTCATTCATCTTACCAACAAGTCCAACAACCCACGATTCTGATTCCCACAACAAATGATATGTGAACAACAGTGGACGGACCAAAACTTGTATCGAATTAAATTTCTCCCATCAGCCTACACATATGGAAAAGCGTTATATTCATTGGTTCCTCCTTTCTAGCTTGTACAAGTTTTTGGATTTGGAAAAAGTTTAATTTTTGCCCTCTAGAGACTAGGCAAACTGTGTAATGGTGCGCTGGTTTCGTATCTCGGTCTAGTATAGAAGCATGGGCTCAAATGGCAGAAGAGGACGGCATGTAATTTGGGCCAAAACAACTTTGGTGATGCATATTTTTGAGGTTTCGTTCCTATGGTGTGGTTTCCTCATTCATCTTGCCAACAAGTCCAACATACCTCGATTACGAGTCCCACAACAAATGATATGTGAACAACAGTGCACGGACCAAAACCTGTATCGAATGAAATTTCTCCCATCGGCCTACATATATGGAAAAGCGTTATATTCATTGGTTCCTCCATTCTAGCATGTACAAGTTTTTGGATTTGAAAAAAAATTAATTTTCAACCTCTTGAGTCTAGGCAAACTGGGTATTGGTGCGCTGGTTTCGTATCATGGCCTAGTATGGAAGCGTGGGCCCAAATGGCAGGAGTGGAGGGCATGTAATTTGGGTCAAAACAACTTTGGTGATGCATATTTTTTATGTTCGTTCCTCTGGTGTGGTTTCCTCACTAATCTTACCAACAAGTCCAACAACCCACGATTCTGAGTCCCACAACAAATGATATGTGAACAACAGTGGACGGACCAAAACCTGTATCGAATTAAATTTCTCCCTTCGGCCTACACATATGGAAAAGTGTAATATTCACTGGTTCCTAGTTTCTAGCATGTACAAGTTTTTGGATTACGAAAAAGTTTAATTTTCGCCCCCTTGAGTCTAGGCAAACTGAGTAATGGTGCGCTGGTTTCGTATCTCGGCCTAGTACAGAAGCGCGGTGTCAAATGGCAGAAGTGAAGGGCATGTAAGTTGGGCGAAAACAACTTTGGTGATTTATATTTTTTAGGTTTTGTTCCTATGGTGTGGTTTCCTCATTCATCTTGCCAACAAGTCCAACAACCCACGATTCCGAGTCCCACAACAAATGATATGTGAACAAAAGTGGACAGACCAAAGCCTGTATCGAATTAAATTTCTCTCATCGGCCTGCATATATGGAAAAGTGTTATATTCATTGGTTCCTCCTTTCTAGCGTGTACAAGTTTTTGGATTTAGAAAAAGTTTAATTTTTGCCCTCTTGAGTCTAGGCAAACTGAGTAATGGTGCGCTAGTTTCGTATCTCGGTCTAGTACGAAAGCGTGGGCTCAAATGGCAGAAGAGGACGGCATGTAATTTAGGCCAAAACAACTTTAGTGATGCATATTTTTGAGGTTTCGTATCTCGGCCTAGTACGGAAGCGCGGGCTCAAATGGCAGATGTGGAGGGCATGTAAGTTGGCCTAAAACAACTCTGGTGATGCATATTTTTGAGGTTTCGTTCCTATGGTGTGGTTTCTTCATTCATCTTACCAACAAGTCCAACAACCCACGATTCCGAGTCCCACAACAAATGATATGTTAACCACAGTAGACGGACCAAAACCTGTATCGAATTAAATTTCTTCCATCGGCCTACATATATGGAGAAGCAATATATTCATTGGTTCCTTCTTTCTAGCGTATACAATTTTTTGGATTTGGAAAAAGAATAATTTTTGCCCTCTTGAGTCTAGGCAAACTGAGTAATGGTGCGCTGGTTGCGTATCTCGGTCTAGTACGGAAGCGTGGGCTCAAATGGCAAAAGAGGACGGCATGTAATTTAGGCCAAAACAACTTTAGTGATGCATATTTTTGAGGTTTCGTTCCTATGGTGTTGTTTCCTCGTTCATCTTACCAACAAGTCCAACAACCCACGATTCCGAGTCCCACAACAAATATTATGTGAACAACAGTGGACGGACCAAAACCTGTATCGAATTAAATTTCTCCCATCGGCCTACATATATGGGAAAGTGTTATATTCATTGGTTCCTCCATTCTAGCGTGTACAAGTTTTTGGATTAGGAAACAATTTAATTTCCGCCCTCTTGAGTCTAGGCAAACTGAGTATTGGTGCGTAGGTTTCGTATCTCGGCCAAGTGCAGAAGCGCGGGCTCAAATGGCAGAAGTGGAGGGCATGTAATTTAGGCCAAAACAACTTTGGTGATGCGTATTTTTGAGGTTTCGTTCCTAAGGTGTGGTTTCCTCATTCATCTTACCAACAAGTCCAACAACCCACGATTCTGATTCCCACAACAAATGATATGTGAACAACAGTGCACGGACCAAAACCTGTATCGAATTAAATTTCTCCCATAAGCCTACACATATGGAAAAGCGTTATATTCATTGGTTCCTCCTTTCTAGCGTGTACAAGTTTTTGGATTTGGAAAAATTTTAATTTTTGCCCTCTAGAGACTAGGCAAACTGTGTAATGGTGCGCTGGTTTCGTATCTCGGTCTAGTATAGAAGCATGGGCTCAAATGGCAGAAGAGGACGGCATGTAATTTGGGCCAAAACAACTTTGGTGATGCATATTGTTGAGGTTTCGTTCCTATGGTGTGGTTTTCTCATTCATCTTACCAACAAGTCCAACAACCGACGATTCCGAGTCCCACAACAAATGATATGCGAACAATAGTGGACGTACCAAAACTTATATCGAATTAAATTTCTTCCATCGGCCTACGTATATGGAAAAGCGTTATATTCATTGCTTCCTCCTTTCTAGCGTGTACAAGTTTTTGGATTAGAAAAAATTTAATTTTCGACCTCTTGAGTCTAGGCAAACTGAGTATTGGTGCGCTGGTTTCGTATCATGGCCTAGCATGGAAGCGCGGGCCCAAATGGCAGGAGTGGAGGGCATGTAATTTGGGCCAAAACAACTTTGGTGAAGCATATTTTTTAGGTTTCGTTCCTATGGTGTGGTTTCCTCATTCATCTTACCAACAAATCTAACAACCCACGATTCCGAGTCCCACAACAAATGATATGCGAACAATAGTGGACGTACCAAAACCTATATCGAATTAAATTTCTTCCATCGGCCTACGTATATGGAAAAGCGTTATATTCATTGCTTCCTCCTTTCTAGCGTGTACAAGTTTTTGGATTAGAAAAAAATTTAATTTTTGCCCTCTTGAGTCTAGGCAAACTGAGTAACGGTGCGCCGGTTTCGTGTCTCGGCCTAGTACGGAAGCGCGGGCTCAAATGGCAGAAGTGGAGGGCATCTAAGTTGGGCCAAAACAACTTCGGTGATGCATATTTTTGAGGTTTCGTTCCTATGGTGTGGTTTCCTCATTCATGTGATAACAATAGTGGACGGACCAAAACCTGTATCAAATTTAATTTCTCCCATCGGCCTACATATATGGAAAAGCGTTATATTCATTGCTTCCGCCTTTCTAGCGTGTACAAGTTTTTGGATTTGGTAAAAGTTTAATTTTTGCCCTCTAGAGTCTAGGCAAACTGAGTAATGGTGCGCTGGTTTCGTATCTCGGTCTAGTAGGAAGCGTGGGCTCAAATGGCAGAAGGGGATGGCATGAAATTTAGGCCAAAACAACTTTAGTGATGCATATTTTTGAGGTTTCGTTCCTACGGTGTTGTTTCCTCATTCATCTTACCAACAGGTCCAACAACCCACGATTTTGATTCCCGCAACAAATGATATGTGAACAATAGTGGACGGACCAAAACCTGTATCGAATTAAATTTCTCCCGTCGGCCTACATATATGGAAAAGCGTTATATTCATTGCTTCCTCCTTTCTAGCGTGTACAAGTTTTTGGATTTAGAAAAAGTTTAATTTTTGCCCTCTAGAGACTAGGCAAACTGAGTAATGGTGCGCTGGTTTCGTATCTCGGTCTAGTACAGAAGCATGGGCTCAAATGGCAGAAGAGGACGGCGTGTAATTTGGGCCAAAACAACTTTGGTGATGCATATTTTTGAGGTTTCGTTCCTATGGTATGGTTTCCTCATTCATCTTGCCAACAAGTCCAACAGACCTCAACTACGAGTCCCACAACAAATGGTATGTGAACAACAGTGCACGGACCAAAACCTGTATCGAATTAAATTTCTCCCATCGGCCTACATATATGGAAAAGCGTTATATTCATTGGTTCCTCCATTCTAGCGTGTACAAGTTTTTGGATTTGAAAAAATTTAATTTTCGACCTCTTGAGTCTAGGCAAACTGAGTATTGGTGCGCTGGTTTCGTATCATGGCCTAGCATGGAAGCGTGGGCCCAAATGGCAGGAGTGGAGGGCATGTAATTTGGGCCAAAACAACTTTGGTGATGCATATTTTTTAGGTTTCGTTCCTATGGTGTGGTTTCCTCATTCATCTTACCAACAAGTCCAACAACCCACGATTCCGAGTCCCACAACAAATGATATGCGAACAATAGTGGACGTACCAAAACCTATATCGAATTAAATTTCTTCCATCGGCCTACGCATATGGAAAAGCGTTATATTCATTGCTTTCTCCTTTCTAGCGTGTACAAGTTTTTGGATTAGAAAAAATTTAGAGGGCATGTAATTTGGGCCAAAACAACTTTGGTGATGCATATTTTTTAAGTTTCGTTCCTATTGTGTGGTTTCCTCATTCATCTTACCAACAAGTCCAACAACCCACGATTCCGAGTCCCACAACAAATGATATGCGAACAATAGTGGACGTACCAAAACCTATATCGAATTAAATTTCTTCCATCGGCCTACGTATATGGAAAAGCGTTATATTCATTGCTTCCTCCTTTCTAGCGTGTACAAGTTTTTGGATTAGAAAAAAATTTAATTTTTGCCCTCTTGAGTCTAGGCAAACTGAGTAACGGTGCGCCGGTTTCGTGTCTCGGCCTAGTACGGAAGCGCGGGCTCAAATGGCAGAAGTGGAGGGCATCTAAGTTGGGCCAAAACAACTTCGGTGATGCATATTTTTGAGGTTTCGTTCCTATGGTGTGGTTTCCTCATTCATGTGATAACAATAGTGGACGGACCAAAACCTGTATCGAATTTAATTTCTCCCATCGGCCTACATATATGGAAAAGCGTTATATTCATTGCTTCCGCCTTTCTAGCGTGTACAAGTTTTTGGATTTGGTAAAAGTTTAATTTTTGCCCTCTAGAGTCTAGGCAAACTGAGTAATGGTGCGCTGGTTTCGTATCTCGGTCTAGTAGGAAGCGTGGGCTCAAATGGTAGAAGGGGATGGCATGAAATTTAGGCCAAAACAACTTTAGTGATGCATATTTTGGAGGTTTCGTTCCTACGGTGTTGTTTCCTCATTCATCTTACCAACAGGTCCAACAACCCACGATTTTGATTCCCGCAACAAATGATATGTGAACAATAGTGGACGGACCAAAACCTGTATCGAATTAAATTTCTCCCGTCGGCCTACATATATGGAAAAGCGTTATATTCATTGCTTCCTCCTTTCTAGCGTGTACAAGTTTTTGGATTTAGAAAAAGTTTAATTTTTGCCCTCTAGAGACTAGGCAAACTGAGTAATGGTGCGCTGGTTTCGTATCTCGGTCTAGTACAGAAGCATGGGCTCAAATGGCAGAAGAGGACGGCGTGTAATTTGGGCCAAAACAACTTTGGTGATGCATATTTTTGAGGTTTCGTTCCTATGGTATGGTTTCCTCATTCATCTTGCCAACAAGTCCAACAGACCTCAACTACGAGTCCCACAACAAATGGTATGTGAACAACAGTGCACGGACCAAAACCTGTATCGAATTAAATTTCTCCCATCGGCCTACATATATGGAAAAGCGTTATATTCATTGGTTCCTCCATTCTAGCGTGTACAAGTTTTTGGATTTGAAAAAATTTAATTTTCGACCTCTTGAGTCTAGGCAAACTGAGTATTGGTGCGCTGGTTTCGTATCATGGCCTAGCATGGAAGCGTGGGCCCAAATGGCAGGAGTGGAGGGCATGTAATTTGGGCCAAAACAACTTTGGTGATGCATATTTTTTAGGTTTCGTTCCTATGGTGTGGTTTCCTCATTCATCTTACCAACAAGTCCAACAACCCACGATTCCGAGTCCCACAACAAATGATATGCGAACAATAGTGGACGTACCAAAACCTATATCGAATTAAATTTCTTCCATCGGCCTACGCATATGGAAAAGCGTTATATTCATTGCTTTCTCCTTTCTAGCGTGTACAAGTTTTTGGATTAGAAAAAATTTAGAGGGCATGTAATTTGGGCCAAAACAACTTTGGTGATGCATATTTTTTAAGTTTCGTTCCTATTGTGTGGTTTCCTCATTCATCTTACCAACAAGTCCAACAACCCACGATTCCGAGTCCCACAACAAATGATATGCGAACAATAGTGGACGTACCAAAACCTATATCGAATTAAATTTCTTCCATCGGCCTACGTATATGGAAAAGCGTTATATTCATTGCTTCCTCCTTTCTAGCGTGTACAAGTTTTTGGATTAGAAAAAAATTTAATTTTTGCCCTCTTGAGTCTAGGCAAACTGAGTAACGGTGCGCCGGTTTCGTGTCTCGGCCTAGTACGGAAGCGCGGGCTCAAATGGCAGAAGTGGAGGGCATCTAAGTTGGGCCAAAACAACTTCGGTGATGCATATTTTTGAGGTTTCGTTCCTATGGTGTGGTTTCCTCATTCATGTGATAACAATAGTGGACGGACCAAAACCTGTATCGAATTTAATTTCTCCCATCGGCCTACATATATGGAAAAGCGTTATATTCATTGCTTCCGCCTTTCTAGCGTGTACAAGTTTTTGGATTTGGTAAAAGTTTAATTTTTGCCCTCTAGAGTCTAGGCAAACTGAGTAATGGTGCGCTGGTTTCGTATCTCGGTCTAGTAGGAAGCGTGGGCTCAAATGGTAGAAGGGGATGGCATGAAATTTAGGCCAAAACAACTTTAGTGATGCATATTTTGGAGGTTTCGTTCCTACGGTGTTGTTTCCTCATTCATCTTACCAACAGGTCCAACAACCCACGATTTTGATTCCCGCAACAAATGATATGTGAACAATAGTGGACGGACCAAAACCTGTATCGAATTAAATTTCTCCCGTCGGCCTACATATATGGAAAAGCGTTATATTCATTGCTTCCTCCTTTCTAGCGTGTACAAGTTTTTGGATTTAGAAAAAGTTTAATTTTTGCCCTCTAGAGACTAGGCAAACTAAGTAATGGTGCGCTGGTTTCGTATCTCGGTCTAGTACAGAAGCATGGGCTCAAATGGCAGAAGAGGACGGCGTGTAATTTGGGCCAAAACAACTTTGGTGATGCATATTTTTGAGGTTTCGTTCCTATGGTATGGTTTCCTCATTCATCTTGCCAACAAGTCCAACAGACCTCAACTACGAGTCCCACAACAAATGGTATGTGAACAACAGTGCACGGACCAAAACCTGTATCGAATTAAATTTCTCCCATCGGCCTACATATATGGAAAAGCGTTATATTCATTGGTTCCTCCATTCTAGCGTGTACAAGTTTTTGGATTTGAAAAAATTTAATTTTCGACCTCTTGAGTCTAGGCAAACTGAGTATTGGTGCGCTGGTTTCGTATCATGGCCTAGCATGGAAGCGTGGGCCCAAATGGCAGGAGTGGAGGGCATGTAATTTGGGCCAAAACAACTTTGGTGATGCATATTTTTTAGGTTTCGTTCCTATGGTGTGGTTTCCTCATTCATCTTACCAACAAGTCCAACAACCCACGATTCCGAGTCCCACAACAAATGATATGCGAACAATAGTGGACGTACCAAAACCTATATCGAATTAAATTTCTTCCATCGGCCTACGCATATGGAAAAGCGTTATATTCATTGCTTTCTCCTTTCTAGCGTGTACAAGTTTTTGGATTAGAAAAAATTTAGAGGGCATGTAATTTGGGCCAAAACAACTTTGGTGATGCATATTTTTTAAGTTTCGTTCCTATTGTGTGGTTTCCTCATTCATCTTACCAACAAGTCCAACAACCCACGATTCCGAGTCCCACAACAAATGATATGCGAACAATAGTGGACGTACCAAAACCTATATCGAATTAAATTTCTTCCATCGGCCTACGTATATGGAAAAGCGTTATATTCATTGCTTCCTCCTTTCTAGCGTGTACAAGTTTTTGGATTTGGAAAAAAATTAATTTTTGCCCCCTTCAGTCCAGGCAAACTAAGTAATGGTGCGCCGGTTTCATATCTCAACCTAGTACGGAAGCGCGGGCTCAAATGGCAGAAGTGGAGAGCATGTAAGTTGGGCCAAAACAACTTTGGTGATTCATATTTTTGAGGTTTCGTTCCTGTGGTGTGGTTTCCTCATTCATCTTACCAACAAGTCCAACAACCCACGATTTTGATTCCCGCAACAAATGATACGTGAACAATAGTGGACGGACCAAAACCTGTATCGAATTAAATTTCTCCCATCGGCCTACACATATGGAGAAGCGTTATATTCATTTGTTCCTCCATTCTAGCGTGTACAAGTTTTGGATTAGGAAAAAGTTTAGTTTTTGCCCTCTTGTGTCTAGGCAAACTGAGTAATGGTGGGCTGGTTTCGTATCTCAGTCGAGTACGGAAGTGTGGGCTCAAATGGTAGAAGAGGAGGGCATGTAATTTAGGACAAAACAACATTAGTGATGAATATTTTTGAGGTTTCGTTCCTATGGTGTGGTTTCCTCATTCATCTTACCAACAAATCCAACAACCCACGATTCCGAGTCCCATAACAAATGATACGTGAACAACAGTGGACGGACCAAAACCTGTATCGAATTAAATTTCTCCCAACGGTCTACATATATGGAAAAGCGTTATAATCATTGGTTCCACCATTCTAGCGTGTACAAGTTTTTAGATTAGGAAAAAAATTTAATTTTCGCCCTCTTGAGTCTAGGCAAACTGAGTATTCGTGCGCTGGTTTCGTATCTCGGCAAGTGCAGAAGCGCGGGCTCATGGCAGAAGTGGAGGGCATGTAATTTAGGCCAAAACAACTTTGGTGATGCGTACTTTTGAGGTTTCGTTCCTATTGCGTGGTTTCCTCATTCATCTTACCAACAAGTCCAACAACCCAGGATTCTGATTCCCACAACAAATGATATGTGAACAACAGTGGACGGACCAAAACCTGTATCGAATTAAATTTCTCCCATCGGCCTACATATATGGAAAAGCGTTATATTCAATAGTTCCTCCTTCGAAGTGTGTACAAGTTTTTGGATTAGGAAACAATTTAATTTTTGCCCCCTTCAGTTTAGGCAAACTGAGTAATGGTGCGCCAGTTTCAAATCTCAGACTAGTACGGAAGCGCGGGCTCAAATTGCAGAAGTGGAGAGCATGTAAGTTGGGCCAAAACATTTTTGGTGATGCATATTTTTGAGGTTTCGTTCCTATGGTGTAGTTTTCTCATTCATCTTACCAACAAGTCCAACAACCCACGATTTTGATTCCCGCAACAAATGATATGTGAACAATAGTGGACGGATCAAAACCTGTATCGAATTAAATTTCTCCCATCGGCCTACACATATGGAGAACCGTTATATTCATTTGTTCCTCCATTCTAGCGTGTACAAGTTTTCGATTTGGAAAAAGTTTAGTTTTTGCCCTCTTGTGTCTATGCAAACTGAGTAATGGTGGGCTGGTTTCGTATCTCGGTCGAGTACGGAAGCGTGGGCTCAAATGGCAGAAGAGGAGGGCATGTAATTTTGGACAAAACAACTTTAGTGATGCATATTTTTGAGGTTTCGTTCCTATGGTGTGGTTTCCTCATTCATCTTACCAACAAATCCAACAACCCACGATTCCGAGTCCCATAACAAATGATACGTGAACGTGGACGGAGCAAAACTTGTATCGAATTAAATTTCTACCATCGGCCTACATATATGGAAAAGCGTTATAATCATTGGTTCCACCATTCTAGCGTGTACAAGTTTTTGGATTAGGAAAAAATTTAATTTTCGCCCTCTTGAGTCTAGGCAAACTGAGTATTCGTGCGCTGGTTTCGTATCTCGGCAAGTGCAGAAGCGCGGGCTCAAATGGCAGAAGTGGAGGGCATGTAAGGTGGGCCAAAACAACTGCGGCGATGCATATTTTTGAGGTTTCGTTCCTATGGTGTGGTTTCCTCATTCATCTTACCAACATGTCCAACAACCCACGATTCCGTGTCCCACAACAAATGATATGTGAACAACAGTGGGCGGACCAAAACCTGTATCGAATTAAATTTCTCCCATCGGCCTACATATATGGAAAAGCGTTATATTCAATAGTTCCTCCGTTCAAGCGTGTACAAGTTTTTGGATTAGGAAACAATTTAATTTTTGCCCCCTTCAGTCTAGGCAAACTGAGTAATGGTGCGCCGGTTTCATATCTCGGCCTAGTACGGAAGCGCGGGCTCAAATGGCAGAAGTGGAGAGCATGTAAGTTGGGCCAAAACAACTTTAGTGATGCATATTTTTGAGGTTTCATTCCTATGGTGTAGTTTCCTCATTCATCTTACCAACAAGTCCAACAACCCACGATTTTGATTCCCGCAACAAATGATATGTGAACAATAGTGGACGGACCAAATCCTGTATCGAATTAAATTTCTCCCATCGGCCTACACATATGGAGAAGCTTTATATTCATTTGTTCCTCCATTCTAGCGTGTACAAGTTTTGGATTAGGAAAAAGTTTAGTTTTTGCCCTTTTGTGTCTAGGCAAACTGAGCAATGGTGGGCTGGTTTCGTATCTCAGTCGAGTACGGAAGCGTGGGCTCAAATGGCAGAAGAGGAGGGCATGTAATTTTGGACAAAACAACATTAGTGATGCATATTTTTGAGGTTTCGTTCCTATGGTGTGGTTTCCTCATTCATCTTACCAACAAATCCAACAACCCACGATTCCGAGTCCCATAACAAATGATACGTGAACAACAGTGGACGGACCAAAACCTGTATCGAATTAAATTTCTCCCACCGGCCTACATATATGGAAATGCGTTATAATCATTGGTTCCACCATTCTAGCGTGTACAAGTTTTTGGATTAGGAAAAAATTTAATTTTCGCCCTCTTGAGTCTAGGCAAACTGAGTATTCGTGCGCTGGTTTCGTATCTCGGCAAGTGCAGAAGCGCGGGCTCAAATGGCAGAAGTGGAGGGCATGTAATTTAGGCCAAAACAACTTTGGTGATGCGTATTTTTGAGGTTTCGTTCCTATTGTGTGGTTTCCTCATACATATTACCAACAAGTCCAACAACCCAGGATTTTGATTCCCACAACAAATGATATGTGAACAACAGTGGACGGACCAAAACCTGTATCGAATTAAATTTCTCCCATCGGCCTACATATATGGAAAAGCGTTATATTCAGTAGTTCCTCCTTTGAAGCGTGTACAAGTTTTTGGATTAGGAAACAATTTAATTTTTGCCCCCTTCAGTCTAGGCAAACTGAGTAATGGTGCGCCGGTTTCATATCTCGGCCTAGTACGGAAGCGCGGGCTCAAATGGCAGAAGTGGAGAGCATGTAAGTTGGGCCAAAACAACTTTGGTGATGCATATTTTTTAGGTTTCGTTCCTATGGTGTAGTTTCCTCATTCATCTTACCAACAAGTCCAACAACCCACGATTTTGATTCCCGCAATAAATGATATGTGAACAATAGTGGACGGACCAAATCCTGTATCGAATTAAATTTCTCCCATCGGCCTACACATATGGAGAAGCTTTATATTCATTTGTTCCTCCATTCTAGCGTGTACAAGTTTTGGATTAGGAAAAAGTTTAGTTTTTGCCCTCTTGTGTCTAGGCAAACTGAGTAATGGTGGGCTGGTTTCGTATCTCAGTCGAGTACGGAAGCGTGGGCTCAAATGGCAGAAGAGGAGGGCATGTAATTTAGGACAAAACAACATTAGTGATGCATATTTTTGAGGTTTCGTTCCTATGGTGTGGTTTCCTCATTCATCTTACCAACAAATCCAACAACCCCCGATTCTGAGTCCCATAACAAATGATACGTGAACAACAGTGGACGGACCAAAACCTGTATCGAATTAAATTTCTCCCATCGGCCTACATATATGGAAAAGCGTTATAATCATTGGTTCCACCATTCTTGCGTGTACAAGTTTTTGGATTAGGAAAAAATTTAATTTTTGCCCTCTTGAGTCTAGGCAAACTGAGTATTCGTGCGCTGGTTTCGTATCTCGGCTAGTGCAGAAGCGCGGGCTCAAATGGCAGAAGTGGAGGGCATGTAATTTAGGCCAAAACAACTTTGGTGATGCGTATTTTTGAGGTTTCGTTCCTATTGTGTGGTTTCCTCATTCATCTTACCAACAAGTCCAACAACCCAGGATTCTGATTCCCACAACAAATGATATGTGAAGAACAGTGGACGGACCAAAACCTATATCGAATTAAATTTCTCCCATCGACCTACATATATGGAAAAGCGTTATATTCAATAGTTCCTCCTTTGAAGCGTGTACAAGTTTTTGGATTAGGATACAATTTAATTTTTGCCCCCTTCAGTCTTGGCAAACTGAGTAATGGTGCGCCGGTTTCATATCTCGGCCTAGTACGGAAGCGCGGGCTCAAATGGCAGAAGTGGAGAGCATGTAAGTTGGGCCAAAACAACTTTGGTGATGCATATTTTTGAGGTTTCGTTCCTATGGTGTAGTTTCCTCATTCATCTTACCAACAAGTCCAACAACCCACGATTTTGATTCCCGCAACAACTGATATGTGAACAATAGAGGACGGACCAAAACCTGTATCGAATTAAATTTCTCCCATCGGCCTACATATATGGAAAAGCATTATATTCATTTGTTCCTCCATTCTAGCGTGTACAAGTTTTTGGATTAGGAAAAAATTTAATTTTCTCCCTCTTGAGTCCAGGCAAACTGAGTATTGGTGCGCTGGTTTCGGATCTCGGCCTAGTACGGAAGCGCGGGCTCAAATGGCAGAAGTGGAGGGCATGTAAGTTGGGCCAAAACAACATCGGCGATGCATATTTTTGAGGTTTCGTTCCTATGGTGTGGTTTCCTCATTCATCTTACCAACAAGTGCCACAACCCACGATTCCGAGTCCCACAACAAATGATATGTCAACTACAGTGGACGGACCAAAACCTGTATCGAATTAAATTTCTCAGATCGGCCTACCTGTATGGAAAAGGGGTTATATTCATTGGTTCCTCCTTTCAAGCGTGTATAAGTTTTTGGATTAGGAAAAAAATTAATTTTTGCCCTCTTGAGTCTTGGCAAACTGACTAATGGTGCATCGGTTTCGTATCTCGGCCTAGTACGGAAGCGCGGGCTCAAATGGCAGAAGTGGAGAGCATGTAAGTTGGGCCAAAATAATTTTGGTGATGCATATTTTTGAGGTTTCGTTCCTATGGTGTGGTTTCCTCATTCATCTTACCAACAAGTCCAGCAACCCACGATTTTAATTCCCGTAACAACTGATATGTGAACAATAGTGGACGGACCAAAACCTGTATCGAATTAAATTTCTCCCATCGGCCTACATATATGGAAAAGCGTTATATTCATTTGTTCCTCCATTCTAGCGTGTACAAGTTTTTGGATTAGGGAAAAATTTAATTTTCGCCCTCTTGAGTCTAGGCAAACTGAGTTTTGGTGCGCTGGTTTCGTATCACGGCCTAGTACGGAAGCGCGGGCTCAAATGGCAGAAGTGGAGGGCATGTAAGTTGGGCCAAAACAACTTCGGCGATGCATATTTCTGAGGTTTCGTTCCTATGGTGTGGTTTCCTCATTCATCTTACCAACAAGTCCAACAACCCACGATTCCGAGTCCCACAACAAATGATATGTGAACAACAGTGGACGGACCAAAACCTGTATCGAATTAAATTTCTCCCATCGGCCTACATGTATGGAAAAGGGGTTATATTCATTGGTTCCTCCTTTCAAGCGTGTACAAGTTTTTGGATTAGGAAAAAAATTAATTTTTGCCCTCTTGAGTCTTGGCAAACTGACTAATGGTGCATCGGTTTCGTATCTCGGCCTAGTACGGGAGCGCGGGCTCAAATGGCAGAAGTGGAGAGCATGTAAGTTGGGCCAAAATAATTTTGGTGGTGCATATTTTTGAGGTTTCGTTCCTATGGTGTGGTTTCCTTATTCATCTTACCAACAAATCCAGCAACCCACGATTCTGATTCCCGCAACAACTGATATGTGAACAATAGTGGACGGACCAAAACCTGTATCGAATTAAATTTCTCCCATCGGCCTACATATATGGAAAAGCGTTATATTCATTTGTTCCTCCATTCTAGCATGTACAAGATTTTGGATTAGGAAAAAAATTAATTTTCACCCTGTTGAGTCTAGGCAAACTGAGTATTGGTGCGCTGGTTTCGTATCTCGTCCTAGGACGGAAGCGCGGGCTCAAATGGCAGAAGTGGAGGGCATGTAAGTTGGGCCAAAACAAGTTCGGTGATGCATATTTTTGGGGTTTCGTTCCTATGGTGTGGATTCCTCATTCATCTTACCAACAAGTCCAACAACCCACGATTTTGATTCCCGCAACAACTGATATGTGAACAACAGTGGACACACCAAAACCTGTTTCGAATTAAATTTCTCCCATCGGCCAACATATATGGAAAAGCGTTATATTCATTTGTTCCTCCATTCTAGCGTGTACAAGTTTTTGGATTAGGGAAAAAATTTAATTTTTGCCCTCTTGAGTCTAGGCAAACTGAGTATTGGTGCGCTGGTTTCGTATCTCGGCCTAGTACGGAAGCGCAGGCTCAAATGGCAGAAGTGGAGGGCATGTAAGTTGGGCCAAAACAACTTCGGTGATGCATATTTTTGAGGTTTCGTTCCTATGGTGTGGTTTCCTCATTCATCTTACCAACAAGTCCAACAACTCACGATTTTGATTCCCGCAACAAATGATAAGTGAACAATAGTGGACGGTCCAAAACCTGTATCGGATTAAATTTCTCCCATCGGCCTACATATATGGAAAAGCGTTATATTCATTTGTTCCTCCATTCTAGCGTGTACAAGTTTTTGGATTAGGAAAAAATTTAATTTTCGCCCTCTTGAGTCTAGGCAAACTGAGTATTGGTGCGTTGGTTTCATATCTCGGCCTAGTACGGAAGCGCAGGCTCAAATGGCAGAAGTGGAGGGCATGTAAGTTGGGCCAAAACAACTTCGGCGATGCATATTTTTGAGGTTTCGTTCCTATGGTATGGTTTCCTCATTCATCTTACCAACAAGTCCAACAATCCACGATTCCGAGTCCCACAACAAATGATATGTGAACAACAGTGGACGGACCAAAACCTGTATCGAATTAAATTTCTCCCATCGGCCTACACATATGGAAAAGGGGTTATATTCATTGGTTCCTCCTTTCAAGCGTGTACAAGTTTTTGGATTAGGAAAAAAATTATTTTTTGCCCTCTTGAGTCTTGGCAAACTGAGTAATGGTGCGCCGGTTTCGTATTTCGACCTAGTACGGAAGCGCGGGCTCAAATGGCAGAAGTGGAGAGCATGTAAGTTGGGCCAAAACAATTTTGGTGATGCATATTTTTGAGGTTTCGTTCCTATGGCGTGGTTTGCTCATTCATCTTACCAACAAGTCCAACAACCCATGATTTTGATTCACGGAACAACTGATATGTGAACAATAGCGGACGGACCGAAACCTGTATCGAATTTAATTTCTCCCATCAGCCTACATATATGGAAAAATGTTATATTCATTTGTTCCTCCATTCTAGCATGTACAAGTTTTTGGATTAGGAAAAAATTTAATTTTCGCCCTCTTAAGTCTAGGCAAACTGAGTATTGGTGCGCTGGTTTCGTATCTCGGCCTAGTACGGAAGCGTGGGCTCAAATGGCAGAAGTGGAGGGCATGTAAGTTGGGCCAAAACAACTTCAGTGATGCATATTTTTGGGGTTTCGTTCCTATGGTGTGGTTTCCTCATTCGTCTTACCAACAAGTCCAACAACCCACGATTCCGAGTCCCACAACAAATGATATGTGAACAACAGTGGACGTACCAAAACCTGTATCGAATTAAATTTCTCCCATCGGCCTACATATATGAAAAAGCGTTATATTCATTGGTTCCTCCTTTCAAGCATGTACAAGTTTTTGGATTAGGAAAAAATTTAATTTTTGCCCCCTTGAGTCTAGGCAAACTGAGTAATGGTGCGCCGGTTTCGTATCTCGGCCTAGTACGGAAGCGTGGGCTCAAATGGCAGAAGTGAAGAGCATGTAAGTTGGGAGAAAACAACTTTGGTGATGCATATTTTTGAGGTTTCATTCCTATGGTGTGATTTCCTCATTCATCTTACCAACAAGTCCAACAACCCACGATTTTGATTCCGGCAACAAATGATATGTGAACAACAGTGTTAGGACCAAAACCTGTATCGAATTTAATTTCTCCCATCGGCCTACATATCTGGAAAAGCGTTATATTCATTTGTTCCTCCATTCTAGCGTGTACAAGTTTTTCGATTAGGAAAAAAATTAATTTTCGCCCTCTTGAGTCTAGGCAAACTGAGTATTGGTGCGCTGGTTTCGTATCTCGGCCTAGTACGGAAGCGCGAGCTCAAATGGCAGAAGTGTAGGGCATGTAAGTTGGGCAAAAACAACTTCGGCGATGCATATTTTTGAGGTTTCATTCCTATGGTGTGGTTTCCTCATTCATCTTACCAACAAGTCCGACAACCCACGATTTCGAGTCCCACAACAAATGATATGTGAACAATAGTGGACGGACCAAAACCTGTATCATATTAAATTTCTCCCATCGGCCTACATATATGGAAAAGGGGTTATATTCATTGGTTCCTCCTTTCAAGCGTGTACAAGTTTTTGGATTAGGAAAAAAATTAACTTTTGCCCTCTTGAGTCTTGGCAAACTGAGTAATGGTGCGCCGGTTTCGTATCTCGGCCTAGTATAGAAGCGCGGGCTCAAATGGCAGAAGTGGAGAGCATGTAAATTGGGCCAAAACAACTTTGGTGATGCATATTTTTGAGGTTTCGTTCCTATGGTGTGGTTTTCTCATTCATCTTACCAACGAGTCCAACAACCCACGATTTTGATTCGCGCAACAAATGATATGTGAACAACAGTGGACGGACCAAAACCTGTATCGAATTTAATTTCTCCCATCGGCCTACATATCTGGAAAAGCGTTATAGTCATTTGTTCCTCCATTCTAGCGTGTACAAGTTTTTGGATTAGGAAAAAATTTAATTTTCGCCCTCTTGAGTCTAGGCAAACTGAGTATGGGTGCGCTGGTTTCGTATCTCGGCCTAGTACGGAAGCGCGGGCTCAAATGGCAGAAGTGGAGGGCATGTAAGTTGAGCCAAAACAACTTTGGCGATGCATATTTTTGAGGTTTCGTTCCTATGGTGTGGTTTCCTCATTCATCTTACCAATAAGTCCAACAACCCACGATTTTGATTCCCGCAACAAATGATATGTGAACAACAGTCGACGGACCAAAACCTGCATCGAATTTAATTTCTCCCATCGGCCTACATATCTGGAAAAGCGTTATATTCATTTGTTCCTCCATTCTAGCGTGTACAAGTTTTTGGATTAGGAAAAAATTTAATTTTCGCCCTCTTGAGTCTAGGCAAACTGAGTATGGGTGCGCTGGTTTCGTATCTCGGCCTAGTACGGAAGCACGGGCTCAAATGGCAGAAGTGGAGGGGCGATGCATATTTTTGAGGTTTCGTTCCTATGGTGTGGTTTCCTCATTCATCTTACCAACAAGTCCAACAACCCACGATTCTGGTTTCCACAACAAATGATATGTGAACAACAGTGGACGGACCAAACCCTGTATCGAATTAAAATTCTCCCATCGGCCTACATATATGGAAAAGCGTTATATTCATTGGTTCCTCCTTTCAAACGTGTACAAGTTTTTGGATTAGAAAAAATTTAATTTTTGCCCTCTTGAGTTTAGCCAAACTGAGTAATGGTGCGCCGATTTCATATCTCGGCCTAGTAAGGAAGCGCGGGCTCAAATGGTAGAAGTGGAGGGCTTGTAAGTTGGGCCAAAACAACTTTGGGGATACATATTTTTTGAGGTTTCGTTCCTATGGTGTGGTTTCCTCATTCATCTTACCAACAAGTCCATCAACCCTCGATTACGAATCCCACAACAAATCATATGATAACAATAGTGCACGGACCAAAACCTGTATCGAATTAAATTTCTCCCATCGGCCTACATATATGGAAAAGCGTTGTATTCATAGATTCCTCCGTTCTAGCGTGTACAAATTTTTGGATTTGAAAAAAGTTTAATTTTTGCCCTCTTGTGTCTAGGCAAACTGAGTAATGGTGCGTTGGTTTCGTATCTCAGTCTAGTACGGAAGCGTGGGCTCAAATAATAGAAGAGGAGGGCATGTAATTTAGGACAAAACAACTTTAGTGATGCATATTTTTGAGGTTTCGTTCCTATGGTGTGGTTTCCTCATTCGTCTTACCAAGAAATCCAACAACCCACGATTCCAAGTCCCACAACAAATGATATGTGAACAACAGTGGACGGACTAAAACTTGTATCGAATTAAATTTCTCCCACCGGCCTACATATATGGAAAAGCGTTATATTCATTGGTTCCTCCATTCTAGCGTGTACAAGTTTTTGGATTAGGAAAAAATTTAATTTCGCCCTTTTGAGTCTAGGCAAACTGAGTATTGGTGCGCTGGTTTCGTATCTCGGCCAAGTGCAGAAGCGCGGGCTCAAATGGCAGAAGTGGAGGGCATGCAATTTAGGCCAAAACAACTTTGGTGATGCGTATTTTTGAGGTTTCGTTCCTATGGTGTGGTTTCCTTATTCATCTTACCAACAAGTCCAACAACCCACGATTCTGTTTCCCACAACAAATAATATGTGAACAACAGTGCACGGACCAAAACCTGTATCGAATTAAATTTCTCCCATCGGCCTACATATATGGAAAAGCGTTATATTCATTGGTTCCTCCTTTCTAGCATGTATAAGTTTTTGGATTTGGAAAAAGTTTAATTTTTGCCCTCTTGAGTCTAGGCAAGCTGAGTAATGGTGCGCTGGTTTCGTATTTCAGTCTCGCACGGAAGCGTGGGCTCAAATGGCAGAAGAGGAGGGCATGTAATTTAGGCCAAAACAACTTTAGTGATGCATATTTTTGAGGTTTCGTTCTATGGTGTGGTTTCCTCATTCATCTTACCAACAAGTCCAGCAACCGACGATTCCGAGTCCCACAACAAATGATATGTGAACAACGGTGGACGGACCAAAACCTGTATCGAATTAAATTTCTGCCATCGGCCTACATATATGGAAAAGCGTTATATTCATTGATTCCTCCATTCTAGCGTGTACAAGATTTTGGATTAGGAAAATTTTAATTTTTGCCCTCTTAACTCTAGGCAAACTGAGTAATGGTGCGCCGGTTTCTTGGAGTCTTCAAAATCTACCGCTGCAAGAATTTCAATACATACGTAAAAACAAGGGAAAAACTCTTCGAATATGTCTTTTCAGTTTCTAATTTTACCATCTTCTCTAATTTGACAGTATATAATGATGGCCTTTCATTATATATTGCTGAATGCCTGCTCCTGATCAGACATTTTTCTAATTTTACCATCTTCCCTAATTTGACAGTATATAGTGATGGCCTTTCATTATATATTGCTGAATGCCTGCTCCTGATTAGACATTTTCTTTGTCTCAGATAAAACCAAAGCAATGCATGAGCGATAGGGACAACTTTGGAGATCCAGATGCATTTCGAAATGATATATGCAAAAAACAAGGTGGAAAACACCTCTAATCTATCTTTTCAGATTATAATTTTACTATCTTCCCTAATTTGACAATATACATTGATGGTTTGTCATCATATATTGCTAAATGTCCGCTCCTGATCACACACTTTCTTTGTCTCAGATAAAACCTAAGCAATGCACGAGTGATAGGGACAAAGGGTAGGACTGAAGATGATAGTGCATGCAGCTTCACCAAGGCAATAAAGGTCTGATATGCTCTGGACAACCTACGGCGATAGATTGGTGATGACCTGGTGGGTTCCATAAGCTTAGCTTCGACCAGCGCTGAACTAACCAAATTATGCATGTAGTCATCATCGCAGACAAGTAGTTCATAGTGACAACGGCTCAATGGGCTTGGTCTTGCTTAGGGAAGGGAAAGAGCAAGACAGCAAGAGATCGAGGTCTCAAGAAAATAGAATAATAAAGCAGATGCCCAGGCTTAGCTGATTTGGGAGATGTCACTTGGTAAGAAAAATCCAGAGTAATAAAGAGGAAGTAACTGCTACTTGCTGTTGTTTTCAGCCGAGCAAAGCCCTAAATATATGGTGTAGAGAGAAGAACAGCATAAAAATATATGGTACTTCTCAATGACCTGATTGAATTGAGATCGCTCCTATGGATCTTGTTGACCAGCTATAATGTACAATCAAAACGAAGTCACCACGATCTATTTTTGTTTCTTCATGATTGTGCACACCATAGTTTTATGGTATACTTAGCAACACTACAAAGCATTGCCCAGAATTTTGGAAATTGCTGCCTCATATAAGCCGTTCCTCTCCATCTAGTGACAAACGAATCGATCGGTGCATCATGCATGCCCTCTACTATTTATATACATGCATGTTTGCAGGCATCGTACACAAATACAGCAGAACTCCTTTTCACTGCATCCTCGATCGATAGGCCTTACAAAGATGACTCACAACTACTTCACCCAAAACTCAGCCCAGAGCAGAGAAAGAAAACATGTCTAACAGAAAGTGATTTCTCGGACTTTCCGAGCAAATGCAAGCTTTCTGACTGAAAGTGCTTTCTGAGTGGGGAAATACTTCCGGACTTTCCGTTTTGCGAACAGAGTTTTGTTGTTAGACACCTCTTCTTGTGAAGCATCAGGGGCAAATACCTTGTCATATGAGAAGGATAACTTTTTACCTACACAAGGGGAACTCGGTGGGCAGCCTGAGAAATAATCATGTGAACACATCAATCACCTTGGTTTAGCAAATCAATGCCACGTCCATGGGATTCTACTGTTGTTGGAAAAGAGATAGAGGCACCTTCTGGAACTTTAGAATCACCATCATCCCGAAGAAGTGGGCTAACTCTACAAAAGACCCTGATGTTTCCTTTCAGTTCCTACAAATATGATGGCAGTTAATATCTAGAGAGGGAGACAATAGCATCTCAAACATTTATTCAAAACTTTTGCATTGATAAAAGAGAATACATACAGCCATACACACACAGGGAGAGAGAGAGAGAGAAAGCATGTTGCAGTATATTACCAGTATAGTATTGTGCAGTTTCTTCCAAAATTCATCACCTTCGACAATTTGAGACTCGGCCTGCGCTAAGCGCACCTTAAGATCTTTAATTTTCTGCTTCTGCTCACCTTCGACAATTTGAGACTCGGCCTGCGCTAAGCGCACCTCAAGATCTTTAATTTTCTGCTTCTGCTCCTGTTCTTGTTGTCGGCAACTGCAACTGCAACGCATATGCTTCTGAAATGTCTGAATCTGTTCTTGTTGTCTATTGCATGTTTCCTGAAAAGAGAGACTGACATTAAGCCCAAAAGTTAAGCATATGGTTGCCGGCTTCCCTCAAGGAGCCGAGAGAAACCCTAGCCGCCTATCTCTCTCGCGCGCGATTTCCAGCCACGGCTGTAGGACCGAGACGTGCGACTAGAGGGGGACGGGGGGTGAATAGGAGCACTTGAAAACTCAAACTCAAACCCCCTTGGTGTAAACCGACGCAACACTCACAACAACCAGCTAGTCACCGCCCAATGAACGGGAATGAAACTAGCGAGCACTTGATGTCGCCCACTGAAAGTGTACACACTAAACGAGCGGAAGCACACAACACAACGAGCAAGAGAACACAAGACAAATCAAGCAACGCCTCGCACAATGAGCAACCCACGTAGCCACTCCACACCTAAGTGTGTCTTGCCAAAAAATAGCAAGCGATGAGTATGGGCCAGAGGTGAGAACACTCAAATACAAAGACGTGACAAAAAATAACACACCAAACACCAAAGAAATCAAGGAGAAAAGACCAAGGAAGAAGAGGAAGAACTAACACATGAAAATAGCCCAAAATTGTACAGACCGTGCTATCCGAACCCCCAAAAGGCCTAGACCGTACCAAGTTAAGAAGAGGTTGAAAACAGCCCAGAAACACTACAGACCGGACTATCCGGTCTCTACAAACCATCCTATTCAACTCCAGACCGTCCTATTAAACTCAGCAAAAAACTGCACTCAAAAACAGCCCGAGACCCTGCCGAAAAATCGATAGAAACCGGGTCAAATCTCAATGAAACTTCACTAAAATTTGCATGGACAATCCTAAGGAAAGGACCTTCCCTAACAAATCCCAAAAGATCAACTCCAAAACATCAAGGGATGCACGGGAATTGCAAATCTCGTGAGGTAGGTTAGTTGACACAGAAAAACCGAGAAACGGGAAGAATGACCCTTGCTCGTGGTTCAATGATTCTAGCACTTGGCTAGTGAGATGCTCCACGTCCTAGCAAGTCCAAATCACAGCAAAAGAAAGGTCTCATCCTTGGACAACACAAAACGAGCCAAAATCCAAGAAACGGGACAAAAAACCAAACTAGAAAGGGGGAAAAGAGGGAGGGACGAAATTGCTGCTCAAGACATGGAATTTTTCAACGATGAACCTTGGATTAACTCACGAAATCAGTTTACACAAGATCCCTAGAGCCTCTCAAGGGAGCCTCTCAAGTCTATTTATATCCTAGGCCCTAAATGACACATTTACACTAAGACCCCTACTCTAAAAATGCCCGGAGGGTGCCAAACCGAAAAGATACAATCAGACGACTACGATGACGGCTTGATCTTCTTCTTCTCCATGCCTCGCTTGGATGTGCGCCACGTAGCCAGTAGTCTAGAAGCTTCCCCCAGTTTTGAAGTCAGAAACTGGGAAACTTTATTTTGCGGGCTTCCTGGGCCGTGACTTGGCCCAATCTTCTATCTTGACAAGTTTCGATCCACTCGCCAAGTCTTCATAGCTTGGGTGGCGGTTTTGAGCCGAAGCCGCCAAAGCCTCCCTCGAACGTCTTCGCGCTATGTGCTCGGGTTGGAGCACCACGGTGGCACCCAGCTTCTCCAGTCCATCGGAGTCGCCTCGCAGTCCATCGGAGGACTTACACCGCCGTTGCCGAACCGCCCCTCCGTGTACCGAACTCCCATGGCCGACCGACGCCGAGACTTGCCTCCGGTCCATTGGAGGACTTTTGCCTCAGTCCATCGAGGGCTTCATGTCCTCTACCTCCATTCCATCGGAGGGCCTCCAGTCCATCGGAGGACTTGTACCGTTGACAATCACTCATCACACCAGGAGAGCAATGAAGCCGATCCATTGGCTCTCAATCTCCCCCTTGATGAGTGTATTGTCAACACATCTCCAACCTGTAACCTGAAATAGAACAAAGACAAAACAAAAGCGTAAAACCAAAAAAGAAAGGAAAAAGAAAAGAAATGCTCAAGCTGCCCAAAACCAAACAAGGGCAAAAAACAAGACAGTTTGAGGCAACAAAAGAAAGCAAAGCATCGGCTCCTCAAGATAGAGGCAAAAGGCTCAATGCACCGATTCAAAGAGCATGCTAAAAACTCAACTCCCCCTGAAATGCATCCTCACAAAAGCAATATGAGTGCAAAGCTCCCCCTCAACTAGATCTCTACCGAAGTCCTCCCCCTGTGTCCAATACTTCAAAATTTCTCTCCAAAATTCTCCCCCTTGTTGACAATGGATACATCAAGGGTTCCTAGGACTCTCCCTGAACTAAATAACTCCCCCTCAAAATATGCCATGATATGCAAGGAGTGTAACTGAAACAGCTCAGAAGGGATGAAAAGTTAGTATTCACAAGTTCTAGCATACAATGCAAGTGAGGGCAAGGAAGCATGCAACAAGCTCAAATGAATCTATCTTATACAGATTAGGAGCAAGCATGTTTTTCAGGGTGGAATAAAAGAAAACATCACCAACATGAATAGCAAGATGCTAGCAAAACATACAAGGTGAGCTACTCTCAACCAAAGCATGTACAACAAGCCATAAGCATTTTAGAGACTTGCATATTTCAGGTTTGATCACTTGTAACATAAGCAAGTACTTATTATGTACCAGGAGTTATTTACGTGTCTTAGCCACTTCTTACCAACCAATGCCAAGCCTAGGTTCAAAGAACCATCAGAAGCTTAAGACAAGGTTTTGGCCATGCACAGCCTAGTCCAAGTTCATGCCAAGTGCAATGACAAGCTGTCTCGAACTAGATCAGTGTGACAAGCAAACCCACCTGGATCTTTCTCATTTCAGCACAAGAGACACCATTTTTAACAATTAAATTCAGATTTTTAATTTAAGCAAGGTGTCACAAAAGCTTAGGCATAAACTTAGCAAAGGCATCCAACTGGCATATCCAGGCATGAAAAAGATAGCATCGCATTCAACACTCCTACACATGCTAAATAGCCAAGTCAAGTGGTGATCATGTTTTTTATTTTCAGGAAAGCAAAAGACTCAGCTCACAATTAGTATTCAACAGACTCAAGTGAGCTTAGCCAACCATGATCAAGCATGCAACTGTACAATCTAGCACAAGCAAGTACTCACTCAACATACCAAAAGAGCTCTAGTGCTAGTGTAAGTGAAAATGCGTATGATACAATGCAATGAATGATATGTTACAAAATGCAAAAGAAGCAAAGAAGAAGCAAAAATAAAAGCAAACATGAAGAAAAACCTAAACTACTAAAACTATCCCTGACGAAAAGGGATAGCATACACCAAGCTCACCCCTCAAGCGTGCAAAAGCTTTTAAATCTAGGGGCTTGGTGAAGATATCAGTCAACTGGCTTTCGGTCACTACATGTACCAAGTCTATGTCTCCCTTCTCACAGTGGTCTCTCAGAAAGTGAAACCTCACGTCTATGTGTTTGGTTCTAGAGTGCAAGACGGGGTTCTTAGCTACAAAGATAGCCGAAGTAGAGTCCACTAGAAGAGGGATCTTCCTAAACCTAAGGCCGAAGTCACTAAGGGTGGCTTTCATCCATAAGAGCTGGGAGCAGCAACTAGCAGCAGCTATATACTCTGCTTCTGTGGTAGAGAGTGATACACTAGCTTGCTTGCGAGAGGACCAAGAGACAAGAGAGGTTCCTAAGAGTTGGCATGTGCCGGAGGTTGACTTGCGATCAATCCGGCAGCCAGCATGGTCAGCATCTGAGAACCCTCTAAGAGAAAGAGAAGAACCTGAGGAGTACCAAAGACCAAGCTCAGGAGTGAATTTCAGATACCTGAAAATGCGCTTCATCGCTTGACGGTGTGAAATCCTAGGAGAAGCCTGGTAGCGCGCACAAAGGCAAACCGCGAACTGAATGTCCGGTCTGGTCGCCGTCAGGTACAAAAGTGAGCCGATCATCCCTCAAAATTCCTTCTGGTCCACCATCTCCCCATCTTCATCCGCATCAAGCGCCATGTTTGTACTCATTGGAGTTGTCATGGGCTTTGAGTCACCCATACCAAGCTTCTTCAAAATATCCTTCATGTACTTGGCTTGATGGACGAAGGTTCCTTCAGGGCTTTGCTTGATCTGCAACCCGAGGAAGAACTGGAGCTCACCCATGAGACTCATCTCAAATTCTTTGCTCATCTGTTCAGCAAAACTAGACACCAAAGCGTGAGATAAACCACCAAAGATTATGTCATCATCATATATCTGAACTAAAAGGGTGTCACCGCCACGACTCAACAGAAATAAGGTCTTATCTACTGAACCCATCACAAACCCAGACTTGAGCAGGAAACTCTTCAATCTAGCATACCAAGCTCTTGGAGCTTGCTTCAGACCATAAAAGGCTTTTCTCAACTTATACACTCGGTCTGGAAACTTAGCACTCTCAAAGCAAGGGGTTGTCTCACAGAAACCTCTTCCTCTATGTATCCATTTAGGAAAGCAGACTTGACATCCATCTGCTGCAGTTTGAAGCCTTTAGAGGCCGCAAAGGCAAGCAGAATTCTAATGGCTTCTAAACGGGCTACAGGAGCAAAGGTTTCCTCATAGTCTATCCCCACTTTCTGACAAAAACCCTAGGCTACCAATCTCGCTTTGTTCCTCACTACCATCCCATTCTCACCATGTTTGTTCTTGAAAACCCACTTGGTACCTATAGGGTGGCAATTTGGTGGAGGTTCAACTAAATCCCAGACATGGTTCCTCTCAAAGTTTTCTAACTCCTAATGCATGTCGTTCACCCAGTTAGGATCAGATAGTGCATGTGACACATCCCGGGGCTCAAAAGAAGCAACAAATGCAGAGTGGGAGAAGAAGGCTAGAGAGTTAACTGAAGAGTGTGTAACACGCTAGTGAAGATCACCGATCATCCTGTGTGGAGGGTGATTCACCCAGTTAGGATCAGATAGTGCATGTGACACATCCCGGGGCTCAAAAGAAGCAACAAATGCAGAGTGGGAGAAGAAGGCTAGAGAGTTAACTGAAGAGTGTGTAACACACTAGTGAAGATCACCGATCATCCTGTGTGGAGGGTGATCCCACTGGATCTGTCGAGATGAAACAATCTCAGAGGTCACCTCCCATGCGTCCTCAGCGGGGCCAACCTCTGCTTGAGCTTGCAGTCGGGGGAGTGAGGAGGAAGCCGTAGGCAGAGGTCCTCCTTCATCTTCAGAGCTCGTAGCAGAGGGGGCAGGAGCTGCAGCCGGTGTAGGGGCTCCTGCATCACCAACATGAATTGCACCATCCTCATCTTCAAAGATGGGGGTGCCTTCTTCATCATCACCTGAAAGCTCAAAAGCAGGGGTTGTGCAAGGCATAGTCTCATCAAAAGAAACCTCACAAGTCTCCTCTACCCTACGAGTCTCTAAGATCCACACTCTAAAAGCTCTCGAACTCGAAGAATACCCAAGAAAGATCCTATCCAAACAACGAGACTCAAACATATCCATATGACCCGCCTTTTTAAGCACAAAGCACCTGCACCCAAACGGTCTCAAGTGCTTGACGCTGTACTGCCTACCAAACCAAAGTTCATACGAGGTCTTCCCAAGGAAAGCTCGTAAGAAAATCCGATTCCTAATGTAACAGGCTGTATTCACTGCCTCAGCCCAAAAGCGCCTTGGAGTCCTATGCTCATCGAGCATCGTCCGTGCCATCTCAATGAGTGTGCGGTTATTGCGTTCCACGACACCATTATGAGGACAGGTATGAAAGCCAATGGACCGGCTTCATGGCTCTCCTGGTGTGATGAGTGATTGTCAACGGTACAAGTCCTCCGATGGACTGGAGGCCCTCCGATGAACTGGAGGTAGAGGAGATGAAGACCTTGATGGACTGAGGCAAAAACCCTCTAATGGACCGGAGGCAAGTCTCGGCGTCGGTCGCCCATGGGAGCTCGGTACACGGAGGGGTGGTTCGGCAACGGCGGTGTAAGCCCTCTGATGGACTGCGAGGTGACTCCGATGGACTGGAGAAGCCGGGTGCCACCGTGGTGCTCCAACCCGAGTGCATGGCGCGAAGGCATGCAAGGGAGGCTTTGGCGGCTTCGGCTCAAAGCCGCCACCCAAGTTCAAGTGACTTGGTGGGTTGGGCTCCGACTCGCCAAGATAGAAGATTGGGCCAAGACCCGGCCCAGGAAGCCCGCAGAATAAAGTTTCCCGGTTTCTGACTTCAAAACCGGGGGAAGCTTCCGGACTACTGGCTACGTGGCACACATCCAAGCGAGGCGTGGCGAAGAAGAAGATCAAGCCGTCATCGTAGTCGTCCGATTGTATCTTTTCTGTTTCGCCCCCTTCGGGCATTTTTAGAGTAGGGGTCTTAATGTAATTGTGTCGTTTAGGGCCTAGGGTATAAATAGACTTGAGAGGCTCCCTTGGAGCTTATCTTGGCACCCACAATACCCTAGTTTTCCTAACCCTAGCAGCCAAGGTCCAAAGAGAGAAAAGAGAGGAGATTAGCTAGGAGATGAGTGCCTAGTTTAGTCAAATCTTGTCATTAGTGGGCGGATGATGGGAGGTAGGCTCTAGGGGGTCTTGTAAGACTTGATTTCGTGATTCAATCCAAGATTACCCCTTGAGAAATCCATGTCTTGAGCAGCTCAATTTCGTCCTCCTTTCCCCCTCCCCGTTCTTGTTCGTTTTTTGTTCCAATTCTTGGATTTTGGTGTGTTTCCTTTTGTCCAAGGTTGGGATCTTTATTTTGCTGATATTTTGCCTTGCTATGATGTGGTGAATCTCACTAGCCAAGTGCTAGAATCATTGAACCATGAGCAAGGGCCGTTCTTGTCCGATTTCAGTTTTTCGGTGTCAACTCACCTACCTCACGAGATTTGCAATTCCCGTGTATCCCTTGGTCTTTTGGAGCTGATATTTGGAGATTTGCTAGGGAAGGTACTTAGGATTGTCCATGCAAATTTTCGTGAAGTTTCGTTGAGATTTGACCCCGTTTCGATCGATTTTTCAAAAGGGTGTCGGACTGTTTTTGAGTGCAGTTTTTCTGCTGAGTTAAATAGGACGGTCTAGAGTTAAATAGGACGGTCTGTAGAGACTGGACAGTCCGGTCTATAGCGTTTCTGGGCTGTTTTCAACCTCTTCTTAACTTAGTACGGTCTAGGCCTTTTGGGGGGTTCGGATAGTACGGTCTGTACAATTTTAGGCTGTTTTCTTGTGTTAGTTCCTCCTCTACTTCCTTGGTCTTTTCTCCTTGGTTTCTTTGGTCTTTGGAGTGTTTTTGTTTGCTTCAAACTTGTTTTGTGTCAATCACTGCATGCCCATACTCTTCACTCACTTCTTAAGTGAGGCACACTTCGGTGTGTTGAGTGGCTAGTGTGCAACACTTGCAAGCTTTGTAGCTTGTCTTGGTTTGTCTGTGCCTTGTTGTTCTTGCTAGCTTTGGTGCTGCTTTAGTGTTTTTAGTTTAGAGTTTCTCAATGTGTTCTAGGGTTAGTAGCTTGTCTATGCTACATAATTCTGCACATTAGAGAGGTGTAGTTTTAGGTGTTGTGTTTGTCTGGGTGTAGTGTGTTTGCTCGTTTAGGTGTAGTTTGGTTGCTCGTCTTACGTCCTTTTCTTTGGCCGTTAATTCTAGTGCTTCCGCTTTTCACCCGATACGTATCTGTTCAGTGGACGGTATCGGGTGTGTGTGTTTTTTCGTGAGAGCGCACTTTGGGGGTTTGAGTTTGAGTTTTTCAAGTGCTCCTATTCACCCCCCTCTAGTCGCACGTCTCGGTCCTACAAGTGGTATCAGAGCCGGTTAGGTTTCCTATACCTTAACCGGTGACGAAACCGTAGCGATGATGACTTACTCCGAGAAAATTCCCGTCCTTGGCTCCGATGGCTATCCCTACTGAAAAGGTAGGATGGAGGCGTTCCTTGTTAGCCAGAGTCAGGACATATGGGATGCTACTTAGAGTACGACTTTTGTGGTACTTCCAGTTGCTGAGCGTACTACACAGGATATCATGGCTTAGCATGAGGCGAATGCCAAGGCTGTTAACTTTCTCTTCTCCAGGCTTGGTCCCATGGATTATGAGAGAGTGAGTCACCTTAAGACTGCGCGTGAGATATGGTCACTGCTTAGTGCACACCATGAGGGTACTGCGACAATTAAGGCTTGACTTGTGGAGACTTACCGGCGCGAATATGAGAATTTCATCCAGATGCCGGGAGAGTTAGTAGACGACTTGTTTAGTCGCTTTCAGTCGATTATCAACAAGTTGCGTGTCAACTCTGCCCCCGCTGCCCTCCCATATACCGATCATCAGCAAGCTGTCAAGTTGCTGTATGCTTTGGATAGAAAAATATGGGAGATCAAGGTGAACTCAATCATTGAGTCGGCAGGGTATGATACGATTGGAGTAGAGACGCTTTATAGTAAGCTGAAGGCCACCGAGGTAGATTACAAGATGAGGGATTCCCTCGCTTGTACAGGTTTTAAGAGTCTGGCCTTGGCTACCCCCTCTAGTGAGTCCGTCACTAACCCCATGTTACACAACTTCTCGTTTTCTGCTTTGATGTCTGTTACAGAGGAGCAGCTAGCGACGCTTGGGGATGATGAGTTGTGTCTGGTGTCTAGTCGCTTTCAGCGCGCCTATGACAACCGAATGAGCAAGAAGAGGGGAGAGCGGCCCAAGTGCTTCGAATGCGGAGAGGTCGGCCACTTCATCGCCGAGTGCCCCAACAAGAACGACTACTACAAGAAGGGCAAAAGCTACTCCCGCGACTCCGACAAGTACCACTCCGGCAAGCCAAGCTTTGACAAGCACCGCTCCAACAAGCACGGCTCCGGCAAGCGCTCCTTCGGCAAGAAGAACTTCCAGAAGGCTTTCAAGAGCTACCAGAAGGACAACCGAAAGCGGGACAAGGCCTTCTTCGCCGAGATCGGGTTCTGCAGCAGCGGATCTTCTTCCTTTTCATCCTCGTCGAGCTCAAGCGATGAGGAGATTACGTACAGGAAGGACAAGAGGAACGACCAAGGCGGTCCAGCTGGCTTGTGCTTCGTCTCCACCAAGTCCAGGTGCAAGAACAAGGACAAGAGGAGCTCGGTTTGCTCCATGGCGCTTGAAGACAAGGAGAACAAGGATGACGGCAGCAACTCTTCTTCCGATGATGAGGTAACTCCTGAGCAAGCCGAAATCCTTGAGATGCTAGAGCAGAACAGCCGGGAGCTTAAGGCTCAGGATAAGATGCTGGAGAAGGCAGCTAAGAAGCTGCAGAAGTTGAAAGCCCAACTTGCTGAGGCTTTAGAGGAGAATGAGAGGTTGAGGAGTGTGAGACCCCAACCCAGTGAGATTGAGTGCCCTACCTGTGAGTCTTTCATGACGGAGCTTGGTGACCAGAGAGATAGGTATGCCAAGCGGGTAGAGGAGATAGATGAGCTGAAGGCTGAGCTAGGCAAACTCCAGTCCAAACTGGATGAGCCTACTTTGAGTGGAGAACTTGAGTGTGAGTCTTGCCCCTGTCTAGCTAGAGAGCTAGCTGTTCTGAAGGAGAAGTTTGAGGGGCAGCTCAAGGAGCTTGAGGAGCTTAGGGCTAGACCTACGTTTTTGGGTGCGTGTATGGTCTGTCCTACTTTGAGAGGTGAGTTAGAGCAGTTGAGAGCTGACTTTAAGGTGCTTTCAGCACCTACTGATACTTGTGAGAACTGCCTAACCCTTAGGATGCAGCTGGTGGATAGGGATGCCACCATTAGGAATTTGAAGAAAGCTATTGTGGTTCCCTCCCTAGACTGTGATACCTGTGCTGTCCAGACTGTGATTCTGGAGGATCTGAGGGAGAAGATGTTGTCTTTGCAAAATGACAACAACAGGTTGAGAGAGGTGCTCAGTTGGGTATATGCGAGGCAACCTCAACTAGAGATGATCATAGAGAGCACCAAGAGAGCTGAGGGTGAGACAAGTGGTGTTGGGTTTGGAGAGTGCAGCATTTCGGGTGAGAAGAGTGCCCCAATTAAGGTCAAGACTGCACCTACCCAGCTAGGAGAGACTGTTGATGGGGTTTACTACGAGCCACCCAAGGCTGCCCCAAAGAAGCAGTACTGGACACCCAAGCCTTCTAAGGCTAAGCTGGACAAGATTGTTGAGGAAGAGCTTAAGCCCAAGGGCAAGAAGCCAGTCCAGCAGCCTGAGCCACCCAAGGCCACACTACCTAAGCCCAAGTCCCAGCCTAACCCAGTTCCTAGGAGGCCTGTCTACCACTGTGAGTTTTGCCAGCGGAATGGCCACCTAGAGGAGTTTTGCTTCAGAAGGAAGCGGGTTGAGAGGCAGGAGAGAGCTTGGGGGAACCAGGATCCGTTCTACCAAGGTGGTAGGCAATATCCTCCCCACCATGGTGAGATGAGAGACCGCTTTGCCGGTGGTGAGAGAGGAGGCGGCTTTCAGGCTTGTGCTCCTGGTGGTGAGAGACGCTTTACCGGCCGAGCTCCTAGTCGTTTTCAGCACAGCTATGGACCTCGTGACCGAGGCTTTGAGAGAACTTTTGAGGGTTCACGCTTTGGAGGTCGTGGTTACCCTGATCGTCGTGATGATTTCTTTGATTGTGCTTATCCCACTTTTGAGCAGATGGCTCGGCACTGGTACAGCAGTTTTGGGACTAACCCCAGTGCCGGACCGTTTGCTCACAGTCGCTTTACTTGACTTTGCAGGATCGAGGCATGGAGGACGTGTGGATCATGGACTCCGGTTGCTCTAGGCACATGACAGGGCACCGCAAGTGGTTCTCCAGCCTCAACCCCGTAAGCACCAAGGAGTACATCACATTCGGGGACAATGGTCAAGGTAAAGTGATGGGTGTTGGTTCTGTTTCACTCTCTGCTAAGCTTTCCCTGAGAGAAGTTGCTTTTGTACGGAATTTGGGGTTCAATTTGGTTTCTGTTTCGCAACTTCACGATGAAGGATTTGAGGTTCGTTTTAAGAAAGGTGCGTGCTGCGTTCTTGATGCTGAGACCCTTGTTTGCTCTTTGCTGGCTTTTGGTCAAGTTTTTAGGGTCGACCTCACATTGTTTTTGGCCCTGCGCGCTGTTTGGTTGCTAGTCCTTCTGCTGATATATGGAAGTGGCATAGGAGACTTGGTCACTTGAGTTTTGATCTGCTAGTCAGGTTAAGTTCAATGGGCCTAATCCGAGGATTGCCCAAATTGAGAGCTGAGAAGGACTTAGTATGCCACCCCTGTCGTCATGGCAAGATGGTTGCCGCTTCTCACATTCCTGTGTCTTAGGTTATGACATTCTATCCGAGTGAGCTACTCCATATGGATACAGTAGGTCCCGCTCCGGTAGCGTCGGTCAGTGGGAAGTGGTACGTGCTTGTCGCTGTGGACGATTTTTCGCGGTTCTCATGGGTATTTTTCATGGAGTTTAAGGATGAGGCATTTGGTTTTGTTCGGGATCTGGTACTGAGGTTGAGAAACGAGAGTCATAAGGCCATGAGGGCTATCCGCAGTGACAATTGCGGAGAATTCAGAAACTCTCGTTTCGAAAACTTCTGTCATGACCTAGGTCTTGAACACCAGTTTTCTTCTCCATATACCCCTCCGCAGAATGGTATTGTGGAACACAAGAACCGCACACTCGTTGAGATGGCACGGACGATGCTCGATGAGCATAGAACTCCGAGGCGTTTTTGGGCTGAGGCAGTGAATACGGCCTGTTACATTGCGAACCGGATCTTCTTGCGAGCTTTCCTTGGGAAGACCTCGTATGAACTTCGGTTTGGTAGGCAGCCCAGTGTCAAGCATTTGCGAGCGTTTGGCTGCAGGTGCTTTGTGCTTAAGAAGGCGGGGCATTTGGACAAGTTTGAGTCTCGTTGTTTGGATGGGATTTTTCTGGGGTATGCTTCTAATTCTAGGGCTTTTTGTGTGTGGATTTTGGAGGCCAAGCAAGTTGTTGAGACTTGTGAGGTTTCTTTTGATGAAACTATGCCCTGCACAACCCCTGCCTTTGAGATTTCGGATGATGGTGAAGAAGGCACCCCCATCTTTGAGGATGAGGAAGGTGCGGTTGATGTTGGTGATGCAGGAGCCACTGCACTGGCTGCAGCTCCTGCCCCCTCTGCTACGAGCTCAGATGATGAAGGAGGACCCTTGCCCACGGCTTCCTCTTCACTCCCCCGACAGCAAGCTCAAGCAGAGGCTGGCCCCGCTGAGGACGCAGGGGAGGTGACTTCCGAGATTGTTCCATCTCGGCAGGTCCAGTGGGATCACCCTCCTCACAGGATGATTGGAGACATTCACCAGCGTGTCACACGCTCTTCGGTTAACTCTCTAGCCTTTTTCTCCCACTCCGCATATGTTGCTTCTTTTGAGCCCCTGGATGTGTCACATGCATTATCTGATCCTAACTGGGTGAACGCCATGCATGAGGAGTTGGAGAACTTTGAGAGAAACCATGTCTGGGATTTAGTTGAATCTCGACCAAACTGTCGCCCTATAGGTACCAAGTGGATTTTCAAGAACAAACATGGTGAGGATGGAATGGTTGTGAGGAACAAAGCGAGATTGGTAGCCCAGGGTTTCTGTCAGAAGGAGGGGATAGATTATAAGGAGACCTTTGCCCCGTAGCTCGTTTGGAAGCCATTAGGATTTTGCTTGCCTTTGCGGCCTCTAAAGGCTTCAAACTGCAACAAATGGATGTCAAGTCTGCTTTCCTGAATGGGTTCATAGAGGAGGAGGTATATGTGAGACAACCTCCTGACTTTGAAAGTGCTAGATTTCCAGACCGGGTGTATAAGTTGAGGAATGCCCTTTATGGTCTGAAGCAAGCTCCAAGAGCTTGGTATGCTAGGTTGAAGAGTTTCCTGCTCAAGTCTGGGTTTGTGATGGGTTCAGTAGACAAGACTTTGTTTCTGTTGAGTCGTGGCGGTGACACCCTATTAGTTCAGATATATGTTGATGACATAATCTTTGGTGGTTCATCTCACACTTTGGTGTCTAGTTTTGCTGAACAGATGAGCAGGAAATTTGAGATGGGTCTCATGGGTGAGCTCCAGTTCTTCCTCGGGCTGCAGATTAAACAAGGCCCTGAAGGAATTTTCGTCCATCAAGCCAAGTATACAAGAGACATACTCAAGAAGTTTGAGATGGGTGACTCCAAGCCCATGACGACTCCTATGAGTACAAACACGGTGCTTGATGTGGATGAAGATGGGGAGGCGGTGGACCAAAAGGAATTTCGAGGGATGATCGGCTCACTTCTGTACCTGACGGCGACCAGGTCGGACATTCAATTCGCAGTCTGCCTTTGTGCGCATTACCAGGCGTCTCCTAGAACTTCTCACCGTCAAGCGGTGAAGCGCATTTTCAGGTATCTGAAATTCACTCCTGAGCTTGGTCTTTGGTACTCCTCGAGTTATTCTCTTTTTCTTAGAGGGTTCTCAGATGCTGACCATGCTGGCTGCCGGATTGACCGCAAGTCAACCTCCGGCACATGCCAACTCTTCAGAACCTCTCTTGTCTCTTGGTCCTCCCGCAAGCAAGCTAGTGTATCCTTGTCTTCCAGAGAAGCAGAGTACATAGCTGCTGCTAGCTGCTGCTCCCAGCTTTTATGGATGAAAGCCACCCTTAGTGATTTCGGCCTTAGGTTTGGAAAAATCTCTCTTCTAGTGGACTCTACTTCTGCTATTTCTGTAGCTAAGAACCCCGTCTTGCACTCTAGAACCAAACACATAGACGTGAGGTTTCACTTTCTGAGAGATCACTATGAGAAGGGGGACATAGACTTAGTCCACGTAGCATCTGAAAATCAGTTGGCCGATATCTTTACCAAGCCCTTAGAGTTTGGCGCTTTTGTGCGCTTGAGAGGTGAGCTTAGTGTGCTATCCCTTTTAGTCAGGGATAATACACTATTCCTTTTAGTAAGGAATAGCTTCCATAGTCTAGAATTTGCTTTTATTTCTCTTTGTCTGTTTTGCATATTGTATCATATCATGCATTGCATTGTATCATATGCATTTTCACTTCACTAGCACTAGAGCTCTTTTGGAATGATAAGTTAGTACTTGCTTGTGCTAGATTGTACAGATGCATGCTTAATCATGGTTGGCTAAGCTCACTTGAGTCTGTTGAATACTAGTTGTGAGCTAAGTCATTTTATTCTTTGCAAATCAAAAACCTTGATCACCACTTGTTTTGGCTACCTTGTATGTGTAGGAATGTTGAATGCTATGCTATCTTTTCATACCTGGATATTCTAGTGGTATGCCTTTGCTATGATTATGCCTAAGCTTTTATGACACCTTGCTTAAATTTAAATCTGAATCAAAATGCTTACAAGTGGTGTCTTATGTGCTGAATTGAAAAAGATCCAGGTGGGTTTGCTTGTCACACTGATCTAGTTCGAGACAGCTTGCCTTTGGACTTTGGCATGAACTTGGACTAGGGTGTGTATGACCAAAACCTTGTCTTAAGCTTCTGATGGTTATATAACCTAGGCTTGGCATTGGTTGGTAAGAAGTGACAAAAGACAAGTAAATAACCCCTGGCACATAAAGAACTTGTTTATGAATACAAATGTATAAATCTGAAATTTGCAAGTCTCTAAAATGCTTATGGCTAGTTGTATATGCTTTGGTTGAGAGTAGCACACCTTGTATGCACTGCTAGCATTTTGTTGTTCATGCCTATCTTGCTAGGTGCTATTCATGTTGGTGATGCCTTCTTTTCATTAACCCTGAAAAACAAGCTTACTCTTGATATGTGTGAGATAGATTCATTTGAGCTTGTTGTATGCTTCCTTTCCCTCACTTGCTCTGTATGCTAGAACTTGTGATTACTAGCTTTACATCCCTTCTGAGCTCTTTCAGTTACACTCCTTGCATTTCATGGCATATTTTGAGGGGGAGCTGTCTAGTTCAGGGAGAGTTGAGTTCAAAGAACCCTTGATGTGTCCATTGTCAACAGGGGGGAGAAGTTTGGGGAGAAATTAGTGTACTTCCAAGGGGAGAAGTCTTAAAATATGGACAAAGGGGGAGAACTCAGGAGAGTTTTTAGTTGAGGGGGAGCTTTGCACTTATTTTGCATTTGTGAGGATGCATTTCAGGGGGAGTTGAGCTTTTAGCATGCTCTTTGCATCGGTGCGTTGAGCCTTTTGCCTCTGTCTTGAGGAGCCGATGCTTTGTCTTCTTTTGTTGTCTCATTGTGCCCTGTTTCTTTGCTTGTATTTGGTTCTTGGGCATTTTGAGCAACTTTCTTCTTTCTTTCTTCCTTTTTCGGTTTTATGCTTTTCTTTTGTCTTTGTTCTATTTCAGGCTACAGGTTGGAGATGTGTTGACAATGCACTCATCAAGGGGGAGATTGAGAGCCAATGGACCGGCTTCATGGCTCTCCTGGTGTGATGAGTGATTGTCAACGGTACAAGTCCTCCGATGGACTGGAGGTAGAGGAGATGAAGACCTCGATGGACTGAGGCAAAAGCCCTCCAATGGACCGGAGGCAAGTCTCGGTGTCGGTCGGCCATGGAAGCTCGGTACATGGAGGCGCGGTTCGGCAACGGCGGTGTAAGCCCTCCGATGGACTGCGAGACGACTCCGATGAACTGGAGAAGCTGGATGGCCACCGTGGTGCTCCAACCCGAGTGCATGGCGCGAAGGCGTGCGAGGGAGGCTTTGACGGCTTCGGCTCAAAACCGCCACCCAAGTTCAAGTGACTTGGTGGGTTGGGCTCCGACTCGCCAAGATAGAAGATTGGGCCAAGACCCGGCCTAGAAAGCCCGCAGAATAAAGTTTTCCGGTTTCTGACTTCAAAACCGGGGGAAGCTTCCGGACTACTGGCTACGTGGCGCACATCCAAGCGAGGCGTGGAGAAGAAGATCAAGCCGTCATCGTAGTCGTCCGATTGTATCTTTTCTGTTTGGTCCCCTCCGGGCCTTTTTAGAGTAGGGGTCTTAATGTAATTGTGTCGTTTAGGGCCTAGGGTATAAATAGACTTGAGAGGCTCCCTTGGAGCTTATCTTGGCAGCCACAGTACCCTAGTTTTCCTAACCCTAGCTGCGAAGGTCCAAAGAGAGAAAAGAGAGGAGATTAGCTAGGAGATGAGTGCCTAGTTTAGTCAGATCTTGTCATTAGTGGGCGGATGATGGGAGGTAGGTTCTAGGGGGTCTTGTAAGACTTGATTTCGTGATTCAATCCAAGATTACCCCTTGAGAAATCCATGTCTTGAGCAGCTCAATTTCGTCCTCCTTTCCCCCTCCCCGTTCTTGTTCGTTTTTGGTTCCAATCCTTGGATTTTGGTGTGTTTCCTTTTGTCCAAGGTTGGGATCTTTATTTTGCTGATATTTTTCCTTGCTATTATGTGGTGAATCTCACTAGCCAAGTGCTAGAATCATTGAACCACGAGCAAGGGCCGTTCTTGTCCGATTTCAGTTTTTCGGTGTCAACTCACCTACCTCACGAGATTTGCAATTCCCGTGTATCCCTTGATCTTTTGGAGCTGATCTTTTGGGATTTGCTAGGGAAGGTACTTAGGATTGTCCATGCAAATTTTTGTGAAGTTTCATTGAGATTTGACCCCGTTTCGATCGATTTTTCAAAAGGGTGTCGGGCTGTTTTTGAGTGCAGTTTTTCTACTGAGTTAAATAGGACGGTCTAGAGTTAGATAGGATGGTCTGTAGAGACCGGATAGTCCGGTCTATAGTGTTTCTGGGCTGTTTTCAACCTCTTTTTAACTTAGTACGGTCTAGGCCTTTTGGGGGGGTTCGGATAGTACGGTCTGTGAAATTTTAGGCTGTTTTCTTGTATTAATTCCTCCTCTACTTCCTTGGTCTTTTCTCCTTGGTTTCTTTGGTCTTTGGAGTGTTTTTGTTTGCTTCAAACTTGTTTTGTGTCAATCACTGCATGCCCATACTCTTCACTCACTTCTTAACTGAGGCACACTTCGGTGTGTTGAGTGACTAGTGTGCAACACTTGCAAGCTTTGTAGCTTGTCTTATTTTGTCTGTGCCTTGTTGTTCTTGCTAGCTTTGGTGCTGCTTTAGTGTTTTCAGTTTAGAGTTTCTCAATGTGTTCTAGGGTTAGTAGCTTGTCTATGCTACGTAACTCTGCACATTAGAGAGGTGTAGTTTTAGGTGTTGTGTTTGTCTGGGTGTAGTGTGTTTGCTCGTTTAGGTGTAGTTTGGTTGCTCGTCTTACGTCCTTTTCTTTGGGCGTTAATTCTAGTGCTTCCGCTTTCCACCCGATACGTATTTATTCAGTGGACGGTATCGGGTGTGTGTGTATTTTCGTGAGAGCGCACTTTGGGGTTTGAGTTTGAGTTTTTTAAGTGCTCCTATTCACCCCCTCTCTAGTCGCACGTCTCGGTCCTACAAGGTATATGGAAAAGAAAACTGGTGTTCAAGACCTAGGTCACGACATAAGTTTTCGAACCGAGAGTTTCTGAATTCTCCGCCATTGTCACTGCGGATAGCCCTCATGGCCTTATGACTCTCGTTTCTCAACCTCAGTACTAGATCCCGAACAAAACCAAAGGCCTCATCCTTAAACTCCATGAAAAATACCCACGAAAAGCAAGAAAAGTTGTCCACAATGACAAGCACATACCACTTCCCACCGACCGACGCTACACGAGCGGGACCTACTGTATGCATATGGAGTAGCTCGCCCGGATAGGTGGTCATCACCTGAGACACAGGAGTGTGAAAAGCGGCGACCATCTTGCCATGACGACATGGGTGGCACACTAAATCCTTCTCCGGTTTCAACTTGGGCAATCCTCGGATTAGGCCCATTGAGCTCAACCTGACTAGCAGATCAAAACTCAAGTGACCAAGCCTCCTATGCCACTTCCATATATCAGCAGAAGGACTAGCAACCAAACAACGCGCAGGGCCAGAAACATATGTGAGGTTGACCCTAAAAACCTGACCAAAAGGCAGCAAAGAGCAAATAAGGGTCTCCTTAGCATCAAGAACACGGCACACACCATTCTTAAAACGAACCTCAAATCCTTCATCGAGAAGTTGCGAAACAGAAACCAAATTGAACCCTAGATTCTGAACAAAAGCAACTTCTCTCAGGGAAAGCTTGGCAGAGAGCGAAACAGAACCAACACCCATCACTTTACCTTGACCATTGTCCCCGAATGTGATGTACTCCTTGGTGCTCACGGGGTTGAGGCTGGAGAACCACTTGCGGTGCCCTGTCATGTGCCTAGAGCAACCAGAGTCCATGATCCACACGTCCTCCATGCCTCGATTATGCAAAGTCAAGTTAAGCGACGGTGAGCAAATGGTCCGGCACTGGGGTTAGTACCAAAACTGCTGTACCAGTGCCGAGCCATCTGCTCAAAAGTGGGGTAAGCACAGTCAAAAAAATCATCATGATGATCTGTCCGACCACGACCTCCAAAGCGTGGCCTCTCAAACTCTCTCACAAAACCTCGGTCACGAGGTCCATAGCCGCGCCCAGAGCGACTAGGAGCTCGACCGGCAAAGCGTCTCTCACCGCCAGGAGCACGGGCTTGAAAGCCACCTCCTTTCTCACCACCAGCAAAGCGGTCTCTCATCTCACCGCGGTGGAGAGGATCTTGCCTACCACCCTAGAAGAACTGATCCTGGGTCCCCCAAGCTCTCTCTTGCCTCTCAACCCGCTTCCTCCTGAAGCAAAACTCCTCTAGGTGGCCATTCCGCTGGCAGAATTCACAGTGGTAGACAGGCCTCCTAGGAACTATGTTAGGCTGGGATTTGGGCTTAGGTGGTGTGGCCTTGTGTGGTGCAGGCTGCTGGGCTAGCTTGTTGTCCTTCGGCTTGAGCACTTCCTCAACAATCTAGCTCAGCTCGGCTTGAGGTGGCTTGGATGTCCAGAACTGCTTCTTCTTAGTTAGGGCAGCCCTAGGTGGCTCATGGTAAACCTCATCAACAGTCTCACCAGGCTGGGTAGGTGGGGCACTTTTCTCACCCGAGGTGCTGCACTCTCCAAACCCAAAACCACTCACATCACCCTCAGCCCTCTTGGTGCTCTCAATGATCATCTCTACCTGGGGTCTCTTTGCCCAAAACCAGCTAAGCACCTCTCTCAACCTGTTGTTGTCATCCTGCAAAGACAACACTTCCTCTCTCAGACCCTCCAGAACTATAGTCTGGGCAGCACACGTGTCATAGTCTAAGGAGGGGATCACAGCTTTGTCCAACTTCCTGATGGTGGCATCCATATCCACTAGCTGCATCCTAAGGGTTAGGCAGTTGTTGATGGCACTTAAGCACGGCAAACCTTATACTGCAAGCGACAGTATCGTGTGTAGTTTTTCCCCAGGATGAGTATCATGGGTTTTGTCAATCTAGGAAACGAACTAATTGAGAACTAATTAACAAGCGTTTATGGTAAACTAAGGGGTAAAAAGGTAATCTAATCTATCTCTAAACTAGCCTAAACTATATCTTATCTACAGCTAAACTATACTAATATATATATAAGATAGGCAATTAGAGCAGAACTAGAAATCTAATCAAAGGGTATTAACTAGATTCTAATTAAGCTCTAATTGGATCCAAAACAAGCATGATAATGGGCACCACAACAAGATTAAAGTAGCGAGATAACTAGTAGCTCAAGATATACAAGCATGTTCAAGCATATTCATCATAGCATAATTAAATCAAGATCAATCAACCTAACCCCTAGATTGGCTTAACCTTTCCCCGGGCTCTACTGTCACTAGTAACCAGGTAATGGATGAGAAACTTTCAACAGGCACATAATTAGAGAATGCACCTGTAATTACTTTATATGGTCTAATAACATAATTAGCACAACTAGAACTTCTAATCACCATGATCACAAGAACTAGATATCTAACTATATTATTAGTAAGCTAGACCAACGATCAAGAACGCTAGATGAACATAACCTTTTAAAGACATGCTCTAATCAACAAGCATCTAGATCTAAATATAATTAGAGCTAGAACAAGCATAATTAGAACAAAAACATGATAATTAGACAAAAACAATGCTTCATTAATAAATTGTATCATACTTACAACCATGGCCATACCTCTTGATGATACAATTAGACCTCTGGAGCTAGATAATTAGAGCACCGTGCAAGGGCTCTAATCACCTCTAGGAACTAGAAGAACTCTAATCCTAGACTAGAAACTCGACCCTCTACTCTTATCTAGTTGTTGTCCCTCTTGTCGTCGCCTCCGCGCCTTGATAATGAATTGGATGCGTTGACTCGGGGCCTATGGTTGCTATTTATACCATGGAGAAGACGTGGGAGAAAAGGCAAGTCAAACCGACGTACGGGGAGGTGGGGTCGGCCGACAAGGAGGGATATGGTCGGCCGACCAGGACTCCTACCTCGCCCGATTGTTTCCATATTTCTTGGGGACGTTTCTTGATGTCTAGGCAATGCTGGTTGGGGATCTTTCGGACTCTTGAGCTTCTGGAATCTTCATTATGGACCGAGATTGGATGGAGTCTTCTAGTCTTTGGATTAATTGGTGTCTTTATTGAATAATTATCTCCAATTCCTCATAACTCTTGACACCTTCTTGAAGCTTGTGAATAGAAAGCCTTGATCAACACAGAGGAAGTTATGAGTTCACCAAGGCTTCCTTGTTCTTCATCTTCAATTCATGTCATCTGACGGTCTTTTCTTACTCGAAGTGGATCATGGTGAATTTCGCGAAAAATTGGCCTAAAACCTATAAAAATCACATGTAGCATATTTTCAAGACAATATTGCAAAATCCACAATAATCGGTGATAATTGTCAGTGAAAGATATAGTTCACTCATAAAATCAATGAAAAACCATGTAAAATGATGCATAATTTTCGTACTTAAGCCGCGTCAACAACATCCCCACTCTTAAACCTTGCTCGTCCTCGAGTAAGTCAAGAATCAGCGTTGCCCTACATTAACTTTTTCATACCCTAATCTTAATTAATCAAACTAACAAGGGCGTTGGGGGAGAGAAAGAGGGCAACGGGAGAGAGAGGGCCGCTCACCGTCGTGGGAGAGAGATGGCGTCGGAGGAGGAAGGCCCGCTGGCCTCACGCCGCCTGCCCTCCTCATCCCTCTTTGATCCGCACCGCCGGAGGCCATGGCCCGGTCCTGATCCGGGCACCTCCTCAGCCCCGCCGCGCGCTGGTCCCGTCTCCAATGGCTGCCCGCTACCGAGACCCCTCCGCGCGTGCTGGCCCTGTGGCGGAACCGCCCAAACTAATCTGGGTTTAGTTCATGTTTAATCCCCACTCTTGAATAATACTCACCCTCGCCCTTGAGTATATATCTAAAACAATTTAACTTAGGGGATAGAGCTGTCTGATAAAAAGAATAATATTTAATCCCTTAAATACTACAGAAAATAATGGGTTGTGGTCAAGGAGGATACACAAAAAGATAATTTTGGCTTAAGGATGGATATCCAACGAAGTTTGTATTCTCTCCAATGTAGAGAGATACAATGCAAGGATAGAAAGGCGAGCAAAGAAAAGATACGCAAAAATGAATGACCAGCTTCTAAGTCTCATACCCTAGATCACAGTCTTGATCCAACTCATTTGAAAAACAAATTTGATAAATCTAAGATTTACAAATATATGGATATGGTAGGAATGACTATTGCAAGATAATCTCATAAAGTTGAGCATGAAATTTGTAAGCAGTAAACATAAACAAGGAGATGATCATGATAAAGATTAAACTTTGCAAAAATTAAATCATATGGGTCTTTATCAACAATTATAATCAATCACAAATTTGCTGGTTAGTTCAATTAAATATGTATTATGAGAGCCCACTAATTCAATTAATCAAATCCAAAGTATGATAAATATAAAGCGGCAACTTTCACCATTTTCTTAAAAACATTAATTAATTAAGCATAGATCATGGTTATAGCATTAATCACACTATAAATCTAAACTAACACACTAAAAACAAGAGAAACACAAAGGGAACACCAAATTGATAGATATAGGTAAATATTTGCAGAATTTAAAAATGAAAAGAGAAGGTGTTAGAAATATGTTACCTGATATTCCTTTAATTTTCTTTGTCATTAAATAATTTCCTGCAAAACAATTCAAATGCACATACTACCCTCGAGGTAACGGTCGAGATTTACCATAATCTAATAATATTCCCAATGATTTTTAACTTATGGTTAGTTAATTTTAATAAAACAAAAACCTAATGAGTGTATGCAAGTATGTAATTATATAAGAGATAAGCATATAAACAAAGACAATGGTTAAATCAAGTTCTAAACTCCATGTTTACAACATGATTGCTAAGCTTCTCTATAGCCATCAAAAATTTAATTAACTAAGATTAAAACACCATGTTTTTTCAAGATTATCAACTTATAACAGCACAAGAAAACCAAAGCATATTGCAAAGCTTATAAACTAATCAAATGAAATTATGGATAACTAGCAAGGTTAATTAACTTCATCATGATAATTAACAATTTAATCTAAGCACCATGCTTACGTAAAATTGCTAAGGAAAATACTTTGAAGTAATGTTATCATGAACATGAAAGCACACATTATGGAGTTAATTAAACAACCAAGCCAATTATAATGTAAACATGCAATCTAATTGAATTGTAACAGGGTGGTTTATGCATGAAATTAATAAAAAACGAATATGGAAAATTTATCCACAAAAGACATGATTAGTAAGAAACTTTCAATTATACTAAGTGATGATGGTCTTAAATTAAATCTAAACACCATGTTTACATTTAATTTACTAAGAAAACTCCATCGAGTAAAATAAGCATCCAACATGAAGTTTATAAAAATCTCAGAACTAATAAAACAAGTGTGGAGAAACAAATGATAATGCAAATGCAAGGTGAAAAATATAATATGAAGTGATGTGATGATGATTATCTAGATTTATGTTTACTAGCCACAGCTAAAGATTCAAAGGGTGGTGTTATGCTTCCCATTTCTCTATTAAAAGATTCTAAGACTCTTTACACTAAAAACAAATAATTAAACGGGTTGCCTCCTGAAAAACGCTTAATTTAAAGTCATAAAGCTAGACTTCTTACTTACCTTCGTTGAAGTGAAACCATAGTCCTTGGAGTAAGATTCCGAAGTGTCCATGCAGCTTGATAATTTGATTGTGCAGCTTCATCGCGTCTTGATCACAGCATTACTTGTGTGCACAATCCTCTGCTTGTGTGTTTATGTACCAATGTCTTTGAAGCTCCTTACCACTGAACTTGATCATGAAAATCCTATGGAAGCATTGCCCAAACTTTCTTCATCATTGTTGTCACCATCTTCCTCAAGTAGTCATCACCATTATTGCTGCTACCTCTTTCCACGTGGTATAACTCATTGGTCTCGAAATGAACATGCATCAAATAATAGATCCATTGGATAGCCTCTGAAATTATCTTTCCAACGAGTACTTATCCATTAAAATCCGATTCCGTATGAAGAAGTTATGCCCGTTTTACTCAAGCGCTGCGTTCTGTCCAGACTTCAATTCAGCTCGCGCAGCCTTCAATAATTTGCACATTGCTCCTTGTAGAAACCTCCAAATTGAGTGATTCTTGTTGCATTGGGAAGAGGACTTCATGGGCTTTCCAAATATAAGAAAATATTATGTCTTTGCCTCTTGAGGTCGAGCTCCACGTTGATGACATCTCAGCCTTCTGTTTTCAGCTTTACTGATGTTGACAATCTTCAATCTTTTGTACTTGGATCTTGGTAGAATTTGTCTAAGTCCACCATTGTTGATCTTGAAGCTTCATGGGCTTGATTCTTGTCTTCAATTCCTCCTCCATTCAGTCCACTCACTCTTCAATTTGAAACTCAATCAATCTTTTGCAAATTCTGATGATGTCTTTAAATCCTTGTATCAATCATCATGGATTTGTCTTGTACTTTTTCTCCCTTTGGTCTCATTGTTTCAAATGAAGTGTGAATTTCTCTGCAAGGTTAGCTCATAGTGCACACATAGATATATATATAATATAATAGCATCATGGCAATGATTAGAGATAAATGTAAAGTCACATAGTTGATTGGTTTAAACAAACATTTAATTCATGAATCAAGAACAATTATAATTTAAATTGAAATCACATAGCAAAACACTAAGGCATATAATAAATCACAGATGAACATGATTCATAAAATCAAACATGGGATAGACAAGGTGATGGGTTCCTAATGATTTTGGCTAAATTAGAGGGATGATTTTAAAAGAAATAAAAATGGCTTAGATAAAATTCTAACAAGGGTCTTTTTGTAAAGAGACCAAACGTTTTGAAATTTTAAATTCTCAAAGATAATATTGGGCACATATAGTAAATCATGAGAGACATGCACATGTACATGTTTAAAATTTTAAAAGCAATTTGCACAAAAATTAAACCTGGACCGAACCACTTACGGAGGAATAAGCAGTTGGTCCCCTTCTACTTTTGTACAAACCTTGGCTCTTAGTTTTTTTTATTTATATCTAACCTTAAACTTGAAAATCAACTAACTAGCAAACCTTAACCATCTCTTTGCATGAGTAGATTCAATCAACTAATTAAAGTAAAAAGATCTACTAAAAGACATGTGGATCTATCAACCTTGGCCAGGTCACATGTAAAGATGAAGTATTGCAAAACCATGGATCAAGAAACTAGTCTAACGACAAACTTTATTAATCAATCCTCAAGGTTTAGATTAAGGGAACAAAGGTTTAAAGAAAACTAAAAACAAAACACAAGAAAAGATAAAAGGATATCAATCAACCAAACAACATTTTAATGATCATTATAAAACATCTCTAATCAAACATAGGTAAACTTTTAATTATATTTATGATTAAAATAAGAATTACCTTAATCTTGAAGAAGTGAAGTTCAAATCTCATGATTGACTCCATGGAGGCTTCATCTTCTTCCTTGGAATACCATGATTGCATGCACCATCAAGTGTTGGAGAGGAATGCTTGTCTTTCCGGAAATTCAGCTTCCTTTGCTCTGCCCCTTTTATATTGCGACCATAACTTCCTCATCTGAAGTCCAAATAATGCAAATTCTGACTCTATCTTGAAGAGCTCGAAAAGATTTACAACTTTGGTATTCGGACTTTCTTCATTTGATGTTGTTAAGGTCTTAGAATTGGCTCTACAAGGTATTGCTGTCCTGAATTCCGCGAGTAGCTCGAGATTTGGTTGGAGCTTGGATTGGTCTTGAGATAAACCTTCAGTACCTTCATCTTCCTTGTACACAAACAATCCTTAGCCTCCGGAACCTTCTCGGCTCATCATCTTTGGCTCCATTATCTGTAGCTTAGAACAAACAAACTCCAAAGAACATTAGTCTTAAAAATAAATTGACACAGCAGACATACCTTTGTCATTAGAGTTACTCCGTGATAGCTGTAGAAAAACTCAATAACAGATCATAAGCCACTAACAGCGTTAGCACTTACTATTAGAGAGTTAGATTGAAAAAAGATTTTTTTTTATTGGACCGAGGTCCATTTTTCCTGTAATGTTAGTTAAAGCAATATATATATATATAGGAGAAACTATATTCCAATAGAGTTTATAAAAGATTAAACTAAGTTAACCTTACTCAAAACAAAACTATCTAAATATAAAATTAAATGCAAGAAAGTAAATAAAGTAGAAAAACTAAAATGAAATAAAAGGCACAAAATAATAGATTAAGAAAAACCCAAAAACAAAAATCTAATGACAGCAAAGTTGCTAGGTTAGTCTAAAGAATGAACGTAAGAATGAACGACGAACACAAGAACACAATTAGAGGATAAGAATATAACTAGAGCACACAAAACAATCAGAGAATAAAATTTAGAACATAAAGACTAAACACGAAGTAGAGAATTATAACATGCTAACTAATTAGAACACAATTAGAAAAACTATTAGCACACAATTAGAAATAGATTAGCACACAATTAGCAAACACAAACTAACTATTAAAACTAGTATCAAAAGACAAAATTAAATATATATATATATAAACTCAAGTTAAGACTCGACTAATTAGTTTCCCGGCAACGGCGTCAGAAAAGCTTTTTGACGGCACTTAAGCACGGCAAACCTTATACTGTAAGCGACAGTATCGTGTGTAGCTTTTCTCCAGAATGAATATCATGGTTTTGTTAATCCAGGAAACGAACTAATTGAGAACTAATTAACAAGGGTTTATGGTAAACTAAGGGGTAAAAAGGTAATCTAATCTATCTCTAAACTAGCCTAAACTATATCTAATCTACAGCTAAACTATACTAATATATATATAAGATAGGCAATTAGAACAGAACTAGAAATTTAATCAAGGGGTATTAAATAGATTCTAATCAAGCTCTAATTGGATCCAAAACAAGCATGATAATGGGCACCACAACAAGATTAAAGTAGCGAGATAACTAGTAGCTCAAGATATACAAGCATGTTCATAGCATAATTAAATCAAGATCAATCAACCTAACCCCCTAGATCGACTTAACCTTTCCCCGGGCTCTACTGTCACTAGTAACCAGGTAATCGACGAGAAACTTTCAACAGGCACATAATTAGAGAATGCACCTCTAATTACTTTATATGGTCTAATAACATAATTAGCACAACTAGAACCTCTAATCACCATGATCACAAGAACTAGATAACGCTAGATGAACATAACCTTTTAAAGATATGATCTAATCAACAAGCATCTAGATCTAAATATAATTAGAGCTAGAATAGAACAAAAACATGATAATTAGACAAAAACAATGCTTCATTAATAAATTGTATCATACTTACAACCATGACTATACCTCTTGACGATACAATTAGACCTCTGGAGCTAGATAATTAGAGCACCGTGCAAGGGCTCTAATCACCTCCAGGAACTAGAAGAACTCTAATCCTAGACTAGAAACTCGACCCTCTACTCTCATCTAGTTGTTGTCCCTATTGTCGTCGCCTCCGCGCCTTGATAATGAATTGGATGCGTCGACTCGGGGCCTATGGTTGCTATTTATACCCTGGAGAAGACGTGGGAGAAAAGGCAAGTCGAACCGACGTACGGGGAGGTGGGGTTGGCCGACTAGGAGGGATCTGGTCGGCTGACCAGGACTCCTCCCTCGCCCGGTTGTTTCCATCTTTCTCGGGGACGTTGCTTGATGCCTGAGCAATGGTTGTTGGGGGTCTTTCGGACTCTTGGGCTTCTGGAATCTTCGTTATGGACCGAGATTGGACGGAGTCTTCTAGTCTTTGGATTAATTGATGTCTTTATTGAATAATTATCTCCAATTCTTTGTAGCTCTTGATACCTTCTTGAAGCTTGTGAATAAAAAGCCTTGATCAACAAAGAGGGAGTTTTGAGTTCACCAAGCCTTCCTTGTTCTTCATCTTCAATTCATGTCATCTAGCGGTCTTTTCTTACTCGAAGTGGATCATGGTGAATTTCGCGAAAAATTGTTCTAAAACCTATAAAAATCACATATAGCATATTTTCAAGACAATATTGCAAAATCCACAATAATCGGAGATAATTGTTAGTGAAAGATATAGTTGACGCATAAAATCAATGAAAAACCACATAAAATGATGCATAATTTTCGTACTTAAGCCGCGTCAACAGCAGTTCTCACAAGTGTCAACAGGTGCTGAAAGCACCTCAAAGTCAGCTCTCAACTGTTCTAACTCGCCCCTCAAAGTAGGACAGACCATACACGCACCCAAAAGCTTCAGGTCAGGCCCTAAGCTCCTCAGGTTCCTTGAGCTGCCTTCAAACTTCTCCTTCAGCACAGCTAACTCACTAGACAAACAGGGGCACAACTCACACTCAGAAACATCACTCACAATAGGCTCATCCAGTTTAGACTGGAGCTTGCCTAACTCAGCCTTCAGCCTATCTAACTTCTCTACCTGCTTGACATACTTGTCTCTCTGGTCACTCAGCTCAGTCATGAAAGACTCACAGGTAGGGCACTCAATCTCTCTAGGCTGGGGTCTCTCACTCCTCAACTTCTCATTCTCCTCTAAAGCCTCAGCAAGTTGGGCTTTCAACTTCTGCAGCTTCTTAGCTGCCTTCTCCAGCATCTTATCCTGGGCTTTTAACTCCCGACTGTTCTGCTCTAGCATCTCAAGAATTTCAGCTTGCTTAGGAGTTACCTCATCATCTGAGGAAGAGTCGTTGTCGCCTTCCTTTTTTTCCTTGTCCTCAAGCGCCATAGAGCATACCGAACTCCTCTTGTTCTTGTTCTTGCGCTCGGATTTGGTGGAGACGAAGCACAAGACAGCTGGACCTCCTTGATCATTCCTCTTATCCTTCTTGTACGTGAACTCCTCATCACTTGAACTCAACAAGGACGAAGAAGAGGAAGATCCGCTGCTGCAAAGCCCAATCTCGGCGAAGAATGCCTTGTCCCGCTTTCGGCTGTCCTTCTAGTAGCTCTTGAAAGACTTCCGAAAGTTCTTCTTGCCGAAGTTGCGCTTGCCGGAGCCGTGCTTGTCAAAGCTTGGCTTGCTAGAGTGGTACTTGTCGGAGTCGCGGGAGTAGTTCTTGCCCTTCTTGTAGTACTCGTTATTGTTGGGGCACTCGGCGATGAAGTGGCCGGTCTCACCGCACTCAAAGCACTTGGGCTTCTCGCCCCTCTTCTTGCTCATCTGGTTGTTATAGGTGCGCTGAAAGCGACTAGACACCAGACTTAGCTCCTCATCCCCAAGCGACGCCAACTGCTCCTCTGTCACAGACATCAAAGCAGAAAACGAGAAGTTGTGAAGTGGGGGGTTAGCAATATACTCACTTCTTAGAACCTGAACTAGCAAGGGAATCCCTCAACTTGTAATCGGCTCTACTCCTATCGTATCATATCCTGCCGACTCGATGATCGAGTTCACCTTGACCTCCCATATTTTTCTATCAAGCGCATACAGCAATTTGACAGCCTGCTGATGGTCTGAGTATGGGAGAGCAGCGGGGGCAGAATTGACACGCAACTTGTTGATGATTGACTAAAAACGACCAAACAAGTTATCTACAGACTTTCCCGGCTTCTGGACGAAATTCTCATATTCGCGCCGGTAAGTCTCAACAAGCCTAGCCTCAATCGTCGCGGTACCCTCATGGTGTGCGCTAAGCAGGGACCATATCTCACGCACCGTCTTGAGGTGACTCACTCTCTCATAATCCATGGGACCAAGCCCGGAGAAGAGAAAGTTAACAGCCTTGGCATTTGCCTCATGCTGAGCCACGATCTCAGGCGTAGTACGCTCGGCAATAGGAAGCACAGCAAAAGTCGTACTCTGGGTAGCATCCCATATGTCTTGACTCTGGCTAACAAGGAAAGCCTCCATCCTACCCTTCCAGTAGGGATAGCCATCAGAGATGAGAACCAAAATCTTTCCAGACTAAGTCATCGTCGCTACGGTTTCATCACCGGTTAAGGTATGGAGAAACCTAACCGGCTCTGATACCACTTGTAGGACTGAGACGTGCGACTAGAGGGGGTGAATAGGAGCACTTGAAAACTCAAACTCAAACCCCCTTGGTGCAAACTGACGCAACACTCACAACAACCAACTAGTCACCGCCCACTGAACGGGAACGTAACTAGCGAGCACTTGATGTCGCCCACTGAAAGTGTACACACTAAACGAGCGGAAGTACACAACTCAACGAGCAAGAGAACATAAGACAAATCAAGCAACGCCTCGCACAATGAGCAACCCACGTAGCCACTCCACACCTAAGTGTGTCTTGCCAAAAAATAGCAAGCGATGAGTATGGGCCAGAGGTGAGAACACTCAAATACAAAGACATGGCAAAAAAATAACACACCAAACACCAAAGAAATCAAGGAGAAAAGACCAAGGAAGAAAAGGAGGAACTAACACATGAAAACAGCCCAAAACTGTACAGACCGTACTATCCGAACCCCCAAAAGGCCCAGACCGTACCAAGTGAAGAAGAGGTTGAAAACAGCCTACAAACACTACAGACCAGACTATCCAGTCTCTACAGACAGTCCTATTCAACTCCAGACCATCCTATTAAACTCAGCAGAAAACTGCACTAAAAAACAGCCCGATACCCTGCCGAAAATTCTTTTGAAACTGGGTCAAATCTCAACGAAACTTCACAAAAATTTGCATGGACAATCCTAAGGACCTTCCCTAGCAAATACAAAAAGATCAACTCCAAAAGATCAAGGGATGCACGGGAATTGCAAATCTCGTGAGGTAGGTGTGTTGACACCGAAAAACCGAGAAACGGGAAGAACGACCCTTGCTCGTGGTTCAATGATTCTAGCACTTGGCTAGTGAGATGCTCCATGTCCTAGCAAGTCCAAATCAGAGCAAAAGAAAGGTCTCATCCTTAGACAACACAAAATGAGCCAAAATCCAAGAAACGGAACAAAAAACCAAGCTAGAAAGGAGGAAAAGAGGGAGGGACGAAATTGCTGCTCAAGACATGGAATTTTTCAACGATAAACCTTGGATTAACTCACGAAATCAGTTTACACAAGATCCATAGAGCCTACCTCCCATCATCCTCCCACTAATGACAAGATTTGACTAAACTAGGCACTCATCTCCTAGCTAATCTCCTCTCTTTTGCTCTTGGCTGCTAGGGTTGGAAAAACCTAGGGTATGGCTAGCCAAGATGAGCTCCAAGGGAGCCTCTCAAGTCTATTTATACTTTAGGCCCTAAATGACACAATTACAGTGAGACCCTACTCTAAAAATGCCCGGAGGGGGCCAAACCAAAAAGATACAATCGGACGACTACGTTGACGGCTTGATCTTCTTCTTCTCCACTCGCTTGGATGTGTGCCACGTAGCCAGTAGTCTGAAAGTTTCCCTCGGTTTTGAAGTCAAAAAATGGGAAACTTTATTTTGCGGGCTTCCTGGGCCGTGACTTGGCCCAATCTTCTATCTTGACGAGTTTCGATCCACTTGCCAAGCCTTCATAGCTTGGGTGGTGGTTTTGAGCTGAAGCCGCCAAAGCCTTCCTCGAACGTCTTCGCGCTATGCACTCGGGTTGGAGTACCACGGTGGCACCTAGCTTCTCCAGTCCATCGGAGTCCCCTCGCAGTCCATCGGAGGACTTACACCGCCGTTGCCGAACCGCCCTTCCCTGTACCGAACTCCCATGGCCGACCGATGCCGAGACTTGCATCCGGTCCATTGGAGGACTTTTGCCTTAGTCCATCGAGGTCTTCATCTTCTCTACCTCCATTCCATGGGAGGGCCTCCAGTCCATCGGAGGACTTGTACTGTTGACAATCACTCATCACACCAGGAGAGCAATGAAGCCGATCCTTTGGCTCTCAACGGTTCCCCAGCGCCGTGTTCGCCGTTGACCTCCAGCTCCTCACCCCTATTCCCTACGCAGCGTTCCCGGTAGGATCTGCAATCCTATCAGGTGAGTACAAATCTGTTGCCAGCTTTCCTTAGGGAGCCAGGAGAAACCCTAGCCGCCTGTCTCTCTCGCGCGCGATTTCCAACCACAGCGCCCCAGCGCCGTGTTCGCCGTTGACCTCCAGCTCCTCACCCCTATTCCCTACGCAGCGTTCCTGGTAGGAGCCGCAATCCTATCAGGTGAGTACAAATCTGAAGCTACAAACCTAGAGTTGTTATATTTTTGCCTCGAGTGTGTGGCTTGGGTCAAAAAATGGATAGAAAAAGAGGAGTCCTTCAATTCTTAAGAGGCTAAACTCAGAGTTAAAGGAAATTACCTCCAGTAGTCTTTTGTGCTCCCTTAGACTTGCCTTCATTACTTCCTTACAATTTTTGTCGCGGTCGATCTTGTTAGCTGCACACAGCTTCCGAAGCTAGTCTTGCGATAGATTGTCTAAATTTATCATTAAATGGGCTCTTCTTTTCATCTTTTCCGCTGTTAATCCTCTTTCAAATCTCAACTTCAAAATTTCATGTAAAAACGCTTTGCTCACATTAGCGAACAAACCCTGCACAAAAAAATAAACAAAGATTAGAGAATAATCATAGAAGCTTATGCATTATCACAATTCACCGGCTATGCACAGGGTTGAAATTTACCAAAGCACTTGAAGATTTACAAACACAGGGCTGAAACACAAGTAGAGAGCAAGAAAAGCATGTGCCTATGCAGTTAGCCATAAAGCTATCAACCAGATCTCTACAACTTATTAAGAGCGTAAGGGCGACCTGCCCTTACGTACCATCTGACTTCCGAAAAGACCCCACGCGAAAACTGTTGCGCCCTCGCTGCCGCACGCATCGCCCTGCCCGGCTGCCCGCCGACGCGCTCGCCGCACCCTCGCCTCAGCCCGCCACGTCATCATTTATTGTTGACCAGTTGGCATCTACTATTTTTGTCAACTATGGATTTTTGATAAAAGGAACTCAGTTGCCCTTGATATTTTATTTGGTGCTGCGAAAAAACAATGACCAAAAGGTTCTAAATTCTAATAAATCAGACAAAAACATTTATATACGTTTGTCATATAAATTATATCCAACACTTCTCATATCAAACTCACCACACCGAACGTTGGGGTTGTGGTTAAAATGAGAATGAATAAGCTAAAGTGACTAGCATTGGGCAAAGCAAAGCTAATTGGCGAAAAGTAACTTAGTTCGGCTAAAATAAGCAATACTATATGGCTAACTTTGGCTAGAAGGGGTGAATGGGCTAAAATGAGTCTAAATTGTCCAAAATGTTCAAATTTGCTAATGGAGCGTGAATTGTCCTGTGATGTAGGCACTGGCTGAATTTCATTAACAAATAGTACTATGTTTCTAGTGTAATCTGCTCCTTCATATGTTTGTATCGGTAAATCTCATCGTCGCTTTGCGGTGTGAAGAGTGGTCAGCATGTCAATGCGAGAGCTAATTTTCTAACACAAACAGTTGCAATTCTCTGGCCACTGACCCTCTATCGTTGACTCCATTTACAAGATAGATCCAATATTTCTGTTGCAAGGGTACTGTAAACTGAAACCAAAAGGCCTCCAAGTCATATCAGGGACTCCGTAGGGTTCGCTAGCTGCATGATCTCCATCCAAGAGCCACAACCAATAATTCAGTGATTAAACTGTGATGCTCCGGCATCTCAAGTGCATAATCATTCATAATGCATGCAACATTCATCATAATGCATCATACAATGACATTCATTTGAGCCCTAGTTCAAATTTTAGTCAAGGTGCAAGTTGTTGAAACCTGTTTTCTGCATATGTGTCTATGTGATTGTGCCTATAACTTTAGTTCTATAGTGATATAGGTGAAACTCATATTGACAAACTTGTAGACAATTTAATTATAAACAACTTTGGTAATTGGTGCTTTGACATGCATGAAGGTTTGCATAGAGATTTGGGACTTTTTCTGTCAGCATGTGAATTCTGTCCAAAACTGACCTGTTTAGTAATTTTAAATTTCCTTGATCTTAAAGACAAAATCTTGTAATGCTTGCATTGAGAAAGTTGTAGATCATGAAATTATAAACAACATTGGTATAAAACTCCTTTTGTGAAAGTGACTAGAAAACGGACTTTTAGAATTTTAAACTAGGAAGGTTCTGTTGGTCAAACCTTAGTCAGCAGTTTAAATTCAAATTTACACCAAAATTTTGAATAGAACATGGTATACAAGTTTATAAGGTAAATGTAGAGGAACAAATTTAGAACATTTAATCCAATTGGAGTTTTCCTAGATTCGGCCTCTAGGTCAATCAAAAACTAAGATTTCAAATAGAGGTCCAACCAGTCAAACTGGGTTTTTTCTTTTTCCCTTGGATTTTCCAAAACCGGAGTCACTGACAGTGGGCCCCGCCCGCCGGATTCCCGCCCGCGCCAGACAAAACCGAGCCGGTGGGCCCCACATGCTTCGTCCACTCCACGCACCCGGTCCACTGGACGCCTCTCTCTCCACCCTGCCCCGGTCCTACCTGTTGGCCTCTATGGGTCTATAGACCGCGCCTACCATCTCCTCGCCGTCCTCCTTCCCCGCTCCAGCGCGCCCACGCGGCGGATGCGCTCTGCCCGCGCCACGCGTGGCCGACGACGCCGGCCGAAGCCGCGCCTCCAGACCCCGCCATTACAACCGCCTCCACCTCCCGCGTCCAACGAGCTAAGCCTCGTCGTCTCCCTTCGCCTCTCCGTCCCAAGCGCAGAGTGCTCGCCGCCATCGCCGCCGCGGCGAGGTCACGGCACCCGCCGCCTCGGGCCGCCTCCTCCACGTCCGACGCGCGCCCCGCACGCCCCTCGCCTCCTTCCACCCTCCGGGGTAGATCTCGTCCACCGCCGGCACCCCTAGCACCTTTCCCCGCGCGCCGTTGCCATTGCTCGAGGTCCGAGCTCGACCTCGCCGTGGACGGCTACCCTCCGGCCATTCCCTTGCCTCCACTTCACCACCGACACGATCCCTGCGTCCTCGCGCAGCCGAGGCGCCACCCCGTGGCCCTTCCCCTCACCGGAGCCGCCGGATCCGCACCCGCGCCGCCATCGGTGCACGCCACCGCAGCCGCCGGTTCACCACCGCCGCCTGCCTCTCCTCTCCACCCCCGGTGACGAGACCTAAGGGGAAAGTCTCCCCGTCGCCGGCGACACCGACCGCCACCAGTCCGGCGCCAAGTCCTAGCCTCTACGCGCCGCGCCGTGAGCGTGAACGCCAGCTCGCCGTGCGCTCAGGCCGTCGGCCGAAGGTAGAAGAAGAGACCCAAACTTTGCACTTTAACCCTCGTCGTTTTTGTATTTCACGGATCCAAACAGATCACTGTGCGCAGAGTCTCGTAAATCTTACGGTCTAGCCCCTGATGTCTACGGTTAATTGCGTACAAGTCCCTGGATCTAATGTTTTTCCATTTATTTTCACTTTATTTCGGCTGAAACTTTGAAAAATCATAACAATTAAAATAAAAATCCAAAATGGGCAAACTCAGTGGCTATGGACCCCTTGTGAGTAGATCTACAGGATAGGTATGATGTAGATGTGTGAAAAGACTGTTTTGCCCCTGGTTTAGTGCATGCATGGTGTAGGTAAATAAATGGTAAAAGTGTACCAAATGAACTCCAAAAATTATGAAACTTGGACAGTAGCTTTGTTATGGCGTCTAGGTACTGTGTGATTTTTGGTGACACTAGCATTGACTGTTTAATTACTGTTTTGCCCTTATACATATGATTTGTGTATTTAATTAACTTGGACAATGAAGGCTATATAAAATATGCTCAAATATGACTTCTAGTATTTTTCATGTACTCTATATAATATGGGTAGCTCATCAGTAAAGTATGAGTTTGTGCATGTGTGTTTTAGATGCTGAATTGAAAATAATAAAATGCTACTAGTTGAAAAAGAAAATAGGAAAAAGTGTATTTAAGCTGCTAATAAAATTATGGGAAAAATCTAGTAGCCTACTAGTGATGTCTTGTTTCTAGAAAGTAATTTTGTGCACTTTAATACCGCTATTTTGATTTATATGATTTTCATGGTGAAATAAAATATGGAAATTAGATGTCATATCAAACCATAGATTTTATGCTCGCTAATTTTTGTACATGATGTTCATGCAATGTAATGGTTGCTGTAGAAATTTCAAGTCCAGAACTCATTCCTATAAATAATAAAAAAAATCTGAAAAGCTATAGGGCTGATAACTCGTTGTAATTTTAATAAATTAATTATAACTTGTTTGTAGCTAAAATTTTAGCAGTAGCATCATGTAGTATGTTTCTGCATGTGGTAAAAGTTTGAGATCGATTTGAGTTGTCTAACTACACGAACTCATGAGTGTGTATTATTTGTAAAGGTGTTTGTAAGAGACGATTTCATTTCCTTTTGATAGGGACTGGGTACACATATAGAACAATTATTCCTAATAACTTCAAAGATAAAAAGGTGGTAATGGTTCGTATGATTTCTTAGTGATGGGCTGTATGATTTCTTAGCAAAATCGTTAAGTTTTCTTATTGTAGGATGTAGTTAACCAAGGGTACCCGAACCCATTCTTCACAAACTACTTGATCAGGCGTTAGGCTTTAATTGCCCCCATGCATACCATTGCATTCGTTATACTCATGTTTGCACTATGTCATCCATATAACTTGTATCATATACCTGCATTTGCATTCTCCTGCACTCACTTGCATTTTATCATGCATATAGACCCCGCGTGCAAGGAGCTATCAACGCAGGAGAAACCAGTGATCAAGGAACCAGGCAACAGGCTATATCCGGAGCCAGAAGACGAAGGGTCGCTGATTAATTCTGTCCCTGCTTCAAGGGGTTGCCTGGGGCAAAGCCTCACAACCCGGCAAACTAACCTAGTTTAGTTTGTTGGTTTTCTTAAAAGTAATCAAAGGTAGGCAGGACCATACTATACCCAGCAAACATCTTATGTCTTGATGTTTAGGCATATGCATCAGGAGTTGTTTAGAACCAACTGCATTAGATATCCTGGCCGCCCTGGCCCTAGAACCTACACCTAGAGTTCGTAGGACGAGTGCCTAGTAATGCTAGGTACGAGTAGACACGGGTGAATGGAGTCACTCGTCGCGTAGGTGATTTCAAAAACTTACAGAAATCTCACTGAGGTAAGTTGTTATACATGCTTCTGATTTAAATGGAGACCGGGCGGAGATTTTATGAGTTACTCATGGTTTATGGTATTGTGCACTGGATTCCGCCCGAGTCGCATAAGGCCCGTTCGCTGTTCGCGTGCTGATCGGCATAACATTGCTAAGGTGCTTATCCGGGATAATGGACCGGTGAAAGTCTTACTTGTGCCATCCGAAGAACAGAGACTTGGTCCTACCATCGGTCCCAGGGGCGCTTGGGGTGTAGACTCGTGGAGGGCTGGACCCGGTGCGGCCGAGGTAACGCTCCACGGGGGCTAAACCTGGGGAATGGCGGGTTGGAATCGAACTTGGGATGGGACAAGTGGAGATGGGGGCTATATGTGGGAACGCGAGGGCTAGTAAGCATATACCCCTGGCATTGTTAGTTGTTCCCAGGAATTAACAAATCGATTCGAATCGCTGATGCTCACCAGGTGTGAGAATGCCAATATCGCACACGGGCAACGTAGTAATAACTGTAACATGCTGTTTATTAAGTCACGCCTTTTCATACAACATGCTTGGATGTGTATGATCCGTCTCACTATTCAGGGTGTCACCCATCCACTGCTAGGAGGTCGATGGACTTGGGAGATGCTTTGAGGTCGAGGGAGGGCTGACCCGACGTACCGTGGTATCGCTCCTGAGACGGCTACTCCCAAGGGGTTGGATGGAGGCGCTGTGAATCTTGGGACGGGACATGTGTTCATTACTTTACTTTTCATGCAAGTATTTACCTTATGTTATAAATGAATCTTTATGAATAATGGATAGCAGCTGTCAAATCCTGCTATCTGATATCAACATGACCTTGTTTAAGAATCAACAGCTAAGGATCCACATGATTAGTAAGCATGCTTTGCATCAGCCGTAAGCCCCGTCCATTAAGTCCTACTGAGTAATTAGTACTCAGGGTTTGCCCCCACTTTTGGATTACAGGTACCGACGATAGCTGGACAACTGTGTTGGAGGTGGTAGTACCAGTGGGCTCGGTGCTATTCGCCTTGTCATCTCTTCCTGAAGACTACTTAAGTATATTTTCTGCTGCGAGATGTTTTGAAAACGCTTCCGCTATATTTATATACTCTGAATTCGCTTCCGCTATATTTGAACATGTATTTGATTTCATACAATTGAGTTGTAAATTAAGTCTATTATTCTCTAGTTCAACTGCCTGTGATGATGTAATTGTTGTGGCTCCTTCGAGAGTCGGATGTGTTTGATGTCGGTTCCTCGGGAATTGGTGTTATCGAGAGCTCGAAGGATTCTCGACGGACTACCGGGTTTAGTCTGGCCTAAGTGCACTGCGAGCCAGAGGTGGCAGGTGCGCTTAGTCTAGATTAAGCAGGGCGGTTCCGCCACAGCTGGTATCAGAGCCGATCAAACACAGACAACAGTTATATCATCAAGTTTTGTTTTACAAACCTATTTTCGAAAACCCATCTTCAAGTAATTCAAAGTGAGAGTATACGCTATGCCCGTATAAGGATGTTAGTGTTATCCAGGTGACATCGCTGACATTCTAACCTAGATAGAACTCATATGCATATTCGGTGCTTTGAGAAACAACTTTTCGGCCATAGCTATCCCCAGTACTGGTGGAAGCTATCGGGTTTTGCGAACGGTTGTGAACTCTGCATTCATGCTGTATAAGTAAAAGCTCTTTAAGGGTGGTGGGCATGTTTGAGGCTTTCATACCCACCACACTTACCTTCGGTTTTGGGATCCACCTTTTTCTCGACAATCCCCAGTACTGGTGGAAAGTCATGCTTTGAGGAAAAGGTGCATCGGCCCACCTACGTTGTCCACGCAGTGGTCACACGTGGATGCCACATTAGGTGGTAATGTATGAGCATGCATTCTTCTGCAGGTACACTGACCACGTGCGAAACTAAGAACGACTAGAGAACGGCTAGTTGCATTAGAGAGAGACGTGCATATATGTCACCGAATTATCGCTAGCTATATATATAATACATAGGATGTGGGATGTGAGACCGAATAGGACGAATCATGCATCATGTATCTTTTGTTATCATTTTGGGGATATTAATAAAAGACAAATGGAATAAATCATGACTTAAACCTACCTTCTACACGTTTCGCTACATAATCTGTCAATTGTAAGCAACTAATACAACTCGCTAAGTAAAAGCCTCTCCTATGGAGTTTCCTAGGAAAGTGTTCGTTCGAGAGCTATAACTGAAAACATTTGGGTTCAAAAATCAGGACACCCATACCATCGAGGCACTGCGCACAAGTTTTCCGTTAACTAATACGACTGCCCGAGCTTACCGGATGACGGATAACCCTTTATGTGCCATCCAGTTTTTCTGTTCACTTACATGCTTTCATGCATCCAGCATGTAATTATGGTGTTATGACCTTTTTATCACCGCATCGGCTGCACAAAAGCTCTTGGACTAAACTCGACTGGCTTTATTTCTGCAGATGGTCACCCCACTAGAGACATCTGCTCAGAGGGCTGCTCATGGAGCACCATCTCCTTCTGAGTTGGCCACTCAGGTCGCTCAGCAACTCATCAACTTGATAGCTCAAGAGAAACAACGGCGCGACCCGCAAGAGATCAGCTACACTGACTTTGCGGCGCTACAACCGCCCATCTTCACCACTGCCCCAGATCCATTGGATGCTGATGACTGGATTCGGATCATCGAGTCCAAGTTCAGTCTGCTGCCTCACCTCAGTGAACAACAGAAGGCTCGCTTTGCAGCACAGTGTCTGCATGGTCCCTCGGGGGCCTGGTGTGCTTCATTCCTGGCAATGCAACCAGCCGGGCACCAGGTCACGTGGGATGAGTTCCGTGCGGCTTTTCGGGCTCACTACCTCCCGCCTAGTCTCATCGAGCTCAAACAAAGAGAATTTCGTGCACTTCGACAAGGGGACATGTCAGTACTCAAATATGTGCAAGCTTTCATCCGCTTGTCCCAGTACTCCCCTGAAGACGTCAACACTGACCCACGGAGGGCTACCCGTCTGTTGGATGGATTCGATCCCACTCTGCTGACTCACTTGGGGCGCAGCTACGACAGCTTCAATGAGTTGGTGGATGTCGCCATCGACATGGAGCATCGCCTCCGTCAGGCCCATGAGGACCAGCAGAAGAAAAGACTTGCAAGTACACCTCCATCGAGTCCATCTCAGCGGCCACGGGTTGAGTATCAATTCCCAATGCACATGTACTACCTAGAAGAGCCTCCGCAACAAGAACAATACAGTGGGGCACAACAACCCATGTCATTTTACAGTGCACCGCCTTCCCCACCTGCTCCAATGCCACCAACCAAATCAAGCACCGGCTATACCTGCTTCAAATGTGGGAAGGCCGGACATTTCAGTCGCACCTGTCACTCGCACCAAAAGACTTCAGGATCAGTGCCTATGGGCAAAGGGAAGAAATCAGCCCCAAAAATGGGCCAACTGCACTATAGTCAGCTTGAGCAAGTTCCGGAGGGTGAACCAGTCTTGGCAGGCACATTTCTTGTCAATGACCACCCTACGGTTGTTTTGTTTGATTCGGGAGTGACTTTTTCATTCATCAGCAAAGCATATGCACTGAAGTATGGGTATGAAATTATAGAGCTAAAACAGAGATATCACATCACAGCTGTCGGGTCATCTATCAGTACCAATCACATAGTGAGGGACTTGTGTCTGCAAGTAGGAAAAGAAAGTTTGTTCATCAGTCCTATAGTACTTCCACAACTAGGGATTGACGTTATTCTTGGTATGGAATGGTTGAAACAACACAAAGCCATGATAGATGTTGGGAGCAGAACCGTTCAGTTACGCTCAAGCAGGGGGACCGAGGTGATCATTCATGTGCCCCTTCACAAGCATGTGTCTCCCACGGTTAATGTTGCCGAAACTCAAACCGAGGCACAAGCACTTGCAAAGATCCCTGTAGCTTGCGAGTATCCGGATGTGTTTCCAGAAGAACTTCCCGGACTACCGCCAGATAGGGATGTAGAGTTCAGAATAGATCTTGTTCCAGGCACGGCACCTGTCTCCAAGAGGCCATATAGAATGGCACCAGATGAACTGAAAGAGCTGAAAACACAACTGCAGGAGCAGTTAGACAAAGGGTTTATCCGACCTAGCTCATCACCTTGGGGTTGTCCCGCCCTCTTTGTTGAGAAGAAAGACCAAGGTGGTAAAAGGTTATGCGTCGATTATCGACCACTGAACGCTGTTACAGTCAAGAACAAGTACCCACTGCCACACATCGATATCCTATTCGATCAGCTTGGGGGAGCCACAGTTTTCTGCAAGATTGACCTTAGGTCCGGGTACCGTCAAATTAAGGTCCGAGAAGAAGACATACCAAAGACTGCTTTCTCCACGCGTTATGGGCTTTATGAGTATCTTGTCATGTCCTTCGGTTTGACAAATGCACCGGCTTTCTTTATGTACCTGATGAACTCGGTGTTCATGAATGAGCTTGACAAATTTGTAGTAGTATTCATTGATGACATCTTGGTTTATTCCAAGAATGAGAAGGAGCACGAAGAGCATTTGCGAATAGTGCTATCTCGTCTTAGAGAACATAAACTTTACGCCAAGTTCAGCAAGTGTGCGTTTTGGCTAAAGAAAGTGGCATTCCTAGGCCATATCTTGTCAGCGAAGGGAGTGGCTGTCGATCCCAGCAAGGTGGAAGATGTGCTGAATTGGAAGCAGCCACAAACTGTGACAGAGATACGGAGTTTTCTTGGTTTAGCGGGCTACTACCGCCGCTTCATCAAAGATTTTTCAAAAATTGCGAAGCCTATGACAGTGTTGACCCAGAAAAATGCAAAGTTCGCATGGAGCTCAAAATGCGAAGAAGCATTTGGAACGTTGAAGACACTCCTAACTTCAGCACCTGTTCTTGCTCAACCAGACATCACCAAGCCGTTTGACGTGTATTGTGATGCCTCTAGTAGCGGCCTCGGTTGTGTTCTGATGCAAGAAGGGAGAGTGATTGCATATGCATCCTGCCAACTGAGAAAACATGAGGTGAACTACCCAACTCACGATCTCGAGTTACTTGCGGTTGTCTATGCTCTGAAGAAATGGAGACATTACTTGTTGGGCAACACATGCCACATATACACCGATCACAAGAGTCTGAAATACATATTCACACAGCCAGAACTAAACATGAGACAACGTCGTTGGTTGGAGTTAATCAAAGACTATGACTTAGAAGTTCATCACCATCCCGGTAAGGCTAATGTAGTAGCAGATGCATTGAGTCGTAAGGCTCATTGCAACTTCATTGAAGCTCGTCCGACAGTGAGAGTGCTATGCTGTGAGATTGGGGACATAGAAATGCCGACAGCGCTGGAAGCCGAACTTTATAATCTTGTCCTTGAACCAACCATCAAGGATCAAATCATAGCAGCACAAAAGCAAGATAAGGGCATGTCACATATTCGTGATGAGATCAATGACAAGAAGAAGGCCTGTTTCAAGCTCGACGAAAAAGGAGTCTTGTGGTTCAAAAACCGCTTAGTAGTGCCAAAGGATATGGAGCTGAGAAAGAAAATCCTAGATGAAGCTCACACCTCCATGTTCACCCTACACCCGGGCAGCAACAAGATGTACCAAGATTTAAAGCAAAAATTTTGGTGGACCCGTATGAAACGGGAGATCGCCAAGTATGTGTCTGAATGTGACGTATGCCAAAGAGTGAAAGCTGACCACTTGAAGCCTGCGGGTATGCTTCAGCCCCTAGCAGTTCCCGCTTGGAAGTGGGAGGATATCCACATGGACTTCATTGTGGGATTGCCTCGCACACAGAAGGGGTATGATTCCATTTGGGTAATTATTGACCGGTTCACAAAATCTGCACATTTCATCCCTGTCAAGACCACCTATCGAGCAAAACAATATGCGGAACTATATATTTCCCGGATTGTATCCTTGCACGGTGTCCCTCTAACCATCACTTCGGACAGAAGCTCACTGTTTTTGTCACGCTTCTAGGAGCAATTACAAACTGCTCTTGGAACCAACTTAATTCACAGTTCGGCATACCATCCTCAAACGAGCGGCCAAGTTGAAAGAGTGAATCAGATCCTTGAAGATATGCTGAGGGCATGCGCTTTGACTTATTCCACCAAGTGGGATGAATGTCTCCCCTTGGCAGAGTTTGCTTACAACAACAGCTATCAGAAGAGCTTAGATATGGCACCTTTCGAGGCCCTATACGGTAGACGGTGTAGAACACCACTCAACTGGTCTGAACCAGGTGAACGTGTCACATTTGGTCCAGACTTGGTAACACAAGCTGAGGAGCAAGTAAAATTCATTCACAGTAATCTGAGGAGAGCACAGTCTAGGCAAAAGAGCTACTCAGATAAGAGGAAAAGACCGCTAACCTTTGAAGAGGATGATCATGTATATCTTCGAGTATCACCCATGAAAGGAGTACACCGGTTTGGAGTAAAAGGCAAGCTAGCACCAAGATATGTTGGTCCGTTCAAGATCACAGAGCAATGTGGGCCAGTTGCTTATCGACTGGAGCTACCACCACATCTAGCTGCGGTGCATGACGTGTTTCATGTCTCGCAACTCAAGAAGTGTTTAAGAGTGCCAGAGGAAGTGATTGATACATCCCAAATTCAGATCCAACCAGACCTCACCTATCAAGAGCAACCCATAAAAATCCTCGACCAAAAGCAACGCGCGACACGACGAAGAACCATTAACTTCTACAAAGTGCAATGGAGTAATCACTCCGAGGAAGAGGCAACTTGGGAGCAAGAAGAATTCTTGCGAACAAAGTATCCTGGTTTTCTTCCATCCACTTCGAATTGAGTATGTCACAGCAATTTAAAGTTTTAAACGCATACGCAATGCACTTTCTTCTCATTAACTTATCCACCCACATCACATCAGAATCTCGGGACGAGATTTCTTTAAGGGGGGTGGGTTGTGATGCTCCGGCATCTCAAGTGCATAATCATTCATAATGCATGCAACATTCATCATAATGCATCATACAATGACATTCATTTGAGCCCTAGTTCAAATTTTAGTCAAGGTGCAAGTTGTTGAAACCTGTTTTCTGCATATGTGTCTATGTGATTGTGCCTATAACTTTAGTTCTATAGTGATATAGGTGAAACTCATATTGACAAACTTGTAGACAATTTAATTATAAACAACTTTGGTAATTGATGCTTTGACATGCATGAAGGTTTGCATAGAGATTTGGGACTTTTTCTGTCAGCATGTGAATTCTGTCCAAAACTGACCTGTTTAGTAATTTTAAATTTCCTTGATCTTAAAGACAAAATCTTGTAATGCTTGCATTGAGAAAGTTGTAGATCATGAAATTCTAAACAACATTGGTATAAAACTCCTTTTGTAAAAGTGACTAGAAAATGGACTTTTAGAATTTTAAACTAGGAAGGTTCTGTTGGTCAAACATTAGTCAGCAGTTTAAATTCAAATTTACACCAAAATTTTGTATAGAACATGGTATACAAGTTTATAAGGTAAATGTAGAGGAACAAATTTAGAACATTTAATCCAATTGGAGTTTTCCTAGATTCGGCCTCTAGGTCAATCAAAAACTAAGATTTCAAATAGAGGTCCAACCAGTCAAACTGGGTTTTTTCTTTTTCCCTTGGATTTTCCAAAACCGGAGTCACTGACAGTGGGCCCCGCCCGCCGGATTCCCGCCCGCGCCAGACAAAACCGAGCCGGTGGGCCCCACATGCTTCGTCCACTCCACGCACCCGGTCCACTGGACGCCTCTCTCTCCACCCTGCCCCGGTCCCACCTGTCGGCCTCTATGGGTCTATAGACCGCGCCTACCATCTCCTCGCCGTCCTCCTTCCCCGCTCCAGCGCGCCCACGCGGCGGACGCGCTCTGCCCGCGCCGCGCGTGGCCGACGACGCCGGCCGAAGCCGCGCCTCCAGACCTCGCCATTACAACCGCCTCCACCTCCCGCGTCCAACGAGCTAAGCCTCGTCGTCTCCCTTCGCCTCTCCGTCCCAAGCGCAGAGTGCTCGCCGCCATCGCCGCCGCGGCGACGTCATGGCACCCGCCGCCTCGGGCCGCCTCCTCCACGTCCGACGCGCGCCCCGCACGCCCCTCGCCTCCTTCCACCCTCCGGGGTAGATCTCGTCCACCGCCGGCACCCCTAGCACCTTTCCCCGCGCGCCGTTGCCATTGCTCGAGGTCCGAGCTCGACCTCGCCGTGGACGGCTACCCTCCGGCCATTCCCTTGCCTCCACTTCACCACCGACACGATCCCTGCGTCCTCGCGCAGCCGAGGCGCCACCCCGTGGCCCTTCCCCTCACCGGAGCCGCCGGATCCGCACCCGCGCCGCCGTCGGTGCACGCCACCGCAGCCGCCGGTTCACCACCGCCGCCTGCCTCTCCTCTCCACCCCCGGCGACGAGACCTAAGGGGAAAGTCTCCCCGTCGCCGGCGACACCGACCGCCACCTGTCCGGCGCCAAGTCCTAGCCTCTACGCGCCGCGCCGTGAGCGTGAACGCCAGCTCGCCGCGCGCTCAGGCCGTCGGCCGAAGGTAGGAGAAGAGACCCGAACTTTGCACTTTAACCCTCGTCGTTTTTGTATTTCACGGATCCAAACAGAGCACTGTGCGCAGAGTCTCGTAAATCTTACGGTCTAGCCCCTGATGTCTACGGTTAATTGCGTACAAGTCCCTGGATCTAATGTTTTTCCATTTATTTTCACTTTATTTCGGCTGAAACTTTGAAAAATAATAACAATTAAAATAAAAATCCAAAATGGGCAAACTCAGTGGCTATGGACCCCTTGTGAGTAGATCTACAGGATAGGTATGATGTAGATATGTGAAAGGACTGTTTTGCCCCTGGTTTAGTGCATGCATGGTGTAGGTAAATAAATGGTAAAAGTGTACCAAATGAACTCCAAAAATTATGAAACTTGGACAGTAGCTTTGTTATGGCGTCTAGGTACTGTGTGATTTTTGGTGACACTAGCATTGACTGTTTAATTACTGTTTTGCCCTTATGCATATGATTTGTGTATTTAATTAACTTGGACAATGAAGGCTATATAAAATATGCTCAAATATGACTTCTAGTATTTTTCATGTACTCTATATAATATGGGTAGCTCATCAGTAAAGTATGAGTTTGTGCATGTGTGTTTTAGATGCTGAATTGAAAATAATAAAATGCTACTAGTTGAAAAAGAAAATAGGAAAAAGTGTATTTAAACTGCTAATAAAATTATGGGAAAAATCTAGTAGCCTACTAGTGATGTCTTGTTTCTAGAAAGTAATTTTGTGCACTTTAATACCGCTATTTTGATTTATATGATTTTCATGGTGAAATAAAATATGGAAATTAGATGTCATATCAAACCATAGATTTTATGCTCGCTAATTTTTGTACATGATGTTCATGCAATGTAATGGTTGCTGTAGAAATTTCAAGTCCAGAACTCATTCCTATAAATAATAAAAAAAATCTGAAAAGCTATAGGGCTGATAACTCGTTGTAATTTTAATAAATTAATTATAACTTGTTTGTAGCTAAAATTTTAGCAGTAGCATCATGTAGTATGTTTCTGCATGTGGTAAAAGTTTGAGATCGATTTGAGTTGTCTAACTACACGAACTCATGAGTGTGTATTATTCGTAAAGGTGTTTGTAAGAGACGATTTCATTTCCTTTTGATAGGGACTGGGTACACATATAGAACAATTATTCCTAATAACTTCAAAGATAAAAAGGTAGTAATGGTTCGTACGATTTCTTAGTGATGGAATGTATGATTTCTTAGCAAAATCGTTAAGTTTTCTTATTGTAGGATGTAGTTAACCAAGGGTACCCGAACCCATTCTTCACAAACTACTTGATCAGGCGTTAGGCTTTAATTGCCCCCATGCATACCATTGCATTCGTTATACTCATGTTTGCACTATGTCATCCATATAACTTGTATCATATACCTGCATTTGCATTCTCCTGCACTCACTTGCATTTTATCATGCATATAGACCCCGCGTGCAAGGAGCTATCAACGCAGGAGAAACCAGTGATCAAGGAACCAGGCAACAGGCTATATCCGGAGCCAAAAGACGAAGGGTCGCTGATTAATTCTGTCCCTGCTTCAAGGGGTTGCCTGGGGCAAAGCCTCACAACCCGGCAAACTAACCTAGTTTAGTTTGTTGGTTTTCTTAAAAGTAATCAAAGGTAGGCAGGACCATACTATACCCAGCAAACATCTTATGTCTTGATGTTTAGGCATATGCATCAGGAGTTGTTTGGAACCAACTGCATTAGATATCCTGGCCGCCCTGGCCCTAGAACCTACACCTAGAGTTCGTAGGACGAGTGCCTAGTAATGCTAGGTACGAGTAGACACGGGTGAATGGAGTCACTCGTCGCGTAGGTGATTTCAAAAACTTACAGAAATCTCACTGAGGTAAGTTGTTATACATGCTTCTGATTTAAATGGAGACCGGGCGGAGATTTTATGAGTTACTCTCATGGTTTATGGTATTGTGCACTGGATTCCGCCCGAGTCGCATAAGGCCCGTTCGCTGTTCGCGTGCTGATCGGCATAACATTGCTAAGGTGCTTATCCGGGATAATGGACCGGTGAAAGTCTTACTTGTGCCATCCGAAGAACAGAGACTTGGTCCTACCATCGGTCCCAGGGGCGCTTGGGGTGTAGACTCGTGGAGGGCTGGACCCGGTGCGGCCGAGGTAACGCTCCACGGGGGCTAAACCTGGGGAATGGCGGGTTGGAATCGAACTTGGGATGGGACAAGTGGAGATGGGGGCTATATGTGGGAACGCGAGGGCTAGTAAGCATATACCCCTGGCATTGTTAGTTGTTCCCAGGAATTAACAAATCGATTCGAATCGCTGATGCTCACCAGGTGTGAGAATGCCAATATCGCACACGGGCAACGTAGTAATAACTGTAACATGCTGTTTATTAAGTCACGCCTTTTCATACAACATGCTTGGATGTGTATGATCCGTCTCACTATTCAGGGTGTCACCCATCCACTGCTAGGAGGTCGATGGACTTGGGAGATGCTTTGAGGTCGAGGGAGGGCTGACCCGACGTACCGTGGTATCGCTCCTGAGACGGCTACTCCCAAGGGGTTGGATGGAGGCGCTGTGAATCTTGGGACGGGACATGTGTTCATTACTTTACTTTTCATGCAAGTATTTACCTTATGTTATAAATGAATCTTTATGAATAATGGATAGCAGCTGTCAAATCCTGCTATCTGATATCAACATGACCTTGTTTAAGAATCAACAGCTAAGGATCCACATGATTAGTAAGCATGCTTTGCGTCAGCCGTAAGCCCCGTCCATTAAGTCCTACTGAGTAATTAGTACTCAGGGTTTGCCCCCACTTTTGGATTACAGGTACCGACGATAGCTGGACAACTGTGTTGGAGGTGGTAGTACCAGTGGGCTCGGTGCTATTCGCTTTGTCATCTCTTCCTGAAGACTACTTAAGTATATTTTCCGCTGCGAGATGTTTTGAAAACGCTTCCGCTATATTTATATACTCTGAATTCGCTTCCGCTATATTTGAACATGTATTTGATTTCGTACAATTGAGTTGTAAATTAAGTCTATTATTCTCTAGTTCAACTGCCTGTGATGATGTAATTGTTGTGGCTCCTTCGAGAGTCGGATGTGATTGATGTCGGTTCCTCGGGAATTGGTGTTATCGAGAGCTCGAAGGACTCTCAACGGACTACCGGGTTTAGTCTGGCCTAAGTGCACTGCGAGCCAGAGGTGGTAGGTGCGCTTAGTCTAGATAAGCAGGGCGGTTCCGCCACATAAACCCCAGGTTAGACCAGTGTCATCAAAACATGCATTTGTGCAAAATATTATTTGCACACTATGCATAGTACGGATGCAAGTCCTAGTGACAATGGTCTTATAATTCTAACAAACTTTGCAATAATGCAAGCTCGCCGCCTTGATCCATGGCAGCAATTTTTTGCTCAAGTGGCTTAAGTTTTTGAACAAAAATGCAGAATCTCCATCTTTTTCGAGTACGAAACCCACACCAAAATGCGAACGGGGAAGATATCCACGTCACCTATTACCCGCTAACCGTTAGATCTGGCGAACACACGATCTGGGCCGTCTTATGCATGTCGGTGCGGATCTTCCACCCGTTAAGCCGCGAAATGAGGTTATCGCGAATCGTCGCAAACCCACTCAACTGTCCTCTCTAGCTCTCCCCTTCGTAAGCACAACACTGCGCCGCCGCCCTCCTCTTTCATATCGCAACGCCGCCCTTCACTCACCATCTGGCACACGTTTCCCTCCACCATCCGCTCCGTTCGATGCCCTCCACCGCATCGCCGCTACCACCAGCAACTCTCCTGTGAGCCTCGGTCATTGTCCCCTTCAGCGTCGAACTGCGCGTCCCCTGGCCGCCTCGTCGGTGCATGTATGGTGCCGCCACCCCTGGCAACACCTCCAACTGTGCGCAGCGGCCCCACCCGCCGGGTCTCCTTCCGCGGTTGTACCCCTGCCTCAGCATGCTGGTGGATGGAGAGAGAGCAGAGCTGGCCCTAAGGGGGGTCGAGGGGAGCGGACGATCTGGGCCCCCAACCACAGGAGGGCCCCCTGTATGTGCATGTGGACTGCAGCAACTTGTGCAGGTCTACTATTTGAAGGCATTAATCCACGTAGGAGTACAATACATGGTCTATTACATGGAGTGCTGATTGTTTCGAGGCTCTGATGCAGAGAGCTTGCACGCGAACCGATAGGCACTAGACTCCAATGAAAAGAATTGCCCCTGGGTAGATTAGATTGTAGGACCTAGATTGTACGTAGTAGTATGCATTTGAAAGTACTTATCTAACACCGCTACTTTGCATATAGTGTTTGATTGATCAATTTATTATTTCTGCACGTATTCATCAAAACAAACCATGATAATTTAAATTGAATTTATGAATAAATGCCAGTGTGACATGTTGTTTGTAGTAATAGCCGGTAATATTTTATTTAATCAACCAAATACATAAATTGGGTATTATTTAATGAGGAATCACTTGAACCTAGTGGCATATGCATTGAGAAAAATCGTTGGATGAGACTAATATTGATAACATCATATATTGTATTTAGAAACATAGAAAAAATTAAAGGTTATATGTATGAATTGTTTGATATTTAGATGCAAGTATTTACAGTAATATTTTTATATACATTTACATACATACATATATATATATATTTGGCTCTGGGCCACCAAAACCTCAGGACCGGCACTATGCGAGAGTGGCGAGGCTGCCGCAACGCGTCGCTTGCAGGGCACTGCCGAGTCTGTCACTCTGTACCAGCAGAAGACCCACAACACCTCCTTGCTCCATGGCCTGATCCTTCTTCATTGCCAATCGATCTATGGGCTTGCTGGCCACCTGTTCGATGAAACGCTGCACAACTGCAGCATATCATGGAACTGAGTCTGTGAGGCCTAATTCTAATAACGAAAGAAAGAGGCCACCATCAAGCAGTGCTGGCAAAAGCACGCCATGATTTGCTCCTTCAGGTAAAGAGCTATTTGAATTTTCTACTTGCTATTACTCCTGTAGTAACTAGTAATAACACAAAATTGCTCTCTTTTGGTTTGCCAGTCAATAGTTAACTCTGCACAATCAATTTTATTTAACCAACAGTAAACAAGCCCTTTGTATCTTAATTTCCATGCTCATTTCAATAGCCCTGCCTGTTTCTATATCAAATGAATTCATTTTCATAATCCAGTCAAGCAGGACACATTTATCCTAATGTCCCTTTTGATTTGTACAAACCAACATTATTATCCACGTCTTACAAAAAAGAAAACATGTCTAACAGAAAGTGATCTCTCGGACTTTCCGAGCAAACGCAACCTTTTTGACCGAAAGTCTTTTCTCGGTGGGGAAATCCTTCCGGACTTTCCCTTTTGCGAACGGAGTTTTGTCCGGAACGGATTTCCCTGGCCTAGAATCAAACGGACGGGCTTGTGTCTGCTGACATCTTGGTATTCCAATCGGGCAGGCATTCCGTTTTGCGAACGGAGTTTTGTCCGGAACGGATTTCCCTGGCATAGAATCAAACGGACGGGCTTGTGTCTGACGTCTTGGTATTCCAATCGAGCAGGCATTCACCCTCGACGCAAACCTCAGTGAGTATATAGTCTCCCCAACAGATGACGCCTCAGGTGAAATATTGACAAACATGAGAACTTTTGAATCACCACAAAAACAAGGCTGCATAATAAAGTTACGAGTAAGAAAATGTTTGAAATGAACTTCAACATACTTAAACTCTAAATAGACATCCACACACAAACCTGCAATAGGTATGTAAGTGTTGAATTCCTAAAAGGAACATGGTCGTCTCCTTTTGCAATCGCAGAGATTACATCACTCAAAGCTGATAGGCTTTTATTGATCGCCTGGACATAAAAACAATGTGATTATATAAATTATGAAATGCAAAGAACACAAGAAATCTATGTCAACCAAACACACCTGAGTCTCCGTCAAGAAGAAGCCAGTGGTGCCACTTTTATCAAGACGCTCACTTCCAGCCAAATCAACCAAGTTAAGAACTCCTTGGACATTCTTCCCTGCTTTCTGTGACAGTATAAAAAGAAAATTATACTTTCAAAAATTGTTTATCTGGAATGCAAAACATTTGTATAAGAGGGAGATTGGCATCCCTCCGAAACAGAAGCATAAGGTACACTATATAGTTTGGTAATCTTGGCCTAGTTTGAAAATATTTCCAATCTACCTCGTTTGATCCGGATAACTTTAATGTGAATACAAAATGGCTTCTAGAAGACTGCTCATTCATCTGAGTCTTGCCCACAGACCTATTTAAACACACATAACAATATTAGATACAGAGGAGATATGTAATCATACAAAAATATAAGTCAAATTACAAAGGGCTGAATTAGATACAATGTGAACGCTCAATGATTTCATTTCTATAAAAAAAGCAAAGGCTCAATTAACTGTATACCAGCACACCATCCCTTGCACATATAATAAGTAATAAACCAGTCATAGTCTATCCTATTAAGAAAACAAGGACTAATAGTGATTCACCTGTTCAGCGATCCTTTCTCTAGTAGACTTATCACATCATCAATGCCGAAGACATCAATAATTGTAAGGTCAGACACAGTTGTATTCCCATGAGGGTCATGATTTATTGTGTATTGTTTGCTGGTTTTCATCTCAAAACTGTTATATCGACCAGGCGATAACAAATCGTAAATAGACCCATTATATATTTCCAGCATGGAAGCCTGCACAATGAACAAAAAACACATTGTAAGAACTAGTAACAACCCAGACTAACACAATATTTTAGAAGCTAAATAGAATTCTGATACTAACTTGCAAGGAATATTTCCATCCTTGAGATTCTAGGGACCGGCTGGTCTTAAAGATCTGCTCCAAAGATCGAGGTATCATTCCTTTATGAACTCCTGATTTGCCCATCATCGTATAGGTTTTGCCTGACCCCGTTTGACCATATGCAAATACACATACCTGTATCACAGAGGCGCATAAACATGAATCATGAGACGTTTGGGAAGAAATGTTTGATGTTTCATTGAAATGAAAGCTTCATGAGGATGGCATAACAAGATTGTGTGAATTATGTAATTGATTTTTATATACACACTACTAGGCAAAAGGCTCGTCTGTTGTAAAGATGCTCAAAACAGCAATCAACTGAAAATAGTCTAAAGAGCGTTTTGGAAGGTAGAGTATCACTGTCCCATGAAACTCCAAAGGTTTATAATTTTACACAATGCCATTGCCAACATATGTTGTGAATGGACAATAGCTTCCAGGAATGATGAAGGTTATACTAAGTACAAAGTTCATTAGCACACTGTTGTCGCAATGTGAAGTCAGTACCTTGTACCCATCAAGGGCGCTTTGCACCAGCTCAGAGACGTGCTGAAACACCTCTTCTTGTGAAGCATCAGGGCCAAACACCTTGTCATATGAGAATGATAATTTTTTTCCTACACAAGGGGAACGGAAAATAGCACAACGCCTCATTAGTTTCATCCTCCTAAACTCGGTGGGTAGCCTGAGAAATAATCACGTGAACACATCAATCACCTTGGTTGAGTAAATCAATGCCACGTCCATGGGATTCTACTGTTGTTGGAAAAGAGATAGAGGCACCTTCTGGAATTTTAGAATCACCATCATCCCGAAGAAGTGGGCGAACTCTACAAAAGACCCTGATGTTTCCTTTCAGTTCCTGCAAATATGATGGCAGTTAATATCTAGAGGGAGACAATAGCATCTCAAACATTTATTCAAAACTTTTGCATTGATAAAAGAGAATACATACAGCCACACACACAGGGAGAGACAGAGAGAGCATGTTGCAGTATATTACCAGTATAGTATTATGCAGTTTCTTCCGAAACTCATCACCTTCGACAATTTGAGACTCGGCCTGCGCTAAGCGCTCCTGAAGATCTTTAATTTTCTTCTGCTCACCTTCGACAATTTGAGACTCAGCCTGCGCTAAGCGCTCCTCAAGATCTTTAATTTTCTGCTTCTGCTCCTGTTCTTGTTGTCGGCAACTGCAACGCATATGCTTCTGAGATGTCTGAATCTGTTCTTGTTGTCTATTGAATGTTTCCTGAAAAGAGAGACTGACATTAAGCCCAAAAGTTAAGCATATCGTTGCCGGCTTCCCTCAGGGAGCCGGGAGAAACCCTAGCCGCCTGTCTCTCTCTCTCTCACGCGCAATTTCCAGCCACGGCGCCCCAGCGCCGTGTTCGCCATTGACCTCCAGCTCCTCACCCCTATTCCCTACACAACGTTCCCGGTAGGATCCACAATCCTATCAGGTGAGTACAAATCTGAAGCTACAAACCTAGAGTTGTTATATTTTTGCCTCGAGTGTGTGGCTTGGGTCAGAAAATGGATAGAAAAAGAGGAGTCCTTCAATTCTTGAGAGGCTAAACTCAGAGTTTGAGGGAAGGCGTGCTTCTATGTTTCATCAATCTGCTCTACCTAGCCTAAAGGAGGCCACTGCTTCCATGGCACAAAAGGAGTTGAGACTAAAGATGATGAGAGGAGCTGTTTCATCTCCATCTCGTCCTATTTTTGCAGCAGCACGAATTAAAGAGGCAAGACAATGTTTTAATTGTGGTAAAAAAGGACACTTAATTCGTGATTGCCCTCAGCCTCTCAGACCTAATCGTGGGAGAGGAAGAGGTGGTGCTAGAGGTGCTCTAAGAGGAGGTAGAGGCCGTAGAGGTAGGAGTGCATACACAACCAATGCAGCAACCATAGGAGAGAATTTGATGAACAAAAACAATTAAAAGGGAAGAATCATAGCATAGAAGATAAAGATGCAGAAAATAGTGGTGACTATCAACTTTGACTCCATTGACAAAGGTAATTATGCTCACGCATACCGCCTACAGTTAAAGGAAATTACCTCCAGCAGTCTTTTGTGCTCCCTTAGGCTTGACTTCATTATTTCATTACAATTTTTGTTGCAGTCGATGTTGTTAGCTCCACACAGCGTTCGAAGCTGGTCTTGCGATAGATTGTCTAAATTTACCATTAAATGGGCTCTCCTTTTCATCTTTACCGCTGTTAATCCTTTTTCAAATCTCAACTTCAAAATTTCATGTAAAAATCTTTTGCTCACATGAGCGAACAAACCCTACACAAAAAAATAAACAAAGATTAGAGAATAATCATAGAAGCTTATGCATTATCACAACTCACAGGCTATGCACAGGGTTGAAATTTACCAAAGCACTTGAAGATTTACAAACACAGGGTTGAAATACAAGAAGTAGAGAGCAAGAAAAGCATGTGCCTATGCAGTTAGCCATAAAGCTATCAACCAGATCTCTACAACTTATTAAGAGCGTAAGGGCGACCTGCCCTTACGTACCCCATCCGACTTCCGAAAAGACCCCATGCGAAAACTGTTGCGCCCTCGCTGCCGCGCGCATCGCCCTGCCTGGCTGCCCGCCGACGCGCTCGCCGCACCCTCCTCGCCAAGGATCGACCACCGGGCTGCTGGCTTCTTCGCTGCCATCAGGGTTGGTCCTTCCTGGTTCCAGCTTTTTGGATCAACTCGAGCAGGAAAAGATAATGCAGGTGAACATTTTTTTCTGCATCAACCTACTGTCTTTCCGTATTCATGTATTCAGTTAGCTTTTGCCTCACTCCCATCGTTTGGCTGCTATGGTAGCGATATGCTTATGCATTGATTTCTTTGCTTTGATGCACCCATACTTGAGATTGATTTGTTCCCCTCTACAATTAAATGCTTATTAGTTAACTGAAGTTGGATATTGTTTATTGTTACGGAGATATATTACTGACATTTGAGTTTAGGTGATAATTGATATTCTCTTTTATTATTGGTGTCTATGAGTCTGTTCATGAACGAAGCAGTAATAAACCTATGATGCAGTATGATCCTTGTGCGCTGAAATCAGTGTGTCCAATCCTTCAAGAAACCAATCACTGAGATAATGCCTATGATGCAGTACACTTTTTTTTTACACTATGAGGCAGTATACTGTTGACACGTGCGTCTAGGGCTAGCCCACAGGTTGTTTCAACATGACAAATGTGCATATGTGATACAAATTCGAGACTTCAGAAAAGATGTGTTTCAGGAAAAGAGATTTTATTTTTTCTAGATTATTGTTTCCTGAGTATAGTAGTAAGTACTTTGGGTTGAGAGCACTGCTTCATTCGAATACCAAACAAATCAGAGTGGATTTTGATTACTTCAATTCCTGATTTTGATACTGTGATATAGCGAGACGTTGGATTTTGATTACTTCAACAACTAGGGCTCTGCACCAGTGCAGCCGTACGGCCTGCATTCAACCTGGAAACAGCCACTTGTGTTTTGCGAGCAGCAGCAAGCAATTCAACAAAACAGACTTGCAGTAGGCAAAGAAGCAAGGTATGCCATGGAATTAACTAATCGTGCAATTAACTAGCTATGCAACAATAGAATAATGCAATTATCCACATCTATGCCACCCCTGCACGCCTTGATTCATGGAAAAAAATACATGATCACCATGCTTAGTATCTAGAACTGGATTGTTGCATTCATTTACGAAGGCACACAATATGGGTCTAAATTTTGTAATTAAATTTGCATGCCAACCCATATAAGGCCCTTATCTTCTACGAGTACCTTATAACAGTAACTTTTTGTAAGCCATCTCTCTGGTCAGGTTGCTGCACAATATACCATGAAAGTTCTCTACTATCAATGCTGAATATACGACAATTATCTCTTAAGTTTATCAGTGCTCAAAATATGAATGCATAGATCTTTGACCGTTTTTTAATATGTAGCTGCCATTTCAGACCATTTTCGTTGATCCAACATGATTTTTTTTTTTGCATAAGTTTAATGATGCATAGTAATATCAATGCAATTATTGATAGAGTCTTGCAAACTTTTTATGGACAAAAAGAGTTTCGCTCTAAATAAGGTTCCCGTAGCAACGCACGGGCATAGACCTAGTAATAGTATAAGACCTATCGTGTTTTCTATCTTCACCGCTACTTATGTTGCGGTTTTCCCCTACATATTCAATGCAAGTGGACCAGATAAGCAGTTAAAAGTTTGCAATCCTAACTCCCATGCCATGTCTTACATCTATAACATTGACATGAAATTGCACAGAAAAAGCAAAACAACAACAATAGCAAGGCTTACGTGATTGTTATAGCTGTCTTCTAAGGCAGGAGGATACTCTGACAAGCACCTACATATGGTAGATCATCGGTTACGGTTACACAAGCGAATTCCATTAATAACAGTAAATATTCTGAAAGGGTGGATAATGGTTGAGTATTGCCAAAAAAAAGGTGCAACATAAGGATACCTGTGGACTGATAAACTACTCTCAGCGTCAGTGTTCTTGGCAGTAGTATCAGGGTTCTTAGCAGTTTCCGTAACAGCATCCCTAGCATCAGTTTCATTGAGGCATTTCTTATCCACGCTCTTGATGACACCAACTGCAACTGTTTGCCTCATGTCGCGGACGGCGAAACGACCAAGAGGAGGGTACTCAGAGAAGGTCTCAACAACCATGGGCTTGGTGGGAACCATCTTCACCATACCAGCATCACCGTTCTTAAGGAACTTGGGCTCTTTCTCGAGCTCCTTGCCGGACCGCCTATCAATCTTGGTGACAAGCTCAGCAAAATTCACGGCAATGTGGGAGGTGTGGCAGTTCAGCACTGGGGCGTAGCCGTTGCTGATCTGCCCAGGGTGGTTCATGATGATGACCTGGGAGGTGAAGCTAGCAGCCTCCTTGGCAGGGTCATCCTTGGAGTTCGAGGCCACGTAGCCACGCTTGAGATCCTTCACAGCGACGTTCTTCACGTTGAAGCCAACATTGTCGCCAGGAAGGGCCTCCTGGAGAGCCTTATGGTGCATCTCCACAGACTTCACCTCAGTTGTCAGGCCTGTTGGACCAAAGGTGACAACCATACCAGGCTTGATGACACCAGTCTCTACACGACCAACAGGGACAGTTCCAATACCACCGATCTTGTACACATCCTGGAGGGGAAGACGCAGGGGCTTGTCCGAAGGTCTCTTGGGCTCGGTGATCTGGTCAAGAGCCTCCAGCAAGGTTGGGCCCTTGTACCAATCAAGGTTGGTGGACCTCTCAATCATGTTGTCGCCGTCAAACCCAGAAATGGGGACGAAGGAAATCTTGTCAGGGTTGTAACCGACCTTCTTGAGGTAGGATGAGATTTCCTTCACAATCTCATCATAACGGGCCTTGGAGTACTTGGGGGTGGTGGCATCCATCTGCAAACAATACAACAGCAGAGCATAACCATTAGTTAACGATATAAGCAACCTCAACAGCAAGTATACACTTCGAATGAGAAAACAGATAACACACCAATTAAAACAGTTGCCCAACCAAAACCCTTTCAGGGCATTAACCTTTTATATGGCATGCGACAGCAATAAACAAATATAAACTGGTAGATAAGCATGGTCAAACACATGAAGTATACCTTGTAGCAAATACCAATGCAAGAACAAACATTCAGATATCACAATGATTATGGCAGCACGTCCAGGCAATAGTCATACAGAAAACATACAAGTCACTAGGTATGTGAAAGCAAAATATCAGTGTAAGAACAATAGCAATTTTGAGAGATCTAAACATGAAGAGCTTGTGCTCGCATTTCTATAAATTACAACATAATCTGTCAACTAAGATTGGCAGATTATTTAAAACAGGCAAGCAAGAAATTTATATTTAAATTAGTGAAAAAATTTCTAGCAAAATAATTCAGGCTAACAAGTATGATGCTAAATGTGCAGGAAGCATATGCCTTCTAAATTATAGTGCAATCATTTTGAAACTATCTGAAATATATCCTAAGAATATCATCAGGACTAATGTAGGACCATGTTTAACTGTGTGGAGCAGATTGCTCGCAATGTGATCACTATCCAAGCATCACACATCCTCACATTTCCCTTAAGTATTGAGCACCCAATTTACTGAAAGGGGCAAGCAGCATCAAACAGAGCTGTACTCCCACAAACATGATTGGCGCAGGGATTTCTGGGATTATACCTTGTTGCAGCAGCAGATCATCTGCTTCACTCCAAGAGTGAAAGCAAGGAGAACATGCTCACGGATCTGCCCATCCCTGGAGATACCAACCTCAAAACCACCAATGGTGGAGTCAATGATAAGTACAGCACAGTCCGCCTGGGAGGTACCCGTGATCATGTTCTTGATGAAGTCTCGGTGCCCGGGGGCATCAATGACAGTGCAGTAGTACTTGGTGGTCTCGAACTTCCACATGGCGATATCAATGGTGATACCTCTCTCGCGCTCAGCCTTGAGCTTGTCCAGCACCCACGCATACTTGAAGGACCGCTTGTTCATCTCTGCAGCCTCCTTCTCGAACCTCTCAATCACACACCTGTCAATGCCTCCAAGCTTGTAGATGAGATGGCCAGTGGTGGTCGACTTGCCAGAGTCGACGTGGCCAATGACCACGATGTTGATGTGAGGCTTCTCCTTACCCATGGCTGCAGGTGAAGGTTAATCCACTGGCCAAAGGAATGGATGGTAAGAATCAGTTAAACGGGTAAAATGCAGTAATAATAAAAATATAACTAGTGGCACTATATGAGGAATTGAGGACCCTATAGAAAGTAGCAATTCTCAATTTTAGATCAGATCAGAAACTAAAACAGACAGACAGGAGGCCACCACCAGAATCAACTACTACATTGCTCGAAACACAGCTGCAGTCTGCAGACTCTCACGAATGTAAACAAGTCACAGAATATTTGATCGACAGTTCTAAACTGCGAGGCACATCACAAAAATAAAACACCTATTTAACTCAAACAAACCACAGCAGCCCCGAGAACAGTAAACGATGGACCTGGCACTTATTAACTTTAATCAACGCCGTCATCATATATAAAGTTAACCAACAGATCGATCGACGCAAGCAAGTATCAAGTCTAGGGTCCACATGAAATTCTCCAGAAAGCACCAAATCGGTGAATCAGAAGCACCTAGACTCGGATCCAGATGAAACTATCCGAAAAATGAGTCGCTGAACCATACACAAAACCCACAGAACCTACGGAACAGAGATGCGGTCGGAACAAGCAAACTCCAACAGGAATAAATCACTACGAGACGCTATTCATCATGACTACAGATCGAGTTTGGAGGAGCCGAGAAGAGACGATACCTAGGCCCTGGCGGCCGGAGGAGGAGGACCGACCTGGCGGAGCGGCGACTTCCCGAGGCGGAGGTAGCCCTTTGCGCGGCGGTGACCTGGCAAGCGGACCGGCGCACGGCGGCGACCCGAAGCGGAGGCGGCCCGGCGGCTGAGGAACAGCGCCGTGGAGCGTAGATCCGGCGGCAGCGGTACCGGACGGCGGCGTGGGCGAGTCCCGGGCGCCGGCGCCGGCAGATCTCGGGCGGCGGCGGGGCCGGAACCCTAGCGTGGGGCGGCTCGGTCGGAAGGGGTGCGCGGATAATCGACGCGTTGTGAGAAGGGACCTCCTATGTGTCTTTCGGGTGACGTCTTTCGGAAGACAAGAGGTTGTTTGGATCGAACCCTGCACAGGGGTGTTTGGCAGCCCGGCGGCGCGATTTTTTTATTTTTTCTATTTAATAAAAAATATACTTCGGTCGGCAACCTTCGAAAAAAAAAATACCTCGAGCGCCTGGAGGTCGGACGCCAGGAACCCCTGGCGCCTGGAGGTCTGGCGCCAGGTGCACGGCCCACCACTCACCTGGCGCCCGGTGCGCAGGCGCCAGGATGTGGGACCGCAAAGGACCAGCGGCAGGATGCAGGGCGGCAGGGCATGCTATGTCGGCTAGTGGCAGGTCTCGCGCCCAGAGACCAGGCGCCAAGACCCAGAGCCAGTCCGTTTTTTTTTTATTTTGAAAAATTGGGTCCATTTTTATTTAAAAAGGTATCAATTTGGTATTTTTTATTTAAAAGATTTTTTTGTAAATTTGGTCAGTGCATTTGTTTTATAAGGTATCACATTATTTTTTGGCATTGTACGTGAAATTTGGTCTTTTACAAATGAGTCACAATACAATGACAAAACTAAATAACACATGAAACTGAACACAGCTCAGAGTTTGCAGATAATAACCACAACATAGTATATGGTTTGCATAGTTGAATCTACTACTACGGTACTTGTTCAACATGCATTCACCAGTGACTAAAACATAGACAACCTACCGCATTTTTGCGTTAGCATGTTTTGATAATGCCTAAGTAGCTCCATCAATACACGCCTTAGGGAATTTAGAAGCTGGGTATGATCTAGACCACATTGTGCTCGATGTCTAAGTATAATGTGCAGATGTGAAATATGAGGATCCTTCTTCCTCGTAGAACCCATGTCCCCCAGATGGTGGTGACTTAGGGGGCCAGTCACTCCTCGGGTGGTAAGGGCACTTGCAGAATGGGTCTAGACACAGCGGATCATCCTCTATGATGACAACCAAATGTGTCTTCTCCTGTTCATCTTCTTCAAGTGACTTCACCTTGCACTCGAGGTCATGGATGCGGTCCTTGAGGTAACTGATGTAGTCGTGGTAGTCCTGCAAAGGCAAATTATGTTAGGATTGGGAAAATGGAAAAAAATGCAAGGTAATAGTTACACATACATAGCCATTGGGGCACCGATAGAACCGACGGCCACCATCTAACCATGAATCAAATACTTGCACAATACAGTCCTCCCCATGGCCGCACTTTGGCCACTCCTCTCGACGATCATCATAAGGCCTAAGTTGTCGTTCACCCACGAAAGTGTACTTTCCCTCTAGAGGGAACTGCTCAAGTGGAGGATCATACATGTCAGGGCCAAAGGATCCTTCCCAGACGAAGTGGTGAGGTGGGTTTTCTCTCCTCCCACGGCCACGACCTCTACCAGCTGGTGCGGCCATTTGTGTTTTGTGCACTTGGTAGATGTTGTTTGTGTAGTATGTGCAAATCTGGTGGTGTATTTATAGTCGTGCTGCAGCTATGATTCAACGAGTGATCAGCTCACACTGCATGTTGATACATGTAAAGTGTGCTGAGTAGTCACATCGACCTGGAAAGTCAGTCGAGTATTCAAATCAACCTGAAAAGGCTATCGGGCAATGCTGCATCACATCCATCTGAAAAGACTATTGAGTATTCACATCGACCTGGAGGGAGTACCCTGTATTGATATGTCACTTCGATCTGAAAAGGCTATCATGGTGACCCACTTGTTTCTGAAAAGGCTATGTTTGTTTGTGAAAGACGTCATACAATGATAAATCTAATATGACAAACACCGGGTCTAATATTATTGCAACGGTACATTATTAAAACGACAGATATAGTAGAACAATTACATTAAGACATATAGTGACAAGTGCTTAACCATGGACTACATAGCGGTCATATTACATTTAGACTTATTGAAATACTAGCTTCACGAGACTGCCTACTGCGTGAAGCGCAGATTTTTCCGTCCTATCTTCCTTGGAGGATGATGTCGCATGATTAGTTGTGTCACGTTGTTCTGCTGCACGAAGCAGCTCTTGGCGGCGCTTTAGATCGTCCTCCCATCTCTTCAGTTCTATCTCCCTTGCAACTAGATTGTCCCGCCTCCTATTCAATTGCTTATCTTTTCCATCAGGACGGATCTGTTGTTGCCTTAACTGACGTTCACGTTCAAGTATTGCTTGACGCTCAGCTTCACATACGGCCCTCACTATCCTGACCTGTATCGACCTTTCGTTTCAGTCACCTCAGGTCTCCGCATAGGCCAAGCAGGTGCACTTGGAGTGTTAATCCACTCTAAGAACCTGCATGGCTACGGATGAAAAGAAACATGGTTAGAAAACTTGGAGATGACGGGTGTATATGGGGAGAATCTAACCATAAAATCGTCGTCCAAGTCAGGACACTTGAAGCATCTACGCCTGTAGTTGCGGTCGCTTCTATCTATGATCGTTACCATCCAAGCACGGAATCCGCAATGACACCTAGATCGCTCACTCTAGAGTGGAACCCCGAAGGGGTTATCCTTCCACGATATTGTTGAGGAGTAAAGTGGTCTTGGTAGTATTTTTGAGTTTGTGCGATGCGGAGGTAGACATGGTTGAGCTTCTTATTTTATAGCCGAGGGCACCATGCTATGCATCGGGTCCATGAAAAAAATAGTGGGAGGACATGATGGGGATGGAGACATGATGTGACTCTGCGTTCGGCAGCATAAAAGCAGCATGGTACGATGCAGTGCAAGGCAGGGACAACGGGAATCCGATGCCCTAGTCAAGAGAATCCAATGCAATAAAGCTTACCATGACTCTTCACGGGGCAAAAGAAATAGAGTCACATAAATGCGTACTGGCCAATCTCGTACAATCACATATGAAATAGGGTCTCATCAGATCACAATTAAGCATACATGTCGACACAGCTACCCTCCCCTACGAGGCCGACCTCGCTTTGCACTGTGCTGCGAGTGCACATGGCCCACAGAGTACGTTAAAGGATCAGGAGACTTATGCACTCGATGTGGACGTGTCTGCTCCACAGGGGTCTGTGTGGCCTCCTGTATCGCAAACAGAGGAGCACCTCTCATCTGCCTGTCCTTGCGGCTCTGCCTAACTACCATGCACCTCATCTGCATGGCCTTGCGGCTCTGATCGACTACCGTACCCCTCATATGCTTGTTGTTGCACCTCTGGCTCACTACTATTCCCTTCGTTATCAACTTCAGTAGCACTTTCTCCATGTCCCACAAATAGAGGTCTAGAATAAGTGTGACCATCCACAATTGCGTCTCCATGGTCTAACCCTGCATCTTCTTGCATTGCACCACTTGTGTTGCCGTAATTCTCAACGGCTTCAGAGCAAACTATGTGTTTTGGAAGGCTCTGCACAAGCATAGCAAGTGGCCACCCACGTTGAAAAGCCGTACTGATGTACATCTTCCAGTTAGATGTGTTACGGATCAACATCAACTCTCAGAAAAAACCTTCATTTGCCCATGTCACAAGAGTTTGTACCGTGAGCACATGTGTTTCTGTGTCAATTTGGAACTCACGCTCTAACCAACTATGCACCGATCCAAATGATTTATCCCAAGGTTTATCTATTCCCTTCCACCTACGACTAAACCCATTCAATTGTACTCCATATTGATCTTGAACAACACTGCCTTCACCATAATATATTTCAAACGGCAACTTGGTTGACATCTCTGCCAATATATTCAACCATTCAAATCCCATAAATAACGACACTACGTATACTAAATAATACATATTTTTATACGTTATGACGCTAAAACTTAATTACTTATACTAAATACTAAATACTACAACATTATTAATTAAACACATTATATATTGCATTCTAAATAATACACTAATATGCAGATCTACACTAAATACTACACTACTACACAACACTAACATGCAGATCTAGGGATTACTACTTTAAATAGTGCAACAGTACACTAATACTACACTAAATAATACACTAATATGTAGATCTACACTAAATACTGCACTACTACACTACACTAATATGCTGATCTAGGTGTTACTACTTTAAATACTGCACTAGTACACTAATACTACACTAAATAATACACTAATATGCAGATTTACACTAATATATGAATGAAAAACTGAGTAAAAAAATTACTTGATTCACAGTGAAATTTCAGCAGGGCTTCGTCGCTTCAGCCCCTGCCCTCCCCCTCCCTCTTATCTCCTCTCCTCAGCTCCCTTCGGAGCAAATGCACACAGGAGACGCAGGGAGGAGGGACAGAGCCTTTCATATGGGCACCCTGGCGCCGGGGCTCCGGGCGCCAGGCTCGACCCTGGCCGACAGGCCCTGCCCGCGCGCGACGACAAGCCTATGCCGCCCCTGCCAGCGCGACGACAAGCGAGTGGGCCACGTCGGGCACCAAGGGCCACGCCTGGAGCGGTGAGCGGTGGGCCATGTACCTAGCGCCGGGCCTCCAGGTGCCAGGCATGGCCCCTGGCGCCGGGCCTTCAGACGCCAGGCCCCCTGGCGCCCAACCTCTGGGCGCTCGAGGTATATTTTTGCAAATGTTGCCATCCGAAGTATGCTTTTGTAAATACAAAAAAAAATATAAAAATAAAAAATTGGGGCCCGGCGGCCAGCCACGGAGCCCGGACAGCGTAGGCCGAGGCCCGTGTTTGGGCGCCCCGGCCCGGCGTTTGAGAGCAGCGGAGTCAAGCGGTCCGCCTCCGCCTGAGCTGGCGGGGCCTCGTCGGTGGTTTGTCCGAGCCAACCTGCGGCTGCCAGGCGGCACAAGTTCTCCAACCGCCGGGCACGGGGCCACGGGAGGCGGAGGCGAGTCAGCACCTTCTCAGAGGAGTGAGATGATTTTTGTTGTCATTCAACGGAGAAGTTTTCGTTGGAGTTGATTCAGAAGGATCAAGTATTTGTTTGAATTTCTAACCTTGATTTCATTACACTGGTACAACCCACGCAAAACATGAACTATTATAAAACATAAATATTAGCAACTTATGTATGAATTTCAAACTCCTGAAATTAATCAAAATTACTATTATTCAATACCTCTCGTATATTCATACATTCATATTTTAATAGAGCATATATACATATTTTTATCTTATCTACATATAATAGGCTCTAACTCTAACTAGTAACATTTATATCATACAATGATATGGTGGTAATTGATATACGAATTTAGGGATTGCATAAATTATCTTTGACTATGGCACGATAGGTAATTTATATGTAAATTTATTCATAATGGCATTATGAGTAATTTATGTGCACATTTAGGCCCTGTTTGATATGGCAGTATTTCTAGAGTATTGCGGCAATACTAAGTATTGAAGAAAACAATATTATTTTGGGCCTCAAGGTGTTTGGTAGTTACATCCAAAACAATGTATCCAAAACTGTGGTATTGATAATACCACAGTATTTTTGTGGTTTTGAAAACTTTGGTCTCGACCTCAGTTTTTCACGGTGAAGAACGCGTCTGCCTTCTCCCACCTCCCGCGCGCGACTCCAGCCTCGCGCGCCGCCTCCTGCGCTCGCCGTCCCATCGCCGCGCCACCTCCCGCGCCTGCCGTCCCGCCACCGCGCCGCCTCCCGCGCCCGCCATCGGCCGCCGCGCTGCTTCCTGCGCTCGCCGCCGGCCACCACGCCACCTTCCGCGCTTGCCGTCGGCCGCCACGCCGCCTTCCGCGCCCGCCGGTGGCCCCCGCGCCCGCCGGTGGCCCCGTGGCCCTAGCCTGCCGTCGCCCACTACTGGCCCGATGGGAGAGATAGAGGGAGGGCGTTGGGGGAGAGGAAGAGGGCAACGGGAGAGAGAGGGTCGCTCACCGTCGTGGGAGAGAGATGGCGTCGGAGGAGGAAGGCCCGCTGGCCTCACGCCGCCTGCCCTCCTCATCCCTCTTCGATCCGCACCGCCGGAGGCCATGGCCCGGTCCCGATCTAGGCACCTCCTCAGCCCCGCCGCGCGCTGGTCCCGTCTCCAATGGCTGCCCACTACCGAGACCCCTCTGCGCGTGCTGGCCCTGTGGCGGAACCGCCCAAACTAACCTGGGTTTAGTACCTAAATACCAAACTTAGGATAATTCAGGTAGTTTGTTAGAGTTTAACAACCTTAACAAGCCTTCCTATCTGGATCAAGCTTATGGAGCGACTCTCAAAGGAGTCCACAGGTTACAATAATTTCACAACTTTATTACAAAGCAAAAGTAGTGTTTGGTATAAACTTGTTCCAAATAATTATACAAGGAGTATAACATTTAGAAAGACAGAAAAAGGTTGTTCTACTCTCAAAGGGTTTCTTCAAAGGAAACTTTTGCATCCTGCCCGCGGATGCGGAGTCTACTGAGGAGCAGAAGAGTTTGGATCATACTCGAAGAGGATGAATTCAGCACCTGGAGGAAACATAAGAGGAAAGGTTTGAGTACTAATTACTCTGCAAGACTTACCCGTCAATGGGGCCCAAGCCCGACTTTCTAACTTATAGCTGAGGTGGTTGGGTCAACACATACTGCAGCAAGCCTAAAAGTAAATCCTTAGCCTTTAGGGTGTCCACTTATTTTAGTTAACTCTTAATTGTATTAAGTTATAACTATTCTAATATCAAGCAAAGACAAACACTCTGCGAAAGCATTCATTAACAAAAACATTATTCTCCTTAACTACAATGTTGGTCGTGATTCAGCTCTTACACCTGGTAAGCCCAGCGATTCGAATCGATTTTACACTCTCGAGAGAAATACTCAAACACCAGTCATATGTGTGTACGATGACCCCACATATGACAATCCTAGCATCTCTTGGCACTTAGTTTGAACCGTCCTCACCGAACCCGGGTGTACAGTACTTCGACACCCGTCTGTCTCCCACCATTACCAGTTGGTCTCACCACAGTTCAACCCTAAGTTCAAGACATGGAAGGACTTATCGGAGCCCGTGACGAGGACGATAAGTGAATGAGGCGTGTTCGAAGGCCGAAAGCATGGCCAAGGCATCGGACGGCCTTATGCGACACAGGCAGGGTCAGGATCCAAATCCATGTTCATTTATAAATTTCTTACAGATATCAATTCCAAAAGCATAACTGATCCCGCCTAATGTCTCCAATTAATATCTCAAGAAAACTTTGTTTTCCATATTTAGTTTTCTTTAAAAGAGGCGTAGCAACTGAACAGTGCCTAACGCTGTGACTGCTCCTGCTTCGATCTTGCATTGAGCTGAGATGAGACAAAAGCTTCTTCGATCCTTAGTCTGCTGCGCCTAGTAATTGTGTGTGCCACCAGCCCAGCATGCGACCTTGGTCCTTGGACGAGACCTACCAACGCTAACTCACCCGTGGGTGCTCGCAGGCGTGGATACGTAGGTGCACCGCTGGCGCCTCTGATTCCAATTGTAGGTCGGATCGGACCCGCGCCATCCGAGTCGCGGTGACCACGAACGATGATACTTATACGGACGTGAGACACTTTAGGAGTAGAAAAGGATTTTCGTGGTGGCCGGATTGATCTTCTTGCCAACAGATGCAACAGATTGATCTTCTCTCCTAGGACACGATCTGCAGCGATGTAATACTAGGCGGCCGATCTTGATCTCAAACGTGGATGCGTGTGCCGCCGATCTTGCTGACGACGAAAGTTGAACTTGAACTTGAACTTGTCGTTGAAGATGTTGGCCATGGAGCTAACTTGATGTTGATGTCGCCGCCCCCTACCTGATGCGCCAACTGTCGGGGTTTTAATCCGACAATGCCCTATGGGATGTCTCACGTAGTGCTTTTCGGGTGGCAAAATCGGCGTAGCTCGATGGTTCGCGTAGAGGAGCGATGAGACACAAGGTTTATACAGGTTCGGGCCGCTAGAAGTGTAACACCCTACGTCCTGTTTGTGGCGAGTTGTATTGCCTTTGCTCTCGAGGTTACAATGAAAGCTAGGGCTTTTGGTGGCTGGTGTGCGATGAGTTACGTTGTTGTTCTATCTGCTATGAGTTGAGTTGCTATGATTCGTCTAAGAGGGATCCCTAGCTAGCCTTATATAGTCCGGCGTGGCTTGGGTTACAAGAAATTGTATTCCTACTAGGATTGGTTGCATCTCCTACTAGGATTCTTCTAGATCTTGTACATGTCGAGTCCTTGTCTTGTGTGCCAAGTCAGTCGGTCGTTTCCTGTATTAGGCCTTCTGATGGCCCATGCAGGAAATACACTCCATGAGGACCCAGGGGATATCTATCCCCCATAGGAAATTCTTGAGAAATCCTTGATAAACCGATGGTAATATCCAGCCAAGCCTAGGAAACTTCTAACTTCTGTTACTGTTTCAGGAGTTTTCCAATCCAAGACTTATTGTACTTTTTCTCAGTCTACTTCTATCCCATCAGCAGAAAGAACATGACCCAAGAAAGAAACCTTGTTTAACTACAATGCACACTTACTAAACTTGGCGTACAGCTTATGTTCTCGTAAATGAGACAATACTATACGCAAGTGTTCCTCATGTTCAGCTTCCGATTTGGAATAGACCAATATATCATCGATGAAGACCACCACAAATTTGTCCAATTCAGGCATGAAAATGGAATTCATCAGATACATAAAGAAGGCCGGAGCATTAGTCAATCCAAAAGACATCACCAAATACTCATAAAGACCATACCAGGTAGTAAACGCCGTTTTGGGTATATCTTCTTTCCTGATTTTTATTTGATGATATCCTGACCGAAGATCAAGCTTGGAGAAAGCCTTTGCACCATTTAGCTGATCAAACAGAATATCAATTCTAGGAAAGGATATTTGTTCTTGATAGTCACTGCATTGAGCGTCGATAGTTGACACACATCCTTAAAGACTTTTCCTTCTTCTTTTCCACAAAAGTTATAGGACAGCCCCAAGGAGAAGAGCTAGGACGAATGAGTCCTTTTCTTAATAATTCTTCTATCTGAGTTTTTATCTCAGCCATCTCATGAGGGGCAATCTTGTAAGGTTTCTGGTATATAGTAGCTGTACCAGGTACCAACTCAATGCAAAACTCCACTTATCTATCAGGTGGTAGTCCTGGAAGCTCATTTGGAAATACATCTAGAAATTCGCACACTATTGGAATGGATTCCAATGCAGGTGCTTCTAGAGCATTCATCATTGGATCTTTTTTCTCAATGTGGGTAAGAAAGGCTTGTACTAAAGCACCATCTTTAGTACGGCTTTCCAAATTCATAACTACCTTGTGTTCCTTCAACTAATTCATTCCTAATATAAGTGGGATCTTCCCCCGGTAGAACCAAAGGTTGAGCCGTGAAGGATTTTCCACCTACTTCTAGTTGCAGATCTTGTACTAAGTGATTGGTTAAAAGTTTAGTTCCAGGAGCAGTAATGAGATACCAAGTCTTTATTTTTGTAAAAGGAAAACCTCGACTGACGGCATACTCATTTCTGATGAAAGTATGAGATGCTCCCGAATCAAACAACATGAGAGTAGGTTGATTGTTGATTGGAAACATATCAGTCATGATGTTTTCTCCTTCTGGAATTTCTTCCATTTGAACATAATGGATCTTACCCACTTTAGGAGTAGACCCCTTCTTCTTGGGCACAAAAGATGAATTACCTCCAGATGTTGGAACAGGTGGACGGAAACCCATGTTCTGACGTGGATGTGGGCAGTCCTTTACGAAATGATTAGTTTGCCCACAATTATAACATGCATTGGGAGGCACTAGGGCACGAGGATTTGAGGCATTTGGAGCCGGAGGGCGATAAGCCTGCTATTGAGGCCTCATGACCCATCGTCGATGGTTTTGATTTGGCTGAAAAGCCGAACGTGCAACCCAGGACGAACGAGTAGATTGCTGGTTGAACTTGGGAGCTTGTTGATACTGCGTCCGAGGACAGTATGAGGAGCTCTCAGCTGCTCTCTTGCGCTTTTTCTCTTCACTGTAAATCTTCAATCGCTCTTCCAACTGGATAGCATCATTAACCATTTGATGAAAGCTAGGATAGCTCATACTCATTTTCGCTCTCATCTTGGGGACAGGCCTCTAGAAAAGTACATCTTCTTAGAGCCATTCGAGGCCACTTGAACTGGAGCATATTGTGCTAGATCATTGAAAGAGTGAATATATTCTAGCACAGTCTTGTCACCTTGCTTAAGATTTAGAAATTCTTGGAGCTTCATCTCAACGAGTCCCTCTGGAACGTGTTGGTCCTCAAAAGCTTTCTTAAATTCCTCACAGGTAAGTTGTTGATCTGGCTTAAGTGACGCCTGGTATCTTACCCACCAAGCTCCTGCTGGGCCTTGAAGCTTGCGTGATGCAAATTGTACCTTCTATTGGTCAGTGATATTTGGTAGTAATTCAAACATCCCAACAATGGTTCTGATCCAGCGTTTAGCATCCATAGGATTTGGGGCTGTCTGAAAAACAGGAGGGTGGAGAGCTTCAAAATCCAAGTAGGTCACCTCTGCATTTCTATCATGATGCGGACGGTCTTGATTTTGTTGTTGGCGATGTTGACCTTGAGCCAGTAGTTCAATAAGCCTATCTTGTCGCTGAATGACATCCAGCATGGTAGGATTTGGTGCAGGGGGGTGGAAGGTCCCCTGAACCTGACCTAGGGTGATCACTAGCCATCTAGGTGGAACAAGAAATTGAATTTGAGAATAAGTCATTAACCATTAAACTTAGCCAATAATATCGTCTCAAATTCAAAAGAACAAACATCGTAGTTTATTGAGACTACCATGAAAATTTACATCAGCCGGCCTCCAAATTTACATTAAAGATTACAAAAGTCTGAAAAAGAAGAGAACTAAAAGAAGAACATAAGAGAAGTTTTAAACGAAAGATCTAGAAGTAGCCATAGGCTCTCCTTCTTTTCTTTCAAGCTGCACTCTGGTCCACCGAGTATTCACCCTCAGATCCCTTAGAGTCGCACACCCTCTCAGGAACAGGATTAGGAGGTGGCCCTATAGATCCGGAATATACCCTTGAAGATCCCTGCGTAACCCCCAACCCTTCAGGGACTAACTCTTTGGGGTCTTCCTCAGGCATCTCCTCTTGGAGTTGATCAATTTGTTGGTTCATGGTAGCTATTTGTTCAGTGAGATCATCTATGAGCTGGTGATTATCTTCAAGGAGATGAGCCAGATTTGTAATAGTGGTATTGGCAGCTTGAAGCTGACCCTGGAGTGTGTGGATGTGAGTACCAAGATCAATTATTTCAGAATTGTCTTGGTGGTGCTGTTGCTAGAGATGTTGCTTTTGTTGGGAAACTTCTTAGATATTGTCTTGGGTATCTAAATAGCACTCATGGTGTTGTTCGTAAAGAGAGGCGAGGTTGGAAGCAAAGTAGACTTCTTCCCGCATTTGACGCCTTCGAGTGACTCGTGCGGAACAATTGAGGTTATGGAGTCTATGTCCCCACTCATATTGAGTGCGCTGGAGTCGTATATCGGCCTACAATGGATCTATGAAAAGATCGTGTATTTACAACTACAACGGAATAGTAGTGGGCTCAAGTGGTAGAAGAGGACGGTATGTAAGTTGGGCCAAAACAACTTTGGTGATGCATATTTTTGATGTTCCGTTCCAATGGTATGGTTTCCACATTCATCTTACCAACAAGTCCAACAACCTCGATTCTGAGGCCTACAACAAATCATATGTTAATAACAGTGCACGGACCAAAACTTGTATTAAATTAAATTTTTTCCATCGGCCTACATATATGGAAAAGCGTTATATTCAGTGGTTCCTCCTTACTAGCGTGTACAAGTTTTTGGATTTGTAAAAATTTTAATTTTCGCCCTCTTGAGCCTAGGCAAACTGAGTCATGGTGCGCCGGTGTCGTATCTCAGCCTAGTACGGAAGAGCGGGCTCAAGTGGCAGAAGAGGAGGGTATGTAAATTGGGTCAAAACAAATTTGGTGATGCATATTTTTGAGGTTTCGTTCCTATGGTATTGTTTCCTCATTCATCTTACTAGTAAGTCCAACAACCCTCGTTTTTGAGTCCAAAAAAAAAATCATATGTTAACAACAATGGATGGACCAAAACCTGTATTGAAATAAGTTTCTCCCATCGGCCTACAGATACGCAAAATCTTATATCCATTGGTTCCTCCTTACTAGCATGTACACGTTTTTGGATTAGAAAAAAGTTTAATTTTTGCCCTCTTGAGTCTAGTCAAACTGAGTCATGGTGTGCTGGTGTGGCGGAACCGCCCTGCTTAATCCAGACTAAGCACACCTGCCACCTCTGGCTCGCAGTGCCCTTAGGCTAAACTAAACTCGGTAGTCCGTCGGGAGTCCTTCGGGCTCTCGATAACACCAAATCCCAGAGGAACCGACATCAAACACATCCGACTCTTGATGGAGCCACAACAGTTACATCATCTCAGGTAGTTGAAATGTAAGATAGATAGACTTAGTTTACAAACCAAATGTATGTAGTCAAATACATGTTAAAAATATAGCGGAAGCGATTTCAAAACATCTCGCAGTGGAAATAAAAATACTTAAGCCTTCATGCGATGACGAACAAGGCGAGCAACACCGAGCCCAATGGTGCTACTCTCCTCCAAGCAACTGCCAAACATTTTCGGTACCTGTGAGCCAAAAATGGGGGCAAACCCTGAGTACTAATTACTCAGTAGGACTTAATGGAGTGGCTTACGGCTGACGCAAAGCTGCTAATCATGTGGATCCTTAGCCATTGATTTTTATCAACAACATGTTGCCATAGGATAGCAGGATTTGACAGCTGCTATCCCTTATCCATGATTATCATCAATATCATCAAGTAATTACTTGCATAAAAATAAAGCATGAATATCCAACAGTAACTTTGCATAACATGTAGCATACACATACAAGCATGTTGTATCTGAAAACATGAATATAAGCATAGATGTTCAAGTTGTTACGACGTTGCCCGTGTGCGATATTGGCATTCCCACACCCGGTAAGCATCAGCGATTCGAATCGATTTCCTAATTCTCGGGAATAACTAGAAATACCAGGTGGCATATTCTTACTAACCCCCGGCGTTCTCACATATGCCCTCCATCTCCACTTGTCCCATCCAAAGTTCGATTCAATCCCTCCATAGTTCCCAGGTTGTGCAACCTTAGGAGCATTACCACGGCGTATCGGGTCAGCCCTCCCTCGATTACAAGCTCCCCAACGTGTAACAGTAGAAGCCTGTCTCTGTTCTTCGGATGGCACAAGTAAGACTTTCACCAGTCCCATGTCCTGGATAAGCACTCTAGCAATGTTATGCCAATCAGCAGGCGAACAATGGACGGGCCTTATGCGACACGGACGGAGCCGGATAACAACAACGCACACCACAAAAAGTAAACTTATGCTCCGCCCGGTCTCCATTTAAATGATACGCATAATAAATAACTTCCATCATAGTAAGATTTCTCTTGTGACTTTTTGAAAAATCACCAACGTGACGATTGACATTGCTCACTCGTGTCTACTCGTACCTAGCATTTCTAGGCATACTCGTCCTACGAACTCTAAGAATAGGTGCTAGGGCCAGGGCGGCCAGGAAGTCTAATGCAATTGGTTTCAAACAACTCCTAATGTATATGCGTAATCATACTCTTATATTATTAGCTGGGAAGAAGCATGGATCCTGCCTACCTTTGATTATTCTTATGAAAACCAACAAACTAATCTAGGTTAGTTTGCCGGGTTGTGGGGCTTTGCCCCAGGCAACCCCTTGAAACAGGGACGGATATAATCAGCGACCCGCCGTCTTCATGTTGAGGGAAAATCTACTCCTGCCACTGGTTCACTAGCTCCTGGTGCAGGGGTTCGTCATCCGGCTCCTCAATCAGCAGTTGCTCTTGCGTTGGTCCTTCGCTCGTGGCGTCTATATGCATGATATAGTGTAAACATGAGTGCAAAAGAATGGAAATGCATGCATAAGGTGCAAGTGAAACATAATTCATGGTGAGCAGTATGATCTGAAAGACTTGAGTGTTCCCATTTTAAGTCTATCCCTCAAGAAAGGAAAACCCTGTAAGCTTTTATTAAGAAATCATACAAGCCATCATTAGGAAATACAAACTATTACGAAAAGCTAGTTCGACCTATTTTGCATGACGTCACAAAGAGCTTAGCAACAAGTGACATGGTGTATCGAGCCACATACATATTCACATGATATGCTCTTAGGTTGATTGTATAGGTTTAACAATTTGTTGATTTAAAGTGCTCATACTAAGATCCTACTGTAATACGACTCCAAATGAACTCATACATTTATGACAGGAAGATTAACATGGTACAATGCTACTGCCTAAATTTCAGCAGCAAAAGAGTTATAAATATTTTACTAAAATTCTAACAATATATCAGCCTTTTATCTTTCTAGATTTTTCATAATTTGCAGGAATGGAATTTAGACATGCAATTTATTTAGTGAGCACTATTTGATATCAGTAGCATGCATAAAAATGTGCAAGTGAAATACCCCTAGTTTAACAGGACATCTATTTTCCATATATTTATCCCATGCAAATTAAGATGTACTTATAAATAGTGCTAATAAATTTTCCAAAAATACTTTCTGGGCTCCCTATCAAACTAGGAGCATACCAAATTTTTCATAGAATTATCCTTCATCCTAATGTCACTTTATTCCAATTATCAAGTCTAGCAAGTAACATTTTGTCATTTTCTAATCAGTGATCAAAATAAACATGCACAACCTCATTCTTAAACAGTGAGCTTCTCATACTATATAAAGTATATGAAAAATATTAGGATGTTATTTGAGCATAATTAATGTAGCCTTCACTTTCCAAGTTAAATAAATGCACAAAACACATGCGAAATGGCAAAAGAGTAATTAACCAGCCAATGCTAGAGTTGCAAAAATATCACACAGGTTCTACATATCATGGTAAAGCTACTGTCCAAGTTTTACAATTTTTGGAGTTCATTAAAACCCTTTTTCTCATTTATTTAGATCTAGCTAACATGCAACAAAACCGAGGGCAAAAAGGTCATTTCATACATCCACATCTTTCCTATTCTGTAGATCTACTCAAGAGGAGTTCATAGCCACCAAGTTTGTCCATTTTGGATTTTTCTTTGAATTGTTATGATTTTCTAAATTTTACAACCTAAAATAACACATTAACCCTAGATCTATGACCTAGACGCAATTATCCATAACTTCCAGGGGCTAGATCGGGAGATTTACATGGCACAGCGAACAGCGCATGGATTAAAACGTGAAAACAGGAAAACATAGGGAGTTTTGTGCAAAAGATTGTAACCCTTCTTCTACCTCCGGACGATGGTGAGGGGAGGCGCGGTGCGCGCGTTCTTCGGCGTCTAGGCGGCCGGACTTGGAGCTGACCGGCTTCGGGAAGGCGTTTCCGTCGACGGCGATCACGTTCCCCTAGACGTAGTCACGCGGGGAGGTCTCGGCGAGCGACACAGAGGCGGTGAACCAGGGCGCGGCCGCGGCGTCCGGGACGGTGGCGCGGGCGCGGATCCGGCGAAGGGGTTCGTGAGGTGATGGCGGAGGTAGTGGTGGCGGTCTAGAGGCGCAGGGATGGCCCGGAGGTGGCCTCCCACGGTGAGGGGTCGGTGGCAATGGCGTCCGCAGTGGCGCGCGCGTGGGGAAAGGTGAAGGAGGCACTAGTGAGGGCCGTGATGGTGGGGGAACGGTGGAGGGTGGTGGTGCGAGTGTGGGGAGCGCGTCGGATGGGGAGGAGGCAGCGGCAGCGCGAGCTTGCCACCGGAGCTCCAATGGCGATGTGGCGGGCAGCGCTCTGCTCTCCGGGGAAAAGGTAGAGAGTGAGCGGAGAGGGAGGCGAGTGAATGGGAGAGGGAGAGCGCAGGAGACCGGGTTCCCGTCCTGGTTAAGAGCGCGGGCAAGGGCAGGGCGCAGCCTCATCCTCGGCCGGCCACGCCACGGCGCACGGCAAGCGGCGTCCGCCGTGTGGGCGCGAGGGAGCGGGGAAGATGGAGGTGGCGCGGGGCGTGAACACAGTCCATGGACCGCGTGACGCCGACAGGTGGGGCCGGGTGATGAGATGGAGAAATGGTCCTGTGGACTAGGTGCACGAAGCGAAAACCAAGTGGGGCCCACAGCTGCTGCCGTCTCCGCGTGGAAACGAGGCCCCGACAGGTGGGGCCCACTTGTCATTGACTCATAGGAAAAGGAAAATCCTGAAAATGGAAAAGTGAGGTTTGACCAGCTAGAGGTGTTTATGAATTTTGTCTATTTGACCAATCTAGAAGCCGAATTCGAAAATGCCCTAATTGGGTGAAATGTTCTACTCTTCGAGATCTACAACTTTGTCAAAATCCATGATACTAAGTTTTGTGGAGAAATGTGGTTTAAATTTGAATTTAACCCGCTGACCAATGTTTGACCAACAAAACTCACTACATTAGAAATTCTAAAAGTCCACCTTATGCCCTTTTTCATACAAAGTGTTTTATAACAATGTTGTTTAGAAATTTATGATCTAGAACTTTCTCCATATAACTATTGTAAGATTATGGCTGTAAGACCAAGGAAATTTGAATTTATTACACAGGTCAGACTTTGGCAGATTTGACAAGTTGATAGAAAATGACCCAAAACCATAACCAAACCATTATGCATGTCAACACACAAAATACCAAAGTTATTCATCATGAAATTGTCTACAATCGTGTTATATAAAGTTTCATAAAATTCACAATAGATTTAAAGTTATAGTGGCAAATACAAAGGCAATTTCAGAAAAACGGAGTTTAAGTGATTTTAATGACTTGGTCTACTTAAGCACTCAATATGAAATGTTCATGAGATGATGCAAATGTGTTAATGATTCAATTGTAATACACTTGAGATGCCAGGGGCATCACAGCTGGTTTCGTCTCTCAACCTTGTGCAGAAGCGCGGGCTCAAGTGGTAGAAGAGGAGAGCATGAAAGTTGGGCCAAAACAACTTTAGTGATGCATATTTTTGAGGATTCGTTCCTATGGTGTGGTTTCCTCATTCGTCTTACCAACAAGTCCAACAATCCTTGATTCTGAGTTCCACAACAAATGATATGTTAACGACAGTTGATGGACCAAAACCTGTATCGAATTAAATTTCTCCCATCGGACTACATATATGGAAAACCGTTATATTCATTGGTTCCTCCTTACTAGCATGTAGAAGTTCTTGGATTTGTAAATAATTTTCATACTCTTGAGTCTAGGCATATTGAGTCATGGTGCGCTGGTTTCGTATCTCGGCCCAGTGCGGATGAGCGGGCACAAGTGGCAGAATGGGAGGGTATGTAAGTTAGCCAAAACAACTTTGGTGATGCATATTTTTGAGGGTTCCTTCCTATTGTCTGGTTTCCTCATTCATCTTACCAACAAGTCTAACAACCCTCGACTCCGAGTCCCACAACAAATGATATGTTAACAACAGTGTATGGACTACAAACTTGTATTGAATTAAATTTCTCCCATCGACCTACATAAATGGAAAAGCATGATATTCATTGGTTCCTCCTTACTAGCCTGTAGAAGTTTTTGGATTTGGAAAAAGTTCAATTTTTGCCCTCTTGAGTCTAGGCAAATTGTGTCATGGTGCGCTGGTTTCGTATCTTGGCCTAGTGCGGAAGCGCGGGCCGAAGTGGCAGAAGAGGAGGGCATGTAAGTTGGGCCAAAACAACTTCGGAGACGCATATTTTTGAGGTTTCGTTCCTATAGTATGGTTTCCTCATTCATCTTACCAACAAGTCAAACAACCCTCTATTCCGTGTCCCCCAACAAATGATATGTTAACAACAGTGGATGGACTAAAAACCTGTATTGAATTAAATTTCTACTATCGGCCTACATATATTGAAAAGCATTATATTCATTGGTTCCATGGCAGCTACCGGTGGGACCGGATGTTCCGATGGCAGCTACCGGATGTTCCGGTAGAACCTGTAGGTGACACTCCTCGAGTCTCACCTACCGGATGTTCCGGTGGCCGCTACCGGAACTTCCGGTGAAACCGGATGTTCTGGTAGGAACGCCGGATGATCCGGTGCTACTTGGAACTTGAGTTCCCAAACCCAAAACTTGACCAATCTTCACCAATCTTCACCAAAATTGACACAGGCTATTGTAGCACTATTCCAAAGCTATTACCAAGAGATCAACTCAAAATGACCATGGGATTAGCGGGAATCTCAGTTCTTGTGAAGATGGCAATCTTTGGGCAAGAAAGGGGAAAACCCAAATTCGACTTGCTCGTGGCAAACCAACAGGTTTGAAATGAACTAGGTCATGACCTCCATGTCCTTGCAAGTCCAAAACACCAAAAGAACAAGGGATTACTTGTGGGCAAAGCAAAGCACCAAAAGCCTTTGAGTTTCTCCCAAAAACCAAACTAGAGTGGGGAACGGAAAGGGGCTGCACACATGTTCTCAAATTTCAGAGGAATCTTGAAGGATTAAACACGAAACTGAGTTTATACAAAGGTTCCTACAGCCTACCACCCTTCATCCTCTCTCTTGATATGAAGAGCACTAGCTAGGGGACTCAAATCCTAGCCTAAAGCTCTCCTTTCTCTCTTAAGCACTTGGCTGAATGGAAACTAAGTCTAGGGTTTTCTAATGAGCCAAGATCGATTCCAAGGGAGCCTCTCAAGTCTATTTATGCCCTAGGCCCTGTTAGATGCATTTTACACTAAGACCCCAATTTTACAAATGCCCGGAGAGGCTGAAATGTAAACGATATAATCGGACGACTACGATAACGTCTTGAACATCTTCGGTTTCTCTGCCTCGCTTGGATGTGCGCCACGTAGCCAGTAGTCCGGAAGCTTCCCCCGGTTTTGAAGTTAGAACCGGGAAACTTTATTTTGCGGGCTTCATGGGCCGTGACTTGACCCAATCTTCTATCTTGACGAGTTTCAGTCCACTCGCCAAGTCTTCGTAGCTTGGGTGGCGGTTTTGATCCGAAGCCGCCAAAGCCTCCCTCGAACGTCTTCGCGCCGTGCACTCGGGTTGGAGCACCACGGTTGCACCCAGCTTCTCCAGTCCATCGGAGTCGCCTCGCAGTCCATTGGAGGACTTACACCGCCGTTGCCGAATCGCCCCTCCATGTACCGAACTCCCATGGCCGACCGACGCTGAGACTTGCCTCCGGTCCATTGGAGGACTTTTGCCTCAGTCCATCGAGGTCTTCATCTTCTCCACCTCCAGTCCATCGGAGGGCCTCCAGACCATCGGAGGACTTGTACCGTTGACAATCACTCATCACACCAGGAGAGCAATGAAGCCGGTCCATTGGCTCTCAATCTCCCCCTTGATGAGTGCATTGTCAACACATCTCCAACCTGTAACCTGAAATGGAACAAAGACAAAAGAAAAACGTAAAACCGAAAAAGAAAGGAAAAAGAAAAGAAATGCTCAAGCTGCCCAAAACCAAACAAAGGCAAAAATAAGACAGCTTGAGGCAACAAAAGAAAGCAAAGCATCGGCTCCTCAAGACAGAGGCAAAAGGCTCAACGCACCGATGCAAAGAGCATGCTAAAAGCTCAACTCCCCCTGAAATGCATCCTCACAAATGCAATATGAGTGCAAAGCTCCCCCTCAACTAGATCTCTCCCGAAGTCCTCCCCTTATGTCCACTACTTCAAAATTTCTCCCAAAATTCTCCCCCTTGTTGACAATGGACACATCAAGGGTTTCTAGGACTCCCCCTGAACTAAATAACTCCCCCTCAGAATATGCCATGATATGCAAGGAGTGTAACTGAAGGAGCTCAGAAGGGATGGAAAGCTAGTATTCACAAGTTCTAGCATACAATGCAAGTAAGGGCACGGAGGCATGCAACAAGCTCAAATGAATCTATATTACACATATCAAGAGCAAGCTTGTTTTCAGGATAGTTTTTAAGAAAAAGCATCACCAACATGAATAGCACCTAGCAAGATAGGCATTAACAACAAGATGCTAGCAATGCATACAAGGTGTGCTACTCTCAACCGAAGCATATACAACTAGCCATAAGCATTTTAGAGACTTGCAAATTTCAGATTTAAACATTTGTATTCATAAGCAAGTTCTTTTTGTGCCAGGGGTTATTTACTTGTCTTTTGCCACTTTTTACCAACCAATGCCAAGCCTAGGCTCAAAGAACCATCAGAAGCTTAAGACAAGGTTTTGGTCATACACAGCCTAGTCCAAGTTCATGTCAAAGTGCAATGACAAGCAGTCTCAAACTAGATCAGTGTGACAAGCAAACCCACCTAGATCTTTCTCAATTTAGCACATAAGACACCACTTGTAAGCATTTTGATTTAGATTTCAATTTAAGCAAGGTGTCATAAAAGCTTAGGCATTAACTTAGCAAAGGCATACAACTAGCATATCCAGGTATGAAAAGATAGCATAGTATTCAACAATCCTACACACGCTAGGTAGCCAAATCAAGTGGTGATCCTGTTTTTGATTTTTAGGAAAGCAAAAGACTTAGCTCACAATCAGTATTTAACAGACTCAAGAGAGCTTAGCCAACCATGATCAAGCAAGCACTGTACAATCTAGCACAAGCAAGTACTAACTCAATCATACCAAAAGAGCTCTAGTGCTAGTGAAGTGAAAATGCACATGATACAGTACAATGCATGATATGATAAAAATGCAAAAGAAACAAAGAGAAATAGAAGCAAGATAAAAACAAAATCTAAACTACAGAAGCTATTCGTCCTGTGTGGAGGGTGATCCCGCTGGACTTGCCGAGATGGAACAATCTCAGAGGTCACCTCCCCTACGTCCTCAGCAGGGCCAACGTCTGCTTGAGCTTGCAGTCGGGGGAGTGAGGAGGAAGCCATAGGCAAAGGTCCTCCTTCATCTTCAGAGCTCGTAGCAGAGGGGGCAGGAGCTGCAGCCAGTGCAGGGGCTCCTGCATCACCAACATCAATTGCACCTTCCCCATCTTCAAGGATGGGGGGTGCCTTCTTCATCATCACCTGAAAGCTCAAAAGCAGGGGTTGCGCAAGGCATAGTCTCATCGAAAGAAACCTCACAAGTCTCCTCTACCCTACGAGTCTCTAAGATCCACACTCTAAAAGCTCTCGAACTCAAAGAATACCTAAGAAAGATCCCATCCAAACAACGAGACTCAAACTTATCCATATGACCCGCCTTTTTAAGCACAAAGCACCTGCACCCAAACGGTCTCAAGTGCTTGACGCTGGGCTGCCTACCAAACCGAAGTTCATACGAGGTCTTCCCAAGGAAAGGTCACAAGAAAATCCGGTTCGCAATGTAACAAGCTGTATTCACTGCCTTAGCCCAAAAGCACCTTGGAGTCCTATGCTCATCGAGCATCGTCCGTGCCATCTCAACGAGTGTGCGGTTCTTGCGTTCCGCAACACCGTTCTAAGGAGGGTATATGGAAAAGAAAACTGGTGTTCAAGACCTAGGTCACGACAGAAGTTTTCGAACCAAGAGTTTCTGAATTCTCTGCCATTATCACTAGGGATAGCCCTCATGGCCTTATGACTCTCGTTTCTCAACCTCAGTACCAAATCCTGAACAAAACCAAATGCCTCATTCTTAAACTCCATGAAAAATACCCACGAAAAGCGAGAAAAGTCGTCTACAACGATAAGCACGTACAACTTCTCACCGACTGACGCTACACGAGCGGGACCTACTGTATCCATATGGAGTAGCTCGCCCGGATAGGTGGTCATCACCTGAGACACATGAGTGTGAGAAGCGGCAACCATCTTGCCATGACGAAACGGGTGGCATACTAAGTCCTTCTCAACTTTCAATTTAGGCAATCCTCGGATTAGGCCCATTGAACTCAACCTGACTAGCAGATCAAAGCTCAAGTGACTAGGCCTCCTATGCCACTTCCATATATCAGCAGAGGGATTAGCAACCAAACAACGCACAGGGACTGAAACAGATGTGAGGTCGACCCTAAAAACCTGACCAAAATGCAACAAAGAGCAAACAAGGGTCTCCTCAGCATCAAGAACGCGGCATGCACCCTTCTGAAAACGAACCTCAAATCCTTCATCGAGAAGTTGCGAAACAGAAACTAAATTGAACTCCAGATTCCAAACAAAAGCAACTTCTCTCAAGGAAAGCTTGGTAGAGAGAGAAACAGAACCAACACCCATCACTTTACCTTGACCATTGTCCCCAAAAGTAATGTACTCCTTGGTGCTCACGGGGTTGAGGCTGGAGAACCACTTGCGGTGCCCTGTCATGTGTCTAAAGCACCCTGAGTCCATGATCCACACGTCCTCCATGCCTCGATCCTGCAAAGTCAAGTAAAGCGACGTTGAGCAAACGGTCTGGCACTAGGGTTAGTACCAAAACTGCTGTACCAGTGCCAAGCCATCTGCTCAAAAGTGGGGTAAGCACAGTCAAAGAAATCATCATGACGATCTGTACGACCATGACCTCCAAAGCGTGGCCTCTCAAACTCTCTCACAAAGCCTCGGTCACGAGGTCCATAGCCGCGCCCAAAGCGACTAGGAGCTCGACTGGCTAAACGTCTCTCACCACCAGGAGCACGGGCTTGAAAGCCGCCTCCTCTCTCACCACCAGCAAAGCAGTCTCTCATCTCACCGCGGTGGGGGGATCTTGCCTACCACCCTGGTAGAACTGATCCTGGTTCCCCCAAGCTCTCTCCTGTCTCTCAACCCGCTTGCTCCTGAAGCAAAACTCCTCCAAGTGGCCATTCCGCTGGCAAAACTCACAGTGGTAGATAGGCCTCTTGGGTAAAGGGTTAGGCTGGGCCTTGGGCTTAGGTGGTGTACCTTTGGGTAGTGCAGGCTGCTGGGCTGGCTTCTTGTCCTTAGGCTTGAGCACTTATTCAACTATCTTGGTCAGCTCGGCCTAAGGGGGCTTGAGTGTCCAGAACTGTTTCTTCTTGGTTGGGGCAGCCCTGGGTAGCTCATAGTAAACCCCATCTACAGTCTGGCCAGGCTGAGTAGGTGCACTCTTAATCTTGATAGGGGCACTCTTCTCTCCCGAAGTGCTACACTCTCCAAACCCAAAACCGCCCAAGTCACCCTCGGCTCTCTTGGTGTTCTCTATGATCATCTCAAGCTGGGGTCTCCTAGCCCAAAACTAGCTAAGCACCTCTCTCAACCTATTGTTGTCATCGTGCAAAGACAACACCTCCTCTCTCAGATCCTCCAGAACTATAGTCTGGGAAGCACAAGACTCACAGTCAAGAGAGGGAATCACCAGAGTGGCTTTCTCAAGTCTCTTAATGGTGGCATCTCTATCCACAAGCAACATCCTTAAGTTCAAGCAGTTCTCACAGGTATCAGTAGGTGCAGAAAGCACCTCAAAGTCAGCTCTCAACTGCTCTAGCTCACTCCTCAAAGTAGGACAGATCATACACGCACCCAAAAGCGTAGGTCTAGCCCTGAGCTCCTCAAGCTCCTTGAGCTACCCCTCACACTTCTCCTTCAGCAAAGCTAACTCACTAGCTAGACAGGGGCATGACTCACACTCAAGCTCTCCACTCATAAGAGGCTCATCCAGATTGGACTGGAGCTTGCCTAACTCACCCTTCAGCCTATCTAACTCCTCTACCTGCGTGACATACTTCTCTCTGGTCACTCAGCTCAATCATGAAAGACTCACAGGTAGGGCACTCAATCTCACTAGGCTGGGGTCTCTCACTCCTCAACTTCTCATTCTCCTCTAAAGCCTCAGCAAGCTGGGCTTTCAACTTCTGCAGCTTCTTAGCTGCCTTCTCCAGCATCTTATCCTGAGCTTTCAACTCCTGACTATTCTGCTCTAGCATCTCAAGGATTTTGGCTTGCTTAGGAGTTACCTCATCATCATCAGAAGAAGAGTTGCTGTCGTTCTCCTTGTTCTCAAGCGCCATGGAGCAAACCGAGCTCCTCCTTATCTTGTTCTTGCACTTGGACTTGGTGGAGACAAAGCACAAGCCAGCAGGGCCACCTTGATTGTTCCTCTTGTCCTTCTTGTACTGGATCTCCTCATCACTTGAGCTTGACGAGGACGAAGAGGAAGAAGACCCGCTGCTACAAAGTCCGATCTCGGCGAAGAACGCCTTGTCCCGCTTCTGGGTGCTCTTCTGGTAGCTCTTGAAAGCCTTTCGGAAGTTCTTCTTGCCAAAGTTGTGCTTGCCAGAGCCGTGCTTGCCGGAACGGTGCTTGTCGAAGCTTGGCTTGCCGGAGTGGTACTTGTCGGAGTCGTAGGAGTAGCTCTTGCCCTTCTTGTAGTAGTCGTTCTTGTTGGGGCACTCGGCGATGAAGTGGCCAACCTCTCCACACTCGAAGCATTTGGGCCTCTCGCGATCTTGCTCATCCGGTTGTCATAGGTGCGTTGAAAGCGACTAGACACTAGACAAAGCTCCTCATCCCCAAGTGACGCCAACTGCTCCTCTGTCACAGACATCAAAGCAAAAAACGAGAAGTTGTGAAGTAAGGGGTTAGTGACAGACTCACTAGAGCGGGAAGCCAAGGCTAGACTCTTGGAACCTGTACAAGCGAGGGAATCCCTCATCTTGTAATCTACTTCTGTGGCCTTGAGCTTACTATAGAGCGTCTCTACTTCTATCGTATCATACCCTGCCGACTCAATGATTGAGTTCACCTTGATCTCCCATACTTTTCTATCCAAAGCATACAACAATTTCACAGCCTGCTGATGATCGGTGTATGGGAGCTCAGCGGGGGCGGAGTTGACACGTAACTTGTTAATGATCAATCGAAAACGACCAAACAAGTCGTCTACTGACTCTCCCGGCTTCTGGACAAAATTCTCATATTCGCGCCGGTAAGTCTCAACAAGCCTAGCCTTAATGGTCCCGGTACCCTCATGGTGTACACTGAGCAGGGACCATATCTCACGTGTCATCTTGAGGTGACTCACTCTCTCATAATCCATGGGACCAAGCCCGGAAAAGTGGAAGTTAACAGCCTTGGCATTCGCCTCTTGAGCCACGATCTCAAGCGTAGTACGCTGGGCAGCTGGACGTACCACAAAAGTCGTACTCTGGGTAGCATCCCATATGTCCTGACTCTGGCTAACAAGGAAAGCCTCCATCCTTCCCTTTCAGTAGGGATAGCCATCAGAGCCGAGAACCGGAATCTTCCCGGAGTAAGTCATCGTCGCTACGGTTTCGTCACCGGTTAAGGTATTGAGAAACCTAACCGGCTCTGATACCACTTGTAGGACCGAGACGTGCGACTAGAGGGGGTGAATAGGAGCACTTAAAAAACTCAAACTCACAACCCCCAAAATGCGCTCTCACACAAAATCAACTCACCCGACACCGTCCACTGAACGGATACGTATCGGGTGCAAAGCGGAAGCAAAAGCTACACTAACCGAGCCAAGACACTACACCTAGACAAACAAGCACAAAAGAAGCAGCAACTTGGAACACAGACCAAACAAAACAAACAAGAAAGAACAAGACAAATCAAGCAACGCCTTGCGCAAAGAAGGATCCACGTAACCACTCCACACCTAAGTGCGTCTTGCCGAAGAATGGCAAGCGATGAGTATGGGTCAGAGGTGAAAACACTCAAACACAAAGACGCAGCAAGGAACACCAAAAGCGAGGTCGAAACAAAGGCCCGAGCACAAAAACCAACAAACAGCAAGCAGCCCAGAACCATCGGATGTTCCGTTAGACGCCGTCGGATGTTTCGGTGGGACCGGATGTTCCGGTAGAACCTGTAGGTGACACTCCTCGAGTCTCACCTACTGGATGTTTCGGTGGTCGCTACCGGAACTTCCGGTGAAACCGGATGTTTCGGTAGGAACGCCGGATGATCCGGTGCTACCTGGAACTTGAGTTTCCAAACCCAAAACTTGACCAAATCTTGACCAATCTTCACCAAAAATGCCACAGGCTATTGTAGCACCATTCCAAAGCTATTCTCAAGAGATCAACTCAAAATGACCATGGGATTAGCGGGAATCTCAGATCTTGTGAAGATGGCAATCTTTGGGCAAGAAAGGGGAATACCCAAATTCGACTTGATCATGGCAAACCAACAGGTTTGAGATGAACTAGGTCATGATCTCCATGTCCTTGCAAGTACAAAACACCAAAAGAACACGGGATTACTCGTGGGCAAAACAAAGCACCAAAAGCATTTGAGTTTCTCCCAAAAACCAAACTAGAGAGGGGAAGGGAAAGGGGCTGCACACATGCTCTCAAATTTCAGAGGAATCTTGCTGGATTAATCATGAAATTGAGTTCATACAAAGGTTCCTACAGCCTACCACCCTTCATCCTCCCTCTTGATGTGAAGAGCACTAGCTAGGGGACTCAAATCCTAGCCTAAAGCTCTCCTTTCTCTCTTAACCACTTGGCTGTATGGAAACTAAGCCTAGGGTTTTCTAATGAGCCAAGATCCATTCCAAGGGAGCTTCTCAAGTCTATTTATACCCTAGGCCCTATTGGACGCATTTTACACTAAGACCCCTATTTTACAAATGCTCGGAGGGGCTAAAATGTAAACGATACAATCGGATGACTACGATAACGTCTTGAACATCTTCGGTTTCTTCGCCTCGCTTGGATGTGTGCCACATAGCCAGTAGTCCAGAAGCTTCCCCCGGTTTTGAAGTTAGAAACCGGGAAATTTTATTTCGTGGGCTTCCTGGGCCGTGACTTAGCCCAATCTTCTATCTTGATGAGTTTCGGTCAACTCACCAAGTCTTCGTAGCTTGGGTGGCGATTTTGAGCCGAAGCCGCCAAAGCCTCCCTTGAATGTCTTCACGCCGTGCACTCGGGTTGGAGCACCACGGTGGCACCCAGCTTCTCCAGTCCATCGGAGTCGCCTCGCAGTCCATCGGAGGACTTACACCACCGTTGCCGAACCGCCCCTCTGTGTACCGAACTCCCATGGCCGACCGACGCCGAGACTTGCCTCCGGTCCATTGGATGACTTTTGCCTCAGTCCATCGAGGTCTTCATCTCCTCTACCTCCAGGCCATCGGGGGGCCTCCAGTCCATCGGAGGACTTGTATCGTTGACAATCACTCATCACACTAGGAGAGCAATGAAGCCGGTCCATTGGCTCCCACTCTATTCCGTGTCCCACAACAAATGATATGTTAACAACAGTGGATGGACCAAAACCTGTATTGAATTAAGTTTCTCCCATTGGTCTACATATATGGAAAAGCGTTATATTCATTGGTTCCTCCTTACTAGCATGTGCAAGTTTTTGGATTAGGAAAAAGTTTAATTTTTGCCCTCTTGAGTCTAGTCAAACTGAGTCATGGTGTGCTGGTTTCGCCTCTCAGCCTTGTGCGGAAGTGAGGGCTCAAGTGGTAGAAGAGGAGAGCATGTAAGTTGGGCCAAAACTACTTAGGTGATGCATATTTTTGAGGATTCGTTCCTATGGTGTGGTTTCATCATTCGTCTTACCAACAAGTCCAACAACCTTCGATTCCGAGTCCCACAACAAATGATATGTTAACGACAGTGGATGGACCAAAACGTGTATCGAATTAAATTTCTCCCATCGGCCTACATATATGGAAATGCGTAATATTCATTGGTTCCTCCTTATTGGCATGTAGAAGTTTTTGGAATTGTAAATAATTTTCGCCCTCTTGAGTCTAGCCAAACTGAGTCTTGGTGCGCTGGTATCGTATCTCGGCCCAGTGCGGAAGAGCGGGCTCAAGTGGCAGAATAGGAGGGTATGTAAGTTGGCCAAAACAACTTTAGTGGTGCATATTTTTGAGGTTTCCTTCCTATTGTATGGTTTCCTCATTCATCTTACGAACAAGTCCAACAATCCTGGATTCCGAGTCCCACAACAAATGATATGTTAACAACAGTGGATGGACCAAAAGCCTGTATTAAATTAAATTCCACCAATCGGCCTACATAAATGGAAAAGCATTATACTCATTGGTTCCTCCTTACAAGCATGTAGAAGTTTTTGAATTCGGAAAAAGTTCAATTTTCGCCCTCTTGAGTCTAGGCAAACTGAGTCATGGTGCGCTGGTTTCGTATCTCGGCCTAGTGCGTAAGCGCGGGCTCAAGTGGCAGAAGAGGAGGGCATGTAAGTTGGGCCAAAACAACTTCGGAGACGCATATTTTTGAGGTTTCGTTCCTATGGTATGGTTTTCTCATTCATCTTACCAATAAGTCAAACAACCCTCTATTCCGTGTCCCACAACAAATATTCATTGGTTCCTCCTTTCCAGTGCGTAGAAGTTTTGGATTTGGAAAAGTTCAATTTTCGCCCTCTTGAGTCTAGGCAAACTGAATCATGGTGCGCTGGTTTTGTATCACGGCCTAGTGCGGAAGCGCGGGCTCAAGTTGCAGGAGAGGAGGGCATGTAAGTTGGGCCAAAACAACTTTGGTGATGCATATTTTTGAGGTTTCGTTCCTATGATATGGTTTCCTCATTCATCTTACCTACAAGTCTAACATCCCTTGATTGCGAATCCCACAACAAATGATATGCTAACAATAGTGGATGGACCAAAACATGTATTGAATTAGGTTTCTCCCATCGGCCTACATATATGCAAAATCGTTATATCCATTGGTTCCTTCTTACTAGCGTGTACAAGTTTTTGGATTAGGAAAAAGTTTAATTTTCACCCTCTTGAGTCTTGTCAACCTGAGTCATGGTGCGGTGGATTCGTCTCTCAGCCTTGTGTGGAAGCGCGGGTTCAAGTGGCAAAAGAGGAGAGCATGTAAGTTGGGCTAAAACAACTTTGGTATGCATATTTTCGTGGTTTCGTTCCTATAGTGTGGTTTCCTCATTCGTCTTAACCACAAATCCAACAACCCTCGATTCCAAGTCCCACAACAAATGATATGTTAACGACAGTGGATGGACCAAACCTGTATCGAATTAAATTTCTCCCATCGAACTACATATTTGGAAAAAGTTTAATTTTTGCCCTCTTGAGTCTAGGCGAACTGAGTCATGGTGTGCTGGTTTCGTATCTCGGCCTAGTGCAGAAGCGTCGGCTCAAGTGGCAGAAGAGGAGGGCACATATGTTGGGCAAAAACAACTTTAGTGATGCATATTTTTGAGGTTTCATTCCTATGGTATGGTTTTCTCATTAATCTTACCAACAAGTCGAACAGCCCATGATTCTGAATCCCACAACAAATTATATGCTAACAACAGTGGACGCACCAAAACCTGTATCGAATTAGATTTCTCCCATCGGCCTACATATATGGAAAAATGTTATATTCATTCGTTTCTCCCTACTATCGTGTAGAAGTTTTTCGATTTGGAAAAAGTTTAATTTTTGCCCTCTTGAGTCGAGGCAAATTGAGTCATGGTGCGTTGGTTTCGTATCTCGTCCTTGTGCGGAAGCGCGGGCTTAAGTGGCAGAAGAGGAGGGCATGTAAGTTGGGCTAAAACAACTATGGTGATGCATATTTTTGAGGTTTCATTCCTATGGTGTGGTTTACTAATTCATCTTATCTACAAGTCTAACAACCCTCGATTCCGAGTCCCACAACAAATGATATGTTAACAATAATGGATGGACCAAAAGTTGTATTAAATTATGTTTCTCCCATCAGCCTACATATATGCAAAATCGTTATATCCATTGGTTCCTCCTTACTAGCATGTACAAGTTTTTGGATTAAGAAAAAGTTTAATTTTCGGCCTCTTGAGTCTAGTCAAACTGAGTCATGGTGTGATGGTTTCACCTCTCAGCCTTGTGCGGAAGTGCGGGCTCAAGTGGCAGAAGAGGAGAGCATGTAAGTTGGGCCAAAACAACTTTGGTGATGCATATTTTGAGGATTCGTTCCTATGGTGTGGTTTCCTGATTCGTTTTACCAACAAGTCCAACAACCCTTGATTCCGTGTCCCACAACAAATGATATGTTAACGATAGTGGATGGACCAAAACCTGTATCGAATTAAATTTCTCCCATCGGCCTACAAATATGGAAAAGCGTTATATTCACTGGTTCCTCCTTACTGGCATGTAGAAGTTTTTGGATTTGTAAATAATTTTCGCCCACTTGAGTCTAGGCAAACTGAGTCATGGTGCACTGGTTTCGTATGTCGGCCCAGTGCGGAAGAGTGGGCTCAAGCGGCAGAATAGGAGGGTATGTTAGTTGGCCAAAACAACTTTGGTGATGCATATTTTTGAGGTTTCCTTCCTATTGTATGGTTTCCTCATTCATCTTACCAACAAGTCCAACAACCCTTGATTCCGAGTCCCACACAAAATGATATGTTAACAACAGTGGATGGACCAAAAACCTGTATTGAATTTAATTTCTCCCATCGGCCTACATAAATGGAAATGCATTATATTCATTGGTTCCTCCTTACTAGCATGTAGAAGTTTTTGGATTTGGAAAAAGTTCAATTTTTGCCCTCTTGAGTCTAGGCAAACTGAGTCATGGCACACTGGTTTCGTATCTCGATCTAGTGCGGAAGCGCGGGCTCAAGTGGCAGAAGAGGAGGGCATGTAAGGTGGGCTAAAACAACTATGGTGAAGCATATTTTTGAGGTTTCATTCCTATGGTGTGGTTTACTCATTCATCTTACCTACAAGTCTAACAACTCTCGATTCCGAGTCCCACAACAAATGATATGTTAACAACAGTGGATGAAACAAAACTTGTATTAAATTATGTTTCTCCCTTCGGCCTACATATATGCAAAATCGTTATATCCATTGGTTCCTCCTTACTAGCTTGTACAAGTTTTTGGATTAAGAAAAAGTTTAATTTTTGCCCTCTTGAGTCTAGTCAAACTGAGTCATGGTGTGATGGTTTCGCCTCTCAGCCTTGCGCGGAAGCGCAGAGTGGCAGAAGAGGAGAGCATGTAAGTTGGGCCAAAAAAACTTTGGTGATGCATATTTTGAGGATTCGTTCCTATGGTGTGGTTTCCTGATTCGTTTTATCAACAAGTCCAACAACCCTTGATTTTGTGTCCCACAACAAATGATATGTTAACGACAGTGGATGGACCAAAACCTGTATCGAATTAAATTTCTCCCATCGGCCTACAAATATGGAAAAGCGTTATATTCATTGGTTCCTCCTTACTGGCATGTAGAAGTTTTTGGATTTATAAATAATTTGAGCCCTCTTGAGTCTAGGCAAACTGAGTCATAGTGCGCTGGTTTCGTATCTCGGCCCAGTGCGGAAGAGCGGGCTCAAGCGGCAGAATAGGAGGGTATGTTAGTTGGGCAAAACAACTTTGGGGATGCATATTTTTGAGGTTTCCTTCCTATTGTATGGTTTCCTCATTCATCTTACCAACAAGTCCAACAACCCTCGATTCCGAGTGTCACAACAAATGATATGTTAACAACGGTGGATGGACCAAAAACCTGTATTGAATTAAATTTCTGCCATTGCCCTACATAAATGGAAATGCATTATATTCATTGGTTCCTCCTTACTAGCATGTAGAAATTTTTGGATTTGGAAAAAGTTCAATTTTCGCCCTCTTGAGTCTAGGCAAACTGAGTCATGGTGCGCCGGTTTTGTATCTCGGTCTAGTGCGGAAGTGCGAGCTCAAGTGGCAGAAGAGGAGGGCATGTAAGTTGGGCCAAAACAACTTCGGTGATGCATATTTTTGAGGTTTCGTTACTATGGTATGGTTTTCTCATTCATCTTACCAAGAAGTCAAAGAACCCTCTATTCTGTGTCCCACAACAAATGATTTGTTAACAATAGTGGATGGACCAAAACCTGTAATGAATTAAATTTCTCCCATCGGCCTACATAAATGGAAAAGCATCATATTCATTGGTTCCTCCTTACCAGCATGTAGAAGTTTTTGGATTTGGTAAAGGTTCAAGTTTAGACCTCTTGAGTCTAGGCAAACTGAGTCATGGTGCGCTGGTTTCGTATCTCGGTCTAGTGTGGAAGCGCAGGCTCAAGTGGCAGAAGAGGAGGGCATGTAAGTTGGGCCAAACCAACTTCAGTGATGCATATTTTTGGGGTTTCGTTCCTATGGTATAGTTTTCCCATTCATCTTACCAACAAGTCAAAGAACCCTCTATTCCGTGTCCCACAACAAATGATATGTTAACAACAGTGGATGGACCAAAAACCTGTATTGAATTAAATTTCTTCCATCGGCCTACATATATTGAAAAGCATTATATTCATTGGTTCCTCCTTACCAGTGTGTAGAAGTTTTTGGATTTGGAAAAAGTTTAATTTTCGCCCTCTTGAATCTAGGCAAACTGAGTCATGGTGCGCTGGTTTCGTATCTCGGCCTAGTGTCGAAGCGCGGGCTCAAGTTGCAGGAGAGGAGGGCATGTAAGTTGGGCCAAAACAACTTTGGTGATGCATATTTTTGAGGTTTCGTTCCTATGATATGGTTTCCTCATTCATTTTGTCAACAAGTCCAACAAACCCTTGATTCCGAGTCCCACAACAAATAATATGTTAACAATAGTGGATGGACCAAAACATGTATTGAATTAAGTTTCTCCCATCGGCATACATATATGCAAAATCGTTATATCCATTGGTTCCTCCTTACTAGCGTGTACAAGTTTTTGGATTAGGAAAAAGTTTAATTTTTGCCCTCTTGAGTCTAGTCAATCTAAGTCATGGTGCGCTGGTTTCGTCTCTCAGCCTTGTGCGGAAGCGCGGCCTCAAGTGGCAGAAGAGGAGAGCATGTGAGTTGGGCCAAAACAACTTTGGTGATGCAAATTTTCATGGTTTCGCTCCTATGGTATGGTTTCCTCATTCGTCTTAACAACAAATCCGACAACAAATGATATGTTAACGATAGTGGATGGACCAAAACCCGTATCGAATTAAATTTCTCCCATCGGCCTACATATTACGAAAAAAGTTTAATTTTTCCCTCTTGAGTCTATGCGAATTGAGTCATGGTGTGCTGGTTTCGTATCACGGCCTAGTGCGGAAGTGCGGGCTCAAGTGGCAGAAGATGAGAGCATGTATGTTGGGCTAAAACAACTTTGGTGATGCATATTTTTGAGGATTCGTTCCTATGGTGTGGTTTCTTCATTTATCTTACCATCAAGTCCAACAACCCTCGATTCCAAGTCCCACAACAAATGCATGTTAACGACAGTGGATGGACCAAAACCTTATTGAATTAAAATTTTCCCATTGGCCTACATATATGGAAAAGCGTTATATTCATTGGTTCCTCCTTACAAGCGTGTGCAAGTTTTTAGATTAGGAAAAAGTTTAGTTTTCGCTCTCTTGAGTCTACGCAAACTGAGTCATGCTGCGCTGGTTTCGTATCTCGGCCTAGTGCGGAATATCGGGCTCAAGTGGCAGAAGAGGAGGGCGTGTAAGTTGGACCAAAACAACTTTGGTGATGCATATTTTTGAGGTTTCGTTCCTACGGTATGGTTTCCTCATTCATCTTACCAACTTGTCCAACAACCCTCGTTTCCGAGTCCCACATAAAATCAAATGTTAAGAACAATGGATGGACCAAAACCTGTATTGAATTAAGTTTCTCTCATCGGCCTACATATATGCAAAATCGTTATATCCATTGGTTCCTTCTTACTAGCATGTACAAGTTTTTGGGTAAGGAAAAGTTTAATTTTCGAACTCTTGAGTCTAGTCAAACTGAGTAATGGTGTGTTGGTTTCGTCTTTCAACCTTGTGCGGAAGCGGGGGCTCATGTGGCTGAAGAGGAGGGCATGTAAGTTTTGCTAAAAGAACTTTGGCGAGGCATATTTTTGAGGTTTCATTCCAATGGTGTGGTTTCCTCATTCATCTTACCAACAAGTCCAACAACCCTTGATTCTGAGTCCCACAACAAATGATATGTTAACAATAGTGGATGGACCAAAACCTGTATTGAATTAAGTTTCTCCCATCGGCCTACATATATGGAAAAGCGTTATATTCATTAGTTCCTTCCTACTATCGTGTCGAAGTTTTTGGATTTGGAAAAAGTTTAATTTTTGCCCTCTTGAGTCTAGCCAAACTGAGTCATGATGCGCTGGTTTCGTATCTCGGCCTAGTGCGGAAGCGCAGGCTCAAGTGGCAGAAGAGGAGGGCATGTAAGTTGGGCCAAAACAACTTTGGTGATGCATATCTTTGATGTTTCATTCCTATGGTGTGGTTTTCTCATTCATCTTACCAACAAGTCCAACAGTCCTTGATTCCGAGTCCCACAACAAATGATATGTTAACAACAGTGGACGGACCAAAACATGTATCGAATTAAATTTCTCCCATCGGACTACATATATGGAAAAGCGTTATATTGATTTGTTCCTCCTTACTAGCGTGTAGAAGTTTTTGGATTTGGAAAAAGTTTAATTTTCACCCTCTTGAGTCTAGGCAAACTGAGTCTACATATATGGAAAACTTTTTGGACGAAAATATGTGGGGAGTACACCAAGGGGAAACACAGCACTACCAAAATTCACAACCCTACTCTGAGGCTTCTAGCCCGATGGGTCTCTCTAGTTGTCTTTCCACGTAGTGAAGTATGCTGTGCACCCAAAGAGGACCTCAAGTGCCTCTATGCTATGTACAAGATGAAGCGCTATGCCCCGGTCCTTGATCTCTTCCGCCACTGGATCGAGATGCCATCGACCGGCACTCCCATCAATATCACCTCACTCGTCACCAGGATTGCATCTAACTTGGGCCTCCTTGAGAATGCCCAGATTATTTACCTTCCTGATGATGACTCACACATTATTGGGGAGCAGCACTTCGTTTAGGCACACTTCATGAAACAGGTTGGCGAAATCTTAGTCATGACATGGTTTGGGCACAATCTCGAGCTGCCGCTTCCAGCGCCGCAGTTCGACATGTATACAGTAAGAAAACTAACCATGCAGCTCGACGTGGAGGCACCTCGCTAAAGCATCGGTGGCGTCATGACTAGAGCCCAACGGCGACAAGCAGAAGCACGACGACGACAAGCACAAGAAGCAGAAGAAGATGCATCATCGGCACCCTATACGGCAACTCCATCTGACTAGGAGTTATCATGACTCCAACGCTATGCCCAGCCGGAGCCGTGGTACAACACCAGCGAGGCTGGAAGTGGTTCATACCACCAGCCTGCTGGGGAACGGTCATGGTTAGACCTTATGAATTTCAAAATTTTATTCCCTTCCAAGATCATCGTATGCATTCAAACCAAGATTAGACATATATGAAAGCATAAACACATACCGTAGCCTTCAGAGTCCGAATGTCGCAGCGGAATGACACTCGTCGGATCTTTCACAGCAAAACAGCTGTGGCCTCTAGGTATCCACACGAATAGGCCTTCGGCTACGTGTGTCGGTGTGCTGGCACCGGATTACACAATCCTCGTGACTTTTTTCAGAACGGATGAAACCCTTTCACCCTTCCGTCTCTTCCTTTTTTTCCTTTCTCCCTTTTTTTTACTTACTCTCCATAGCTCCCACACATGGGTATTTATAGGGCTGAAGGTACTGTAGCAAGTCGCCAGATGAACAGTAGCGCCGACATGCGAACAGTACGGCGGTTGCTACAGTGCTGCCGACATGCTACAGTGTTCCCAGCATTTCTACAGTGTTTCCATGTTTTCTACAGTGTTTCCATGTTTTCTATAGTGTTTTCAGCCTTTCTTCATAGCACGAAAAATCATATTTTCCGTACGCGAGAACCATTAAATTCTATCACGAGTGGAGGTTTCACAAACCTGCCTAAACCTTGTTCTTTGTGTGTGACCCTGTAGGTTCATGCAATGATGGCAGTAAACCAAAAACCCCTTTTAATCCAATAGTCATAGGCGGCTTCTAGCAAAACATTGTGACTATCCAAATTGCATGAAGATCAATCATCCGAGGAACCTCTCAACGATGAAATGTCAATCGTTTCGTCTCTATTGATATATTGACTTAACCCAAGGTTGAGATGTGTCATCCTTGTACTGTTAAGTTCCTTTTCTCGATTATCTGAAGTAGACTAAACTTGATCGATTGATCAACTTCTTGATCACTCGGGCATGGCCATGCACATTCTTTAGTCTATTTCATCGAGTGGCCAAAGATATCGTTTTGCTCTAAACGAGGAGGACAACTCCCTTCTTGATCAATTACTTCCCTCTGCATGATTCAAAACATGCCCGAGTGTTGCCCTTATGATCGCCCAGTTATGGTGCAACGTTAGACAACATCAAAGCATGCTATCGTCATGTAGGGAACTGTGATTGATCTCAGGTCTGAGGATTAAGACATTTATCATTGTATGAAATCACCTATGACACATCATATCCTCAAAGGTGTTTCATAAAGTGGGTCAATCCAATACCATGTACTCTTACATGTATATTCACATGATTGTATTGACATCACATATCCATAGCCTGCAAAACATGGCCATCACAACAATCCATGTGCTTGATTATATTCATATTTTATTGATGTTCCAATCAATAAATAAAATCAAGGGATTACTTTATAATGATGTCATTATATGTTACAGGGTTTTACAATTAAGTCGTACTTGATGACTTGTAACATGAGATCATTATTGGAACCATACAAGCATAATATATTACAATCATCTTCATGATTGGTCTCTTGGGCATATCTGCAACACAGCCGACCTACGCTCCCGAGTACTATATATGGGGCAGGTACGTCACATGGTCTTGACAGGAATGCAGGACCATCTGCATCAGCCCGGTTCCACACCGACGACATGGCCAGTCTCAACTCCGCGATGTAGGGGTGAACATTGGCCAGTACCCCCAAAGGCTGTACCAGCAGGTGGACAACATCTACCGACGCACCAACACGATGGACCAACGGCTTCAGGACCAAGGAGAGAGAATCCAAAACCTAAGCGAAATGGTGGAAGCCGGCTTCGTCAATGTTCAGGACTTCTTCAGCTACTACTACCAAAACTCCTAGCTTCATTGAAGCTTGGGGGGATGGTAGACAGTCATGAGCATGCTTCGTTGCCCCGATCTCAGAGTAAGGCCCCCTATTCTCGTCCTTGTCTTTGTCCCGCAGCACCAATCCCAGCAGCAGTATCAGTTCTACCCAGTCCGACCAGTAGCAGAACATCAGCAACACCGTCCTACTGAGAGTAAGTAATAAATAAATAATGTTTAATTAGTTTGTTTCCTTTGTTTTATGATCTAAAAAAAGTGTCAATAAAATCAGCTCCCTACTTTGATATGTTACCTTCATATGGAAATGATGAATAGTTGCTCTATCATGCTCTTGTTTAGTTGTTTATGCAAGCTTAATTTCGAGCCTGTGAGTATAATTTGAGAACCTGATCTTTTACTTAGTGGATGCCATTTGCATAAACCTTGTCTAAGATGTTGTGAGAAATAATATGGCTAAGTACAAGGCTAGCTCTACATTTTCTTAGTAAGATGATCATCTTAGGTTTATTCTTTTTAGAAAAAAATAAAAATAAAGTTCCCCGTTAGTTTGAAACACCTATCAGAGCCAAATACACTGAAAATATCTGAGCCTAGCTTGTTTAAACTACTTAGTGTTGTTTTGAGCTTTGTCAAATTTTGAGTCTCTTAGAATGGAATCATCTCTATCTTGTGAACTGTTGGAGCAAAAATACCACCACCACATATGCATTTACCTACACTGGGTATGCATTCATATATCTCCAAATAAATGACTTTGACCTTTCTCCTTCCAAATCAAAATAAGGGAGGCACTACAACAATCCTGAACACTTTCGGCGGCCAAATTATTTTCGGCGGCCAGGCAAGACCTAGGGTACGGAGCCACAAAAATATGAGAAAAAGAAAAAGGCTAGTTGATCCATCCAAAAGAAGGAGTAGGCAAGGAAATAAGGAGATCCATCCATCCATCCACCAAATAAGCTCCAACGATGAACAAGGCTAGTTGACGTAGTACATTTCTTTGGTCCAATCTTTGGCTTTGCAAAACAAACAACCTAAGTAAGCTAAGGTCTTCTAGACCCTGAACTCCACATAAGCCTTAGAATAAGAAGTTCTTGGCTGTGCTCTTGGCCTTTAAAGGTAGGGATACACTTTTGAGCGATCGAGAGTACCTCTAGGAAACTTGTTTCTTTTGAAAAATAAATAAAAACACCTGAGATAGGAATCCCAAAAGAAGTGTTCTGAGCCGGAGCCTGCAACTAAGTCATTCTTCCTTTCAACCGCCCAAAACATGATAAGTCAAACAGATGCACCACAGGTATTGGAAACGGTGATCATTGCATACACTACGGTTCGAGGTAAAAGCACGAGTGTTGGTTATGCATAGCTCCTATTCTTGAACACTAATATTTGCAGTGACTCCTGATCCATAACCCATCTTGGCTTTAGTCGAGGACGAGCAAAGGTCTAAGCTTGGGGGGTGTTGACGGTCGTTACTGCACTACCTACGACCATCAATTATCCATGAACATGAAGGAAAATACATCAAAGTGTAGGAAAACCTTTGCTTCTAACACATTTCCACAAGTTGTATTGAGTATTTGATTGTAGGTACAAAGATCAGCAGAAAACAGGCAAAATTGGCTAAGTCACAGTATCACTGGCCAGTGGGCTAGGTCGCCCAGCTCCAAGCCAGGCCGCCCGTCCTGACTCAGGAGCCATTTTAGCTCATGTTCGACTTGCATGTGCACAAGTGACGTGTCAACACAGTTGTGAAGTCCAAATGCCGAATGCAACGTGTCAAGTACCGGAAGGTTCCACCTCATTGATCCAAGCACTCGGATTGGTGAAGTCAGCAATCCGCAAGACTTCAATTCTGTGGCTAAGGAAGAAACACAAGTGAGATCAATGGTTGAGGGAAAAGCACACTCCTAACCACCATAACCGCCATGCAACCGACTTGGGGAGTGCATATGAGCCAGAAGATCAAGTGAGGCGGTGGATCCGACGGTTCACCAGGCCGTCCAGCCTGGTGGGAGGCCGCCCGGCCCCACCTCAGGCCGCCCGGCCTATAACCACCGCCCTAACTGCCTCACCGACCTTGGGACCTATAAATACCCCCTAGACCTCACTTGTGAAGTGTGGAAGTTGAGTAGCTCATACTATCGTTTAGTCTAGAAGCACTAGGTAGTCCTGTTAGTTAGAGTTGAGTCTGAGTCTTTGCCTCAGAGGATTCCGAAGTTAGCTTCGAGTCTGGTAAATCACTTGTATCTTTCTATCTTTGTACTCTTACGACTCCAGTATAATATACAAGTCTTGTTCTATCTTTTGAGTTATACTTTACTTTATTTCTTACACTTGCCTAGTGTGGTGTACCTTCTTTGCATACTAGACCAAGGCTTAGGTTTGTGTTGTCCTTAAGTTATCTGAATCTTGCTAGACTTGCCGGTGATATAACCTTGTCTTAGGCTTTTGATCTAAGGTTAAGGTATTTCTCACCCTCTGATCAAGGAAGAACTTTAGAGTTCAAGTTCTCACATGAACTCTAGTTTAGCGTGCCATCTTACCCACGCAGATCTGGTTGGTAGCCCGTCTTGGTGACAGCATTAGGGAGCCTCTATAATCCACCCCGTCGTTCGGTAAGCCCGTAGGTGTTAGTCGGGTCTTCTTTGGTGGTCTACTATCTACCCTTTGACCCCTCGAGGCGCCGAAATTTCGCTCGACGCAAGACCCTAGTTTGTATCTAGTTAACTTAGCTCAACCGCGAATACTCCTTTGCAGTAGTTAAGGAATAGAGTTTGGATATCTAGTCTCACTCGTTGTCCTCCCGGATAGCTACCTAGGTGTTGGCTTCTTTAGTCCCTGGTTACTCTTCCCACCATACACTATCTTTATCTTACCCCCATAGCAAGAATAGCTGGCATTTTATCTAAGTTATCGTACTGCTTGAAGTTCGATATATCATTCCACCTATTTCCCATGCTTCCCTGCAGATTTTTACGATACCTAGAATACACTGGGTGAAAAAGCTACAGCAAATCTCCGTGTGCTTTCGGAGTAAAATCTGTTACGCTAAGAGACGTCAACACGGGCTCAAGTGGCAGAAGAGGAGGGCATGTAAGTTTGGGACAGAACAACTTTGGCGATGCATATTTTTGAGCTTTCGTTCCCACGGTGTGGTTTCCTCATTCGTTCTACCAACAAGACCAACAACCCTTGACTCCGAGTCCCACAACAAATCATATGTCAACATAGTGGACGGACCAAAACATGTATCGAATTAAATTTCTCCCATCGGCCTACATATATGGAAAAGCGTTATAGTCATTGGTTCCTCCTTACTATCGTGTACAAGTTTTTGGATTTGGAAAATGTTTAATTTTTGCCCTCTTGGGTCTAGGCAAACCGAGTCATGGTGCGCTGGTTTCATATCTCGGACCAGTGCGGAAGCGTGAGCTCAAGTGGTAGAAGAGGAGGACATGTAAGTTGGGCCAAAACAACTTTGGTGATGCATATTTTTGAGGTTCCGTTCCTATGGTATGGTTTCCTAATTCATCCTACCGACAAGTCGAACGACCCTCGATTCCGAGTCCCACAGCAAATCATATGTCAACAAAAGTGGGCGGACCAAAACCTGTATCGAATTAAATTTCTCCCATACGCCTACATATATGGAAAAGCGTTATATTCATTGGTTCTTCCTTACTAGCGTGTTGAAGTTTTTGGATTTGGAAAAAGTATAATTTTCGTCCTCTTGGGTCTAGGCAAACCGAGTCATCGTGCGCTGGTTTCGTATCTTGGCCTAGTGTGGAAGCGCGGGCTCAAGTGGCAGAAGAGGAGGGCATGTACGTTGGGACAAAACAACTTTGATGATGCATATTTTTGAGGTTTTGTTCCCATGGTGTGATTTCCTCATTCGTCCTACCAACAAGTCCAACAACCCTTGATTCCGAGTCCCACAACAAATCATATGTCAACATAGTGGACAGACCAAAACCTATATCGAATTAAATTTCTCGCATCGCCTACATATATGGAAAAGCATTATAGTCATTGGTTCCTCCTTACTATCATGTACAAGTTTTTGGATTTGGAAAAAGATTAACTTTCGCCCTCTTGGGTCTAGGCAAACTGAGTCATGGTGCGCTTGTTTCGTATCTCGGACTAGTGCGGAAGCGCGAGCTCAAGTGGCAGAAGAGGAGGACATGTAAGTTGGGCCAAAACAACTTTGGTGATGCATATTTTTGAGGTTCCATTTCTATGGTATGGTTTCCTCATTCGTCCCACCAACATGTCCAACGACCCTCGATTACGAGTCCCACAACAAATCTTATGTCAACAACAGTGGACGGACCAAAACCTATATCGAATTAAATTTCTCCCATGGGCCAACATATATGAAAAGCGTTATATTCATTGGTTCTTTCTTACTAGCGTGTTGAAGTTTTGGGAGTTGGAAAATGTTTAATTTTTACACACTTGGGTCTAGGCAAACTGAGTCATGGTGTGCTGGTTTCTTATCTCGGCTTAGTGCGGAAGCGCGGGCTCAAGTGGCAGAAGAGGATGGCATGTAAGTGGGGACAAAATAACTTTGGTGATGCATGTTTTTGAGGTTTCATTCCCATGGTGTGGTTTCCTCATTCATCCAACCAACAAGTCCAGCAACCCTAGGTTTCGAGTCCCACAACAAATCATATGTCAACATAGCGGGCGGAGCAAAACCTATATCGAATTAAATTTCTCCCATCGGCCTACATATATGGAAAAGCGTTATAGTCATTGGTTCCACCTTAGTATCATGTACAAGTTTTTGGATTGGAAAAAGTTTAATTTTTCGCCCTATTGGGTCTAGGCAAATCGAGTCATGGTGCGTAGGTTTCGTATCTTGGCCTAGGGCGGAAGCGCGAGCTCAAGTGGTAGAAGGGGAGGACATATAAGTTGGGCCAAAACAACTTTGGTGATGCATATTCTTGATGTTCCGTTCCTATGGTATGGTTTCCTCATTCGTCCTGCCAACATGTCCAATGACCCTCGATTCCGAGTCCCACACGAAATCAAATATCAACAATAGTGGACGGGCCAAAACCTGTATCGAATTAAATTTCTCCCATGGGCCTACATATATGAAAAGCGTTATATTCATTGGTTCTTCCTTACTAGTGTGTTGAAGTTTTTGGATTTGGAAAAAGTTTAATTTTTGCCCTCTTGGGTCTAGGCAAACCGAGTCATGGTGCGCTGGTTTCTTATATCGGCCTGGTGCAGAAGCGCGGGCTCAAGTCGCAGAAGAGGAGGGCATGTAAGTTGGGACAAAGCAACTTTGGTGATGCATATTTCTGTGGTTTCGTTCCGATGGTGTGGTTTCCTCATTCGTCCTACCAACAAGTTCAACAACCCTTAATTCCAAGTCCGACAACAAATCATATGTCAACATAGCGGACGGACCAAAACCTATATCAAATTAAATTTCTCCCATCGGCCTACATATATGGAAAATCATTATAGTCATTGGTTCCTCCTTACTATCGTGTACAAGTTTTTGGATTTGGAAAAAGTATAATTTTTGCCCTCTTGGGTCCAGGCAAACCGAGTCATGGTGCGCTGGTTTCGTATCTCGGCCTAGTGCGGAAGCACGAGCTCAAGTGGCAGAAGAGGAGGGCATGCAAGTTGGGCCAAAACAACTTTGGTGATGCATATTTTTGAGGTTCCGTTCCTATGGTATGGCTTCCTCATTCGTCCTACCAACAAGTCCAACGACCCTCGATTCCAAGACCCACAACAAATCATATGTCAACAACAGTGGATGGACCAAAGCTTGTATCGAATTAAATTTCTCCCATGGGCCTACATATATGGAAAAGCGTTATTTTCATTGGTTCTTCCTTACTAGCGTGTTGATGGTTTTGGATTTGGAAAAAGTTTAATTTTCACCCTTTTGGGTCTAGGCAAACCGAGTCATCGTGCGCTGGTTTCGTATCTTGGCCGAGTGTGGAAGCGCGGGCTCAAGTGGCAGAAGAGGAAGGCATGTAACTTGGGACAACACAACTTTGGTGATGCATATTTTTGAGGTTTCGTTCCCACGATGTGATTTCCTCATTTGTCCTACCAATAAGTCCAACAACCCTTGATTCCAACAACCCTTGAATCCGAGTCCCACAACAAATTCTTTGTCAACATAGTGGACACACCAAAACCTATACCGAATTAAATTTCTCCCATCGGCCTACATTTATGGAAAAGCGTTATAGGCATTGGTTTCTTCTTACTATCGTGTACAAGTTTTTGGATTTGGAAAAAGTTAAATTTTCACCCTATTGGGTCTAGGAAAACCGAGTCATGGTGCGCTGGTTTCGTATCTTGGCCTAGTGTGGAAGCGCGCGCTCAAGTGGCGGAAGAGGAGGGCATGTAAGTTGGGCCAAAACAACTTTGGTGATGCATATTTTTGATGTTCCGTTCCTATGGTATAGCTTCCTCATTCATCCTACCAACAAGTCCAACGACCCTCGATTCCGAGACCCATAACAAATCATATATCAACAACAGTGGATGGACCAAAGCTTGTATCGAATTAAATTTCTCCCATGGGCCTACATATATGGAAAAGTGTTATATTCATTGGTTCTTCCTTACTAGCGTGTTGATGGTTTTGGATTTGGAAAAAGTTTAATTTTCACCCTCTTGGGTCTAGGCAAACCGAGTCATCGTGCGCTGGTTTCGTATCTTGGCCGAGTGTGGAAGCGTGGGCTCAAGTGGCAGAAGAGGAAGGCATGTAAGTTGGGACAACACAACTTTGGTGATGCATATTTTTGAGGTTTCGTTCCCACGATGTGATTTCCTCATTTGTCCTACCAATAAGTCCAACAACCCTTGATTCCAACAACCCTTGAATCCGAGTCCCACAACAAATTCTTTGTCAACATAGTGGACACACCAAAACCTATATCGAATTAAATTTCTCCCATCGGCCTACATTTACGGAAAAGCGTTATAGGCATTGGTTCCTTCTTACTATCGTGTACAAGTTTTTGGATTTGGAAAAAGTTAAATTTTCGCCCTATTGGGTCTAGGAAAACCGAGTAATGGTGCGCTGGTTTCGTATCTTGGCCTAGTGTGGAAGCGCGCGCTCAAGTGGCGGAAGAGGATGGCATGTAAGTTGGGCCAAAACAACTTTGGTGATGCATATTTTTGATGTTCCGTTCCTATGGTATAGCTTCCTCATTCATCCTACCAACAAGTCCAACGACCCTCGATTCCGAGACCCACAACAAATCATATATCAACAACGGTGGATGGACCAAAGCTTGTATCGAATTAAATTTCTCCCATGGGCCTACATATATGGAGAAGCGTTATATTCATTGGTTCTTCCTTACTAGCGTGTTGATGGTTTTGGATTTGGAAAAAGTTTAATTTTCAACCTCTTGGGTCTAGGCAAACCGAGTCATCGTGCGCTGGTTTCGTATCTTGGCCGAGTGTGGAAGCGCGGGCTCAAGTGGCAGAAGAGGAAGGCATGTAAGTTGGGACAACACAACTTTGGTGATGCATATTTTTGAGGTTTCGTTCCCACGATGTGATTTCCTCATTCGTCCTACCAATAAGTCCAACAACCCTTGATTCCAACAACCCTTGAATCCGAGTCCCACAACAAATTCTTTGTCAACATAGCGGACGGACCAAAACCTATATCAAATTAAATTTCTCCCATCGGCCTACATATATGGAAAATCATTATAGTCATTGGTTCCTCCTTACTATCGTGTACAAGTTTTTGGATTTGGAAAAAGTTTAATTTTCGCCCTATTGGGTCTAGGAAAACCGAGTCATGGTGCGCTGGTTTCGTATCTTGGCCTAGTGTGGAAGCGCGCGCTCAAGTGGCGGAAGAGGAGGGCATGTAAGTTGGGCCAAAACAACTTTGGTGATGCATATTTTTGATGTTCCGTTCCTATGGTATAGCTTCCTCATTCATCCTACCAACAAGTCCAACGACCCTCGATTCCGAGACCCATAACAAATCATATATCAACAACAGTGGATGGACCAAAGCTTGTATCGAATTAAATTTCTCCCATGGGCCTACATATATGGAAAAGTGTTATATTCATTGGTTCTTCCTTACTAGCGTGTTGATGGTTTTGGATTTGGAAAAAGTTTAATTTTCACCCTCTTGGGTCTAGGCAAACCGAGTCATCGTGCGCTGGTTTCGTATCTTGGCCGAGTGTGGAAGCGTGGGCTCAAGTGGCAGAAGAGGAAGGCATGTAAGTTGGGACAACACAACTTTGGTGATGCATATTTTTGAGGTTTCGTTCCCACGATGTGATTTCCTCATTTGTCCTACCAATAAGTCCAACAACCCTTGATTCCAACAACCCTTGAATCCGAGTCCCACAACAAATTCTTTGTCAACATAGTGGACACACCAAAACCTATATCGAATTAAATTTCTCCCATCGGCCTACATTTACGGAAAAGCGTTATAGGCATTGGTTCCTTCTTACTATCGTGTACAAGTTTTTGGATTTGGAAAAAGTTAAATTTTCGCCCTATTGGGTCTAGGAAAACCGAGTAATGGTGCGCTGGTTTCGTATCTTGGCCTAGTGTGGAAGCGCGCGCTCAAGTGGCGGAAGAGGAGGGCATGTAAGTTGGGCCAAAACAACTTTGGTGATGCATATTTTTGATGTTCCGTTCCTATGGTATAGCTTCCTCATTCATCCTACCAACAAGTCCAACGACCCTCGATTCCGAGACCCACAACAAATCATATATCAACAACGGTGGATGGACCAAAGCTTGTATCGAATTAAATTTCTCCCATGGGCCTACATATATGGAGAAGCGTTATATTCATTGGTTCTTCCTTACTAGCGTATTGATGGTTTTGGATTTGGAAAAAGTTTAATTTTCAACCTCTTGGGTCTAGGCAAACCGAGTCATCGTGCGCTGGTTTCGTATCTTGGCCGAGTGTGGAAGCGCGGGCTCAAGTGGCAGAAGAGGAAGGCATGTAAGTTGGGACAACACAACTTTGGTGATGCATATTTTTGAGGTTTCGTTCCCACGATGTGATTTCCTCATTCGTCCTACCAATAAGTCCAACAACCCTTGATTCCAACAACCCTTGAATCCGAGTCCCACAACAAATTCTTTGTCAACATAGCGGACGGACCAAAACCTATATCAAATTAAATTTCTCCCATCGGCCTACATATATGGAAAATCATTATAGTCATTGGTTCCTCCTTACTATCGTGTACAAGTTTTTGGATTTGGAAAAAGTTTAATTTTCGCCCTATTGGGTCTAGGAAAACCGAGTCATGGTGCGCTGGTTTCGTATCTTGGCCTAGTGTGGAAGCGCGCGCTCAAGTGGCGGAAGAGGAGGGCATGTAAGTTGGGCCAAAACAACTTTGGTGATGCATATTTTTTATGTTCCGTTCCTATGGTATAGCTTCCTCATTCATCCTACCAACAAGTCCAACGACCCTCGATTCCGAGACCCACAACAAATCATATATCAACAACGGTGGATGGACCAAAGCTTGTATCGAATTAAATTTCTCCCATGGGCCTACATATATGGAAAAGCGTTATATTCATTGGTTCTTCCTTACTAGCGTGTTGATGGTTTTGGATTTGGAAAAAGTTTAATTTTCAACCTCTTGGGTCTAGGCAAACCGAGTCATCGTGCGCTGGTTTCGTATTTTGGCCGAGTGTGGAAGCGCGGGCTCAAGTGGCAGAAGAGGAAGGCATGTAAGTTGGGACAACACAACTTTGGTGATGCATATTTTTGAGGTTTCGTTCCCACAATGTGATTTCCTCATTCGTCCTACCAATAAGTCCAACAACCCTTGATTCCAACAACCCTTGAATCCGAGTCCCACAACAAATTCTTTGTCAACATAGCGGACGGACCAAAACCTATATCAAATTAAATTTCTCCCAACGGCCTACATATATGGAAAATCATTATAGTCATTGGTTCCTCCTTACTATTGTGTACAAGTTTTTGGATTTGAAAAAAAGTTTAATTTTTGCCCTCTTGGGTCTAGGCAAACCGAGTCATGGTGCGCTGGTTTCGTATCTCGGCCTAGTGCGGAAGCACGAGCTCAAGTGGCAGAAGAGGAGGGCATGCAAGTTGGGCCAAAACAACTTTGGTGATGCATATTTTTGAGGTTCCGTTCCTATGGTATGGCTTCCTCATTCGTCCTACCTACAAGTCCAACGACCCTCGATTCCAAGACCCACAACAAATCATATGTCAACAACAGTGGATGGACCAAAGCTTGTATCAAATTAAATTTCTCCCATGGGCCTACATATATGGAAAAGCGTTATATTCATTGGTTCTTCCTTACTAGCGTGTTGATAGTTTTGGATTTGGAAAAAGTTTAATTTTCACCCTCTTGGGTCTAGGCAAACCGAGTCATCGTGCGCTGGTTTCATATCTTGGCCGAGTGTGGAAGCGCGGGCTCAAGTGGCAGAAGAGGAAGGCATGTAAGTTGGGACAACACAACTTTGGTGATGCATATTTTTGAGGTTTCGTTCCCACGATGTGATTTCCTCATTCGTCCCACCAATAAATCCAACAACCCTTGATTCCAACAACCCTTGAATCCGAGTCCCACAACAAATTCTTTGTCAACACAGTGGACACACCAAAACCTATATCGAATTAAATTTCTCCCATCGGCCTACATTTATGGAAAAGCGTTATAGGCATTGGTTTCTTCTTACTATCGTGTACAAGTTTTTGGATTTGGAAAAAGTTAAATTTTCGCCCTATTGGGTCTAGGAAAACCGAGTCATGGTGCGCTGGTTTCGTATCTTGGCCTAGTGCGGAAGCGCGCGCTCAAGTGGCGGAAGAGGACATGTAAGTTGGGCCAAAACAACTTTGGTGATGCATATTTTTGGTGTTCCGTTCCTATGGTATAGCTTCCTCATTCATCCTACCAACAAGTCCAACGACCCTCGATTCCGAGACCCATAACAAATCATATATCAACAACAGTGGATGGACCAAAGCTTGTATCGAATTAAATTTCTCCCATGGGCCTACATATATGGAAAAGTGTTATATTCATTGGTTCTTCCTTACTAGCGTGTTGATGGTTTTGGATTTGGAAAAAGTTTAATTTTCACCCTCTTGGGTCTAGGCAAACCGAGTCATCGTGCGCTGGTTTCGTATCTTGGCCGAGTGTGGAAGCGTGGGCTCAAGTGGCAGAAGAGGAAGGCATGTAAGTTGGGACAACACAACTTTGGTGATGCATATTTTTGAGGTTTCGTTCCCACGATGTGATTTCCTCATTTGTCCTACCAATAAGTCCAACAACCCTTGATTCCAACAACCCTTGAATCCGAGTCCCACAACAAATTCTTTGTCAACATAGTGGACACACCAAAACCTATATCGAATTAAATTTCTCCCATCGGCCTACATTTACGGAAAAGCGTTATAGGCATTGGTTCCTTCTTACTATCGTGTACAAGTTTTTGGATTTGGAAAAAGTTAAATTTTCGCCCTATTGGGTCTAGGAAAACTGAGTAATGGTGCGCTGGTTTCGTATCTTGGCCTAGTGTGGAAGCGCGCGCTCAAGTGGCGGAAGAGGAGGGCATGTAAGTTGGGCCAAAACAACTTTGGTGATGCATATTTTTGATGTTCCGTTCCTATGGTATAGCTTCCTCATTCATCCTACCAACAAGTCCAACGACCCTCGATTCCGAGACCCACAACAAATCATATATCAACAACGGTGGATGGACCAAAGCTTGTATCGAATTAAATTTCTCCCATGGGCCCACATATATGGAGAAGCGTTATATTCATTGGTTCTTCCTTACTAGCGTGTTGATGGTTTTGGATTTGGAAAAAGTTTAATTTTCAACCTCTTGGGTCTAGGCAAACCGAGTCATCGTGCGCTGGTTTCGTATCTTGGCCGAGTGTGGAAGCGCGGGCTCAAGTGGCAGAAGAGGAAGGCATGTAAGTTGGGACAACACAACTTTGGTGATGCATATTTTTGAGGTTTCGTTCCCACGATGTGATTTCCTCATTCGTCCTACCAATAAGTCCAACAACCCTTGATTCCAACAACCCTTGAATCCGAGTCCCACAACAAATTCTTTGTCAACATAGCGGACGGACCAAAACCTATATCAAATTAAATTTCTCCCATCGGCCTACATATATGGAAAATCATTATAGTCATTGGTTCCTCCTTACTATCGTGTACAAGTTTTTGGATTTGGAAAAAGTTTAATTTTCGCCCTATTGGGTCTAGGAAAACCGAGTCATGGTGCGCTGGTTTCGTATCTTGGCCTAGTGTGGAAGCGCGCGCTCAAGTGGCGGAAGAGGAGGGCATGTAAGTTGGGCCAAAACAACTTTGGTGATGCATATTTTTTATGTTCCGTTCCTATGGTATAGCTTCCTCATTCATCCTACCAACAAGTCCAACGACCCTCGATTCCGAGACCCACAACAAATCATATATCAACAACGGTGGATGGACCAAAGCTTGTATCGAATTAAATTTCTCCCATGGGCCTACATATATGGAAAAGCGTTATATTCATTGGTTCTTCCTTACTAGCGTGTTGATGGTTTTGGATTTGGAAAAAGTTTAATTTTCAACCTCTTGGGTCTAGGCAAACCGAGTCATCGTGCGCTGGTTTCGTATTTTGGCCGAGTGTGGAAGCGCGGGCTCAAGTGGCAGAAGAGGAAGGCATGTAAGTTGGGACAACACAACTTTGGTGATGCATATTTTTGAGGTTTCGTTCCCACAATGTGATTTCCTCATTCGTCCTACCAATAAGTCCAACAACCCTTGATTCCGACAACCCTTGAATCCGAGTCCCACAACAAATTCTTTGTCAACATAGCGGACGGACCAAAACCTATATCAAATTAAATTTCTCCCAACGGCCTACATATATGGAAAATCATTATAGTCATTGGTTCCTCCTTACTATTGTGTACAAGTTTTTGGATTTGAAAAAAAGTTTAATTTTTGCCCTCTTGGGTCTAGGCAAACCGAGTCATGGTGCGCTGGTTTCGTATCTCGGCCTAGTGCGGAAGCACGAGCTCAAGTGGCAGAAGAGGAGGGCATGCAAGTTGGGCCAAAACAACTTTGGTGATGCATATTTTTGAGGTTCCGTTCCTATGGTATGGCTTCCTCATTCGTCCTACCTACAAGTCCAACGACCCTCGATTCCAAGACCCACAACAAATCATATGTCAACAACAGTGGATGGACCAAAGCTTGTATCAAATTAAATTTCTCCCATGGGCCTACATATATGGAAAAGCGTTATATTCATTGGTTCTTCCTTACTAGCGTGTTGATGGTTTTGGATTTGGAAAAAGTTTAATTTTCACCCTCTTGGGTCTAGGCAAACCGAGTCATCATGCGCTGGTTTCATATCTTGGCCGAGTGTGGAAGCGCGGGCTCAAGTGGCAGAAGAGGAAGGCATGTAAGTTGGGACAACACAACTTTGGTGATGCATATTTTTGAGGTTTCGTTCCCACGATGTGATTTCCTCATTCGTCCCACCAATAAATCCAACAACCGTTGATTCCAACAACCCTTGAATCCGAGTCCCACAACAAATTCTTTGTCAACACAGTGGACACACCAAAACCTATATCGAATTAAATTTCTCCCATCGGCCTACATTTATGGAAAAGCGTTATAGGCATTGGTTTCTTCTTACTATCGTGTACAAGTTTTTGGATTTGGAAAAAGTTAAATTTTCGCCCTATTGGGTCTAGGAAAACCGAGTCATGGTGCGCTGGTTTCGTATCTTGGCCTAGTGCGGAAGCGCGCGCTCAAGTGGCGGAAGAGGACATGTAAGTTGGGCCAAAACAACTTTGGTGATGCATATTTTTGGTGTTCCGTTCCTATGGTATAGCTTCCTCATTCATCCTACCAACAAGTCCAACGACCCTCGATTCCGAGACCCACAACAAATCATATATCAACAACAGTGGATGGACCAAAGCTTGTATCGAATTAAATTTCTCCCATGGGCCTACATATGTGGAAAAGCGTTATATTCATTGGTTCTTACTTACTAGCGTGTTGATGGTTTTGGATTTGGAAAAAGTTTAATTTTCACCCTCTTGGGTCTATGCAAACCGAGTCATCGTGCGCTGGTTTCGTATCTTGGCCGAGTGTGGAAGCGCGGGATCATGTGGCAGAAGAGGAAGGCTTGTAAGTTGGGACAAAACAATTTTGGTGATGCATATTTCTGAGGTTTCGTTCCCATGGTGTGGTTTCCTCATTAGTCATACCAACAAGTCCTACAACCCTTGATTCCGAGTCCCACAACAAATCATATGTCAACATAGTGGATGGACCAAAACCTATATCGAATTAAATTTCTGCCATCGGCCTACATATATGGAAAAGCGTTATAGTCATTGGTTCCTCCTTACTATCGTGTACAAGTTTTTGGATTTGGAAAAAGTTTAATTTTTAGCCTCTAGGGTCTAGGAAAACCGAGTCATAGTGCACTGGTTTCGTATCTCAGCCTAGTGAGGAACCGCGAGCTCAAGTGGCAGAAGAGGAGGGCATGTATGTTGGGTCAAAGCAACTTTGGTGATGCATATTTTTGAGGTTCCGTTCCTATGATATGGCTTCCTCATTCGTCCTACCAACAGGTCCTACGACCCTCGATTCCGAGTCCCACAATAAATCATATGTCAACAACAGTGGGTGGACCAAAACCTGTATCGAATTAAATTTCTCCAATGGGCCTACATATATGGAAAAGCGTTATATTCATTGGTTCTTCCTTTCTAGTGTGTTGAAGTTTTTGGATTTGGAAAAGTTTAATTTTTGCCCTCTTGGGTCTAGGTAAACCGAGTCATGGTGCGCTGGTTACGTATCTCGGCCTAATGCGGAAGCGCGGGCTCAAGTGGCAGAAGAGGAGGGCATGTAAGTTGGGACAACACAACTTTCGTGATGCATATTTTTGAGGTTTCGTTCCCATGGTATGATTTCCTCATTCGTTCTACCAACAAGTCCAACAACCCATGATTCAAGTCCCACAACAAATCATATGTGAACGTAGTGGATGGACCAAAACCTATACCGAATTAAATTTCTCCCATCGGCCTACATATATGGAAAAGCGTTGTAGTCATTGGTTCCTCCTTACTATCGTGTATAAGTTTTTGGAATTGGAAAAAGTTTAATTTTCGCCCTCTTGGGTCTTGGCAAACCGAGTCATGGTGCGTTGGTTTCGTATCTTGGCATAGTGCGGAAGCGCGAGCTCAAGTGGCAGAAGAGGAGGGCATGTAAGTTGGACCAAAACAATTTTGGTGATGCATATTTTTGAGGTTCTGTTCCTATGGTATGGTTTCATCATTCGTCCTACCAACAAGTCCAACGACCCTCGATGCCGAGTACCACAACAAATCATATGTCAACAATAGTGGATGGACCAAAACCTGCATCGAATTAAATTTCTCCCATGGGCCTGCATATATGGAAAAGCGTTATATTCATTGCTTCTTCCTTACTTGCGTGTTGAAGTTTTTGGATTTGAAAAAAGTTTAATTTTCGCCCTCTTGGATCTTGGCAAACTGAGTCATGGTCCGTTGGTTTCTTATCTCGGCCTAGTGTGGAAGCGCGGGCTCAAGCGGCAGAAGAGGAGGGCACGTAAGTTGGGACAAAACAACTTTGGTGATGCATATTTCTGAGGTTTCGTTCCTATGGTGTGGTTTCCTCATTCATCCTACCAACAAGTCCAACAAGACTTGATTCCAAGTCCCACAACAAATCATATGTCAACATAGTTGACGGACCAAAACCTGTATCGAATTAAATTTCTCCCATCGGCATACATATTTGCAAAAGCGTTATAGTCATTGGTTCCTCCTTATTATCGTGTACAAGTTTTTGGATTTGGAAAAAGTTTAATTTTTACCCTGTTGGGTCTAGGCAAACCGAGTCATGGTGCGTTGGTTTCGTATCTCGGCCTAGTGCGGAACCGCGAGCGCAAGTGACAGAAGAGGAGGGCATGTAAGTTGGGGCAAAACAACTTTGGTGATGCATATTTTTGAGGTTCCGTTCCTATGGTATGGTTTCCTCATTCGTCCTACCAACAAGTCCAACGACCCTCGATTCCAAGTCCCACAACAGATCATATGTCAACAACAGTGGACGGACCAAAACCTGTATCGAATTAAATTTCTCCCATGGGCCTACATATATGGAAAAGCGTTATATTCATTGGTTCTTCCTTTCTAGCGTGTTGAAGTTTTTGGATTTGGAAAAAGTTTAGTTTTCGCTCTCTTGGGTCTAGGCAAACCGAGTCAAGGTGCGCTAGTTTCGTATCTCGGCCTAGTGCGGAAGCACGGGCTCAAGTGGCAGAAGTGGAGGGCATGTAAGTTGGGACAAAACAACTTTGGTGATGCATATTTTTGAAGTTTCGTTCCCAAGGTGTGGGTTTCCTCATTCGTCCTACCAACAAGTCCAACAACCCTTGATTCCGAGTCCCACAACAAATCACATGTCAACATTGTGGACGGACCAAAACCTATATCGAATTAAATTTCTACCATCGGCCTAGAAATGTGGGAAAGCGTTATAGTCATTTGTTCCTCCTTACTATCGTGTACAAGTTTTTGGATTTGGAAAAGTTTAATTTTCGCCCTCTTGGGTCTTGGCAAACCGAGTCATGGTGCCCTGGTTCCATATCTTTGCATAGTGCGGAAGCGCGAGCTCAAGTGGCAGAAGAGGAGGGCATGTAAGTTGGGCCAAAACAACTTTGGTAATGCATATTTTTGAGGTTACGTTCCTATGGTATGGTTTCCTCATTCGTCCTACCAACAAGTCCAACGACCCCCAATTCCGAGTCCCACAACAGATCATATGTCAACAATAGTGAACGGACCAAAACCTGCATCGAATTAAATTTCTCCCATGGGCTTACATATATGGACAAGCGTTATATTCATTGGTTCTTCCTTTCTAGCGTGTTGAAGTTTTTGGATTTGGAAAAAGTTTAATTTTCGCTCTGTTGGGTCTAGGCGAACCGAGTCATGGTACGCTGGTTTCGTATCTCGGCCAAGTGCGGAAGCACGGGCTCGAGTGGCAGAAGAGGAGGGCACGTAATTTGGGACAACACAACTTTGGTGATGCATATTTTTGAGGTTTCGTTCCCATGGTGTGGTTTCCTCATTCGTCCTACCAACAAGTCCAACGACCCTTGATTCCGTGTCCCACAACAAATCATATGTCAACATTGTGGACGGACCAAAACCTGTATCGAATTAAATTTCTCCCATCGGCCTACATATATGGAAAAGCCTTATAGTCATTGGTTCCTCCGTACTATCGTGTACAAGTTTTTGGATTTGACAAAAGTTTAATTTTCGCCCTCTTGGGTCTTGGCAAACCGAGTCATGGTGCGCTGGTTTCGTATCTTGGCATAGTGCGGAAGCGCGAGCTCAAGTGGCAGAAGAGGAGGGCATGTAAGTTGGGCCAAAACAACTTTTTTGATGCATATTTTTGAGGTTCCGTTCCTATGGTATGGTTTCATCATTCGTCCTACCAACAAGTCCAACGACCCTCGATGCCGAGTACCACAACAAATCATATGTCAACAATAGTGGACGGACCAAAACCTGTATCGAGTTAAATTTCTCCCATGGGCCTGCATATATGGAAAAGCGTTATATTCATTGCTTCTTCCTTGCTTGTTGAAGTTTTTGGATTTGTAAAAAGTTTAATTTTCGCCCTCTTGGGTCCCAGCAAACCGAGTCATGGTCCGTTGGTTTCTTATCTCGGCCTAGTGCGGAAGCGCGGGCTCAAGGGGCAGAAGAGGAGGGCATATAAGTTGGGACAAAACAACTTTGGTGATTTATATTTCTGAGGTTTCGTTCCTATGGTGTGGTTTCCTCATTCGTCCTACCAACAAGTCCAACAACACTTGATTCCAAGTCCCACAACAAATGTTATGTCAACATAGTTGACGGACCGAAACCTGTATCGATTTAAATTTCTCCCATCGGCCTACATATTTGCAAGAGCGTTATAGTCATTGGTTCCTCCTTATTATCGTGTACAAGTTTTTGGATTTGGAAAAAGTTTAATTTTCACCCTCTTGGGTCTAGGCAAACCGAGTCATGGTGCGTTGGTTTCGTATCTCGGCCTAGTGCGGAACCGCGAGCTCAAGTAGCAGAAGAGGAGGGCATGTAAGTTGGGGCAAAACAACTTTGGTGATGCATATTTTTGAGGTTCCGTTCCTATGGTATGGTTTCCTCATTCGTCCTACCAACAAGTCCAACGACCCTCGATTCCGAGTCCCACAACAGAGCATATGTCAACAACAGTGGACGGACCAAAACCTGTATCGAATTAAATTTCTCCCATGGGCCTACATATATGGAAAAGCGTTGTATTCATTGGTTCTTCCTTTCTAGCGTGTTGAAGTTTTTGGATTTGGAAAAAGTTTAATTTTCGCTCTCTTGGGTCTAGGCAAACCGAGTCAAGGTGCGCTGGTTTTGTATCTCAGCCTAGTGCGGAAGCATGGGCTCAAGTGGCAGAAGAGGAGGGCATGTAAGTTGGGACAAAACAACTTTGGTGATGCATATTTTTGAGGATTCGTTCCCAAGGTGTGGGTTTCCTCATTCGTCTACCGACAAGTCCAACAACCCTTGATTCCGAGTCCGACAACAAATCATATGTCAACATTGTGGACGGACCAAAACCTATATCAAATTAAATTTCTCGCATCGGCTTACATATGTGGAAAAGCGTTATAGTCATTGGTTCCTACTTACTATCGTGTACAAGTTTTTGGATTTGGAAAAAGTTTAATTTTCGCCCTCTTAGGTCTTGGCAAACCGAGTCATGGTGCCCTGGTTTCGTATCTTGGCATAGTGCGGAAGCGCGAGCTCAAGTGGCAGAAGAGGAGGGCATGTAAGTTGGGCCAAGACAACTTTCGTGATGCATATTTTTGAGGTTACGTTCCTATGGTATGGTTTCCTCATTTGTATTACAAACAAGTCCAACGACCCTCGATGCCGAGTACCACAACAAATCATATGTCAACAACAGTGGACGGACCAAAACCTATATCGAGTTAAATTTCTCCCATGGGCCTACATATATCGAAAAGCATTATAATCATTGCTTCTTCCTTACTTGCGTGTTGAAGTTTTTGGATTTGGAAAAAGTTTAATTTTCGCCCTCTTGGGTCTCGGTAAACCGAGTCATGGTGCGTTGGTTTCTTATCTCGGCCTAGTGCGGAAGCGCGGGCTCAAGGGGCAGAAGAGGAGGGCATGTAAGTTGGGACAAAACAACTTTGGTGATGCATATTTCTGGGGTTTCGTTCCCATGGTGTGGTTTCCTCATTCGTCCTACCAACAAGTCCAACAACACTTGATTCCAAGTCCCACAACAAATCATATGTCAACATAGTTGACGGACCAAAACCTGTATCGAGTTAAATTTCTCCCATCGGCCTACATATTTGCAAAAGCGTTAATAGTCATTGGTTCCTCCTTATTATCGTGTACAAGTTTTTGGATTTGGAAAAAGTTTAATTTTCGCCCTCTTGGGTCTAGGCATACCGAGTCATGGTGCATTGGTTTCGTATCTCGGCCTAGTGCGGAACCGCGAGCTCAAGTGGCAGAGGAGGAGGGCATGTAAGTTGGGACAAAATAACTTTGGTGATGCATATTTTTGAGGTTCCGTTTCTATGGTATGGTGTCCTCATTCGTCCTACCAACAAGTCCAATGACCCTTGATTCCGAGTCCCGCAACAGATCATATATCAACTATAGTGGACGGACCAAAACTTGTATCGAATTAAATTTCTCCCATGGGCCTACATATCTGGAAAAGCGTTATATTCATTGGTTCTTCCTTTCTAGCGTGTTGAAGTTTTTGGATTTGGAAAAAGTTTAATTTTCGCTCTCTTGGGTCTAGGCAAACCGAGTCAAGGCGCGCTGGTTTCGTATCTCGGCCTAGTGCGGAAGCACGGGCTCATGTGGCAGAAGAGGAGGGCATGTAAGTTGGGATAAAACAACTTTGGTGATGCATATTTTTGAGGTTTCGTTCCCATGGTGTTGTTTCCTCATTTGTCCTACCAACAAGTCCAACAACCCTTGATTCGAGTCCCACAACAAATCTTACGTCAACATTGTGGACGGACCAAAACGTATATCAAATTAAATTTCTTCCATCGGCCTACATATATTGAAAAACATTATAGTCATTGGTTCCTCCTTACTATCTTGTACTAGTTTTTGGATTTGGAAAAAGTTTACTTTTTGCCCTCTTGGGTGTTGGCAAACCGAGTCATGGTGCGCTGGTTTCGTATCTTGGCATAGTGCGGAAGCGCGAGCTCAAGTGGCTGAAGAGGAGGACATGTAAGTTGGGCCAAAACAACTTTGGTGATGCATATTTTTGAAGTTCCGTTCCTATGGTATGCATTCCTCATTCGTCCTACCAACAAGTCTAACGACCCTCGATTCCGAGTCCCACAACAGATCATATGTCAACAACAGTGGACGGACCAAAACCTGTATCGAATTAAATTTCTCCCATGGGCCTACATATATGGAAAAACGTTATATTCATTGGTTCCTCCTTTCTAGCGTGTTGAAGTTTTTGGATTTCGAAAAGTTTAATTTTCGCCCTCTTGGGTCTAGGGAAACCGAGTCATTCGTTCCTCCTTTCTGGCTGCTGAAGTTGAAAGCCCAACTTGCTGAGGCTTTAGAGGAGAATGAGAAGTTGAGGAGTGAGAGGCCCCAGCCTAGTGAGATTGAGTGCCCTACCTATGAGTCTTTCATAACTGAGCTGAGTGGCCGGAGAGACAAGTATGTCATGCAGGTAGAGGAGTTAAATAGGCTAAAGGGTGAGTTAGGCAAGTTCCAGTCTAAATTGGATGAGCCTATTGTGAGTGATGTTTTTGAGTGTGAGTTGTGCCCCTGTTTGTCTAGTGAGTTAGCTGTGCTGAAGGAGAAGTTTGCGGGGCAGCTCAAGGAACTTGAGGAGCTTAGGGCTAGACCTACACTTTTGGGTGCGTGATTGGTCTATCCTACTTTGTGGGGCGAGTTAGAGCAGTTGAGAGTTGATTTTGAGGTGCTTTCAGCACCTGCTGACACTTGTAAGAACTGTCTAACCCTTAGGATGCAGCTAGTGGATAAGGATGCCACCATCAGGAAGTTGGAGAAAGCTGTGATCCCCTCCTTAGATTGTGACACTTGTGCTGCCCAGACTGTAGTTCTGGAGGGTCTGAGAGAGGAAGTGTTGTCTTTGCAGGATGACAACAATAGGTTGAGAGAGGTGTTTAGCTGGTTTTGGGCAAGGAGACCCTAGCTAGAGATGATCATTAAGAGCACCAAGAGGGCTAAGGGTGATGTGAGTGGTTTTGGGTTTGGAGAGTGCAACACCTTGGGTGAGAAGAGTGCCCTAATTAAGATCAAGACTGCACCTACCCAGCCTGGTGAGACTGTTGATGGGGTTTACCATGAGCCACCTAGGGCTGCCCCAACTAAGAAGAAGCTGTTCTGGACACCCAAGCCACCTCAGGCTGAGCTGAGCAAGATTGTCGAGGAAGTGCTCAAGCCGAAGGATAGCAAGCCAGCCCAGCAGCTTGCACCACACAAGGCCACACCACCTAAGCCCAAATCCTAGCCTAACCTAGTTCCTAGGAGGCTTGTCTACCACTGTGAGTTCTGCCAGCGGAATGGCCACCTAGAGGAGTTTTGCTTCAGGAGGAAGTGGATTGAGAGGCAGGAGAGAGCTTGGGAGAACCAGGATCAGTTCTACCAGGGTGGTAGGCAAGGTCCTCCCCACTGCGGTGAGATGAGAGACCGCTTTGCTGGTGGTGAGAGAGGACGCGGCTTTCATGCCCGTGCTCCTGGTGGTGAGAGACGCTTTGCTGGTCGAGATCCTAGTCACTCTGGGCGCGGCTATGGACCTCGTGACCGAGGCTTTGTGAGAGAGTTTAAGAGGCCACGCTTTGGAGGTCGTGGTCAGACAGATCATCGTGATGATTTCTTTGACTGTGCTTACCCCACTTTTGAGCAGATGGCTCGGCATTGGTACAGTAGTTTTGGTACTAACCCCAGTGCCAGACCGTTTGCTCACCATCGCTTTACTTGACTTTGCAGGATCGAGGCATGGAGGATGTGTGGATCATGGACTCAGGGTGCTCTAGACACATGACAGGGCACCGCAAGTGGTTCTCCAGCCTCAACCCTGTGAGCACCAAGGAGTACATTACATTTGGGGACAATGGTCAAGGTAAAGTGATGGGTGTTGGTTCTGTTTCGCTCTCTGCCAAGCTTTCCCTGAGAGAAGTTGCTTTTGTTCGGAATCTGGAGTTCAATTTAGTTTCTGTTTTGCAACTTCTCGATGAAGGATTTGAGGTTCGTTTTAAGAAGGGTGCGTGCCGCGTTCTTGATGCTGAGGAGACCCTTGTTTGCTCTTTGTTGCCTTTTGGTCAGGTTTTTAGGGTCGACCTCACATCTATTTCTGGCCCTACGCATTGTTTGGTTGCTAGTCCTTCTGCTAATTTATGGAAGTGGCATAGGATGCTTGGTCACTTAAGTTTTGAACTGCTAGTCAGGTTGAGCTCAATGGTCCTAATCCGAGGATTGCCCAAGCTGAAAGCTGAGAAGGATTTAGTGTGCCACCCGTGTCGTCATATCAAGATGGTTGCCGCTTCTCACACTCCTGTGTCTCAGGTGATGACCACCTATCCGGGCGAGCTACTCCATATGGATACAGTAGGTCTCGCTCATGTAGCGTCGGTCGGTGGGAAGTGGTATGTGCTTGTTGTTGTGGATGATTTTTCTCGCTTTTCGTGGGTATTTTTCATGGAGTTTAAGGATGAGGCGTTTGGTTTTGTTCAGGATCTAGTACTGAGGTTGAGAAACGAGAGTCATAAGGCCATGAGGGCTATCCGCAGTGACAATGGCGGAGAATTTAAAAACTCTCGGTTCGAAAACTTCTGTCGTGACCTAGGTTTTGAACACCAGTTTTCTTCTCCATATACCCCTTCTCAGAATGGTGTCGTGGAACGCAAGAACCACACACTCGTTGAGATGGCACGGACGATGCTCGATGAGCATAGGACTCCGAGCTGCTTTTGGCTTGAGGCAGTGAATACAGCCTGTTACATTGCGAACCGGATTTTCTTGCGAGCTTTCCTTGGAAAGACCTCTTATGAACTTTGGTTTTGTAGGTAGCCCAGCGTCAAGCACTTGAGACCGTTTGGGTGTAGGTGCTTTGTGCTTAAAAAGGCGGGTCATATGGACAAGTTTGAGTCTCGTTGTTTGGATGGGATCTTTCTTGGGTATTCTTTGAGTTCGAGAGCTTTTAGAGTGTGGATCTTAGAGACTCGTAGGGTATAGAAGACTTGTGAGGTTTCTTTCGATGAGACTATGCCTTGCACAACCCCTGCCTTTGAGCTTTCGGATGATGATGAAGAAGGCACCCCCATCTTTGAAGATGAGGAAGGTGCAATTGATGTTGGTGATGCAGGCGCCCCTGCACCGGCTTCAGCTCCTGCCCCCTCTGCTACAAGCTCTGAAGATGAAGAAGGACCTTTGCCTACGGCTTCCTCCTCACTCCCCCGACTACAAGCTCAAGCAGAGGTTGGCCCCGCTGAGGATGCAGGGAAGGTGACCTCTGAGATTGTTCCATCTCGGCAGGTCCAGCGGGATCACCCTCCACACAGGATGATTGGAGATCTTCACCAGCGTGTTACACGCTCTTTGGTTAACTCTCTAGCCTTCTTCTCCCACTCTGCATTTGTTGCTTCTTTTGAGCCCCGGGATGTGTCACATGCATTATCTGATTCTAACTGGGTGAATGCCATGCATGAGGAGTTAGAAAACTTTGAGAGGAACCATGTCTGGGATTTAGTTGAGCCTCCACCAAACTGTCGCCCTATAGGTACCAAGTGGGTTTTCAAGAACGAACAGGGTAAGAATGGGACGGTTGTGAGGAACAAACAAAGATTGGTAGCCCAGGGTTTCTATCAGAAAGAGGGGATAGACTATGGGGAGACTTTTGCTCCTGTAGCCATTTAGAAGCCATTAGAATTCTGCTTGCCTTTGCGGGCTCTAGAGGCTTTAAACTGCAGTAGATGGATGTCAAGTCTGCTTTCCTAAATGGGTACATAGAGGAAGAGGTTTATGTGAGACAACCCCCTGGCTTTGAGAGTGCCAAGTTTCCAGACCGGGTATATAAGTTGAGAAAAGCCCTTTATGGTCTGAAGCAAGCTCCAAGAGCTTGGTATGCTAGGTTGAAGAATTTCCTGCTCAAGTCTGGGTTTGTGATGGGATCAGTGGACAAGACCTTGTTTTTATTGAGTTGTGGGGGTGACACCCTGATAGTTTAGATATATGTTGATGGCATAATCTTTGGTGTCTAGTTTTGCTAAACAGATGAGCAGGGAATTTGAGATGAGTCTCATGGGTGAGCTCCAATTCTTCCTGGGGCTGCAGATCAAGCAAGGCCCTAAAGGAACATTCGTCCATCAAGCGAAGTACACCAAGGACATATTGAAGAAGTTTGACATGGGTGACTCAAAGCCCATGACAACTCCAATGAGTACAAACACGGCGCTTGATGCGGATGAAGATGGGGAGGCGATGGACCAGAAGGAATTTCGAGGGATGATCGGCTCACTTCTGTACCTGACGGCGACCAGACCGGACATTCAGTTTGCGGTTTGCCTTTGTGCGTGCTACCAGGCTTCTCCTAGGACTTCTCACCGTCAAGCGTGAAGCGCATTTTCAGGTATCTAAAATTCACTCCTGAGCTTGGTCTTTGGTACTCCTCAGGTTCTTCTCTTTCTCTTAGAGGGTTCTCAGATGCTGACCATGCTGGCTGCCGGATTGATCGCAAGTCAACCTCCGGCACATGCCAACTCTTAGGAACCTCTCTTGTCTCTTGGTCCTCTCGCAAGCAAGCTAGTGTATCACTCTCTACCACAGAAGCAGAGTATATAGCTGCTGCTCCCAGCTCTTATGGATGAAAGCCACCCTTAGTGACTTCGGCCTTAGGTTTGGGAAGATCCCTCTTCTAGTAGACTCTACTTCGGCTATCTCTGTAGCTAAGAACCCTGTCTTGCACTCTAGAACCAAACACATAGACGTGAGGTTTCACTTTCTGAGAGACCACTATGAGAAGGGAGATATAGACTTGGTACATGTAGTGACCGAAAACCAATTGGCTGATATCTTCACCAAACCCCTAGATTTAAAAGCTTTTGCGCGCTTGAGGGGTGAGCTTGGTGTATGCTATCCCTTTTAGTTAGGGATAGTTTTAGTAGTATAGGTTTTGCTTCATGTTTGTTTTTATTTTTGCTTCCTCTTTGCTTCTTTTGCATTTTGTAACATATCTTTCATTTCATTGTCTCATACGCATTTTCACTTACACTAGCACTAGAGCTCTTTTGGTATGTTGAGTGAGTATTTGCTTGTGCTAGATTATACAGTTGCATGCTTTATCTTGGTTGGCTAAGCTCTCTTGAGTCTGTTGAATACTAATTGTGAGCTGAGTCTTTTGCTTTCCTGAAAATCAAAAACATGATCACCACTTGGCTATCTAGCATATGTAGGAGTGTTGAATGCGATGCTATCTTTTCATGCCTGGATATGCTAGTTGGATGCCTTTTCTAAATTTATGCCTAAGCTTTTATGACACCTTGCTTAAATTGAAAATCTGAATTAAATTGTTACAAATGGTGTCTCTTGTGCTGAAATGAGAAAGATCCAGGTGGGTTTGCTTGTCACACTGATCTAGTTTGAGACAGCTTGTCATTGCACTTGGCATGAACTTGGACTAGGCTATGCATGGCCAAAACCTTGTCTTAAGCTTCTGATGGTTCTTTGAACCTAGGCTTGGCATTAGTTGGTAAGAAGTGGCTAAGACAAGTAAATAACCCCTGGCACATAACAAGTACTTGCTTATGTTACAAGTGATCAAAATTGAAATATGCAAGTCTCTAAAATGCTTATGGCTTGTTGTACATGCTTTGGTTGAGAGTAGCACACCTTGTATGTTTTGTTAGCATCTTACTGTTCTTGTTTATCTTGCTAGGTGCTATTCATGTTGGTGATATTTTCTTTTATTGCACCCTGAAAAACATGCTTGCTCCTAATCTGTATAAGATAGATTCATTTGAGCTTGTTGCATGCTTCCTTGCCCTCATTTGCATTGTATGCTAGAACTTGTGAATACTAGCTTTTCATCCGAGCTCTTTCAGTTACACTCCTTGCATATATGGCATATTTTGAGGGAGAGTTATTTAGTTCAGGGGGAGTCGTAGGTGTGGGGGATAGATATCCCCTGGTTCTCATGGCGTGGATTCAGTACATGGGCCGTTGGAGGGCCCAGTAGAGGCAGCAGGCCCTTTTCAGGGTGCTTACTGATCTCATGGGCCCGAAAACGGATGGTGAGCTTGAAGACCAAGTCAAAGGTGCTATAATTCGGGAAAGGTGCAAGGGAGTTGGTTCAGACTCTAGATTACGAGAGCGGCAGGACTCCAGGAAGGAAACATGTAATCGTGGATTCTATGTACTCTATATGTTTCCAAATAGAGTAGGACTCGTAGACAGAACTTGACATGTAACCCAAGCCTGGCCGGATTATATAAGGCGGGTGAGGGACCCCTACGTAGACGATCCATCTAACATCAATCATCTCATCGCACACTAGCCACGAAACCCCCAAAAACCCTCATTGTAACCTCGAGAACTCAGATCAATACAACTCGCCCGAAACAGGACGTAGGGTATTATGCTTATTGCGGCCCGAACCTGTATAAACCCTTGTGTTTTGTTGCATCTCTACGCAAACCATCGAGCTACGCCGATCTCGCCACCCCAACAGCATCACGTAACACACCCCGTGGTGCATTGCCGGTATCAAACACCGACAGTTGGCGCGCCAGGTAGGGGGGCGGCGAAATCAGCATCAGCTAGCTCCATGGTCAATCGTCTCGTCAACGGCTTCACCCCAGGCGACATGATCCAGTTCGGATCGATCACCTTCATTGCCGATCGGAGCGGCGACCTCCACCAGCTTCGCAGCGCACCGGTGCGACCGCGCATCGTCGTGCAGCCGTTGACCACTCCAGAGCGGCCTACACCGTCGGATCGTCGCCAAGGACCAGTGCCTCACCAGCATCCACCAACTCCGCGCCAAGCTCCAGCACAGTGGCCTAGGCGCCGGCCCTCGCCAAAATCCGGCTCTACACCACGCTGAGTCAGATCGGGCTCCCCGTGGTCACCATGACTCGGGAGCGCGATCCAACCGCGGGGTCTCCTTCAGGGTTGGATCTACATCGACCATGCCAGCCCGAGCGGAGCCTGTGACGACCACCGCTTCGGCCCCGACCCATCGCACGGCACTCTCAACCTCCCTGACTCAAATTTGGACTCAGATTAGTCGGGGGTCAAGACCAGGTTCCTCAGGGAACCCCTCGCGAGATCCGCGACGGACCCACACTTCACGCAGCCCTCCGCAGGGCCCGAGGTGAGTCCTTGTTGGTGCTCGTTCCTAGGTCTCGCGTCCGCTACGAGTGTCACCACTTCCGCTAGCATTGAAGCGAGCCCGGCCAGCCTCGCCCACCCGGGGCCGAAAGAAGACTCGGGAGGAGCCCGCCGTTCCCTCCGTCCCATTCGGTCTTCGCAACTTTGCTACCATGTACCAGGGGCTTCCCTCCCGAGCCTCGGCTTCCCTAAACAATGACGGGGGTGCGCAGGGGGCGCCCGACTCAAGACAGTCTGTGCCTCTTCCAGATGATCGCATCTACGGTGGGCTCGACGCGCCGCCGGCAGGTCATCCCCCATGACTCGTCATCGATCCCATGCCAGTGGGAAGATCCATTCGTCGGAGCACCTCGCCGACTGGCGAGGCTCTCCATCGCCTAGTGAACACTGAGAGGGCTCATGATGCGGGGCGCCCTCATATGATCTACATTATCGATACTCCTACGGTCTCTGAACACGTTGCTACTACTGCAATGACCACGGTGCGGCCACGACCACCAGCAGGTCCCAGGGATCATTTTTCGGCTGCACTCTCTGCTTCCCTAAGGTCTTCATGATCAGCGGCACAGCGAACGAGATCGACGAAGTGGTCTCGGACGATGAGCAACCCATCCTCGCCGAAACCTTGCAAGATCGCCTCAGGAGGGAGAGGGCGAACCGCATCCGTAACATCCGGCGCTGTCACGTCCTGGGAACAAGGATCCTACGCTACCTGTCTCGATAGACGAGGTAACTCGGGGGAGCGAGGATGAGTAGGAAGTGCAGAACCACCGACGCAGGAGCCAAACGCGGCAGCGACGTCGCGATTGGCAGGCTGCTCAAGCCAAGCGACAGTGGGTGGCAGCGCTGAAGGAGTTCGAGGGAGTAAGGAAAACTTTGAGTCAAGCAGGAGGGGTGTTGGTCAAGCTCTGCGAACTCATATGTCACAACCCAGTTCTCAACCAACGGAACCAGGACAACATATATGCTCCAGGATCAAGTCTAGCATATATTATGACAAAAGTAATAACACAGCACATGTTCAAAGAGTTATTACAACGATAAATAGTAGAGTACCACTTTATTACACCAAGACCACCGGTCTTGTCAACTCAAAGATAGCGGAAGCGGGAAACAACACTAGGGAGCCGCCACAGGGACGTCGACTGGTGAAAGATGAGCCTAAAACTCGTCGAAGTCTTGAAGGTACTCCTCCATGTCTCCGTTGACTGAGCAGCAGTTGGATATGACCCACAACAGGAGAAAGTACAAAGAAAACAAGTGTGAGTACACCAACATGTACTCAACAAGCATAACACGAACTATGAGGCTCTAAGGTTGGCTGACTCGACTGCATTAGCTTTTAGTTGGTAAAATTTTATTTAAAGCTATTTACTAAGTAATGAGTTGAGAAACCGTTACCCAAAATTATTGCATAAGAAATTAATCCATATTCAGATACAAGATTTAACTCCCCAAACCAAAAACAGGTAACCACTAATCATTATGAGGTTCTGGGCCGCTCTTGACCGTGAGCACGGCTGACATGTCAGTTGTACACTCTCGAGAGGTTGCGCACTTTCACCACCAAGCCGTGAGTCTACGCTAGGAGCTCACCACATTCCCTTAGATGAGGTGACTAGCAAACCCACTACGAGCCTTTCCAAAGATCACGTTGGTAAGAAGTAACCGCTAAGGTTTCAGGGTCGCATCGGTGGGGCCCGCCTCCAAAGGGAGAAGCACACAGCACACTCAACCATGAGGTAGCGCAGGGACCACAAACACTAACCTCCCCTCTTGCCCCGCAGGTAAGTTACTCCCGACCAAAACAACCTAATTACTGAGCCGCGTCCGTCCCATTCCAGAACTTGGGGTTGCGCTGTTATCCCAGGTGGCCGCTCTATGAACAGGTCCTTACGGAGAGTGGCTGGCAAAGCACAAAGCACATGCACAAGCCCCCTAGCCCAAGTTGCTAAAAAGCAAGTTTTAACAGAGGCAAGACCACTCAAGCACACAGCACAGAGGGTCAGGCTCACAAATATGTTGCATAGACATAACTAAACAATATTTAAAACTGTAAGGACGTGTGTTCGCGCAGCACCTAGCACAAACTACCCAAATGCAACCCGACAGGTACAAATATTGGATAAAAGTAGCTAGGACAACCTTAGGGCAAACAAAATATCACATGCAAATGCAATTAATAAAGATGATAGGTGGTGTTCATGTTACACTTGCCTTCCTCGTAGGGGTCTTGCTGCTGCTGCTCAAAAGCTTCAGGGACCTGGTCACCAACTTCCTCGGACGGATCAACGTCTACTTAACGTCCACGGCAAACCCAGCAACACAAGCACACATACATGCAAACCAAACATACATCTATAAGAAAACGGTACACCATTACATGAAAACAGTACTGGAACAATAGCGTAAAATTAATCTACACACTGCTACGGTCGCGTGAGCGCAAGAATCGCTCAAAACGGAGTTAAGACGTGAAAGTTATGCATAAATTAAGGTTCCAGGGGCATAACTGTGATAAAACAGTCAACCCAGGGGCTACTTTCTCAAAACCGAGGGCTTAACTGCGAAAACCTAAAGTCTCCGAGGGTTTTCTAGCAAAAACGCAGAGCTCTGGACGGCGGGTTCGAAAACCCGAAAACTCAGGGGCTAAAAAGGATAAAACAGGACCTAAATCTAATTATTTTACACTGCGCTGGACTGCGGGTTGATTCCCGAGAAATCCAGGGGCTCTTTAGCAAAAGTCACGGCGCTGACCTGGTTTTGACAGAGTTTGACCGGTCACTGGCGCATGTGGGCGGTTGGATCTGAATCCGACGGCTGAGGGTGAGAGCGGCCGTAGGCAGTGGTGACCATGCCCATGGCGCTCGTGTCGCGCGACGCGGCGCGGCGTGCGGCGGCGGTACGGCTCGGGGACGGCGCTAGGCACGGCTAGGGTTAACCCAGAAGGTCTAGGGTGCGGCGGAGAGCTCACCTAGGGGTCGGAGACGGCGGGAGCGGGTCGGTGGTGGCCGGACGGGGTGCGGCGGCGACGGTCGGGGCACGGCGTGCACGGGCGGCGTCGAGTGGACGTTCGGTCTTCGCGGAATGGCGGGACGACGCGGCTCCGGGCTCCGAAAGTGGTCGGCACAGCTCCGGTGAGTTCCTGCGAAGGGAGAGGAGGTAGAATTAGGGCCGGGGTTGGTGCGGCGACGTCGAATTTGGGCGAGGGAGAGTTCACCGATGCGGGCTCCAATGGCGGACTGTGAGCTCGTGCGGGCACGGGAGCGCAATTGCTTCGGAGTGTGAAGAAAAGGGTGCGCGAGGGGTCTCGGGGCGGGATTTTATGGAGGTTTGGAGGCCGAGCGCATGGGGGGCACGAGCGGGCGTTCCGGTGCGGTCTCGGCGTCATGTGCGCCCGGATGGAAAGAAAGGAGGGAGCAAGGAAACCGAGCGAAAATTGTGGGATTTAGAGCGGGGCGCGTTTAAGGAAGGGAGCGTGGGCTCGGATTCGGGGGGAGGAAGCTTCGTCGGGGTCTCTCGGCCGAGCGGGAGCGAGCGGGATGAGGAGGAGGCAGGCGCGCCATCAACGGCGAAAGGAAAGAGGAGGAGCTGACGGGCGGGGCCCACTGGTCAGCGAGAGAGAGCGTGGGAGTGGGGCGCGGGGTCGGACTGGGCCGGCTCGGCGCTGGGGTTGGGCTCGGCCCAGGTGGGAGGAGGGGCGCGCGCGCGAGGGGTGGGCTGGCTGCTGGGCCATTCGGCCCGGCTGGCCGGCCTGCTCTTTCTTTTCTTTTTTTTTTCTTTTTAAATTCAAAACATTTTCAAAGATTTATTTGAAGGGGTAAATTAGCTCTAAAAATTCCCAATAAATTGGGAATAAATCCTTAACACATTCAAGCAATAAAATATGCACCAGCATGTATGCACAACCATGTTTGCTCTATAGTTGATTTTATTTAACTAAGGCAAAATAAATCATTATAATGCAAACTAAACATAGAAAATCCTAGGAAAATAAATAAAGCCTGTGTAAATTATATTAAATTTCCTGAAAATAAAATTAGGGTGTTACAAACCTACCCCCCTTAACAAGAATCTCGTCCCGAGATTCACATAGGTTAGCTAGCAAAGAGATTAGGGTAAGCTGCTCTCATCTCTTCTTCTCTTTCCCAAGTAGCCTCTGCTTCTGTGTGATGCTTCCACTGCACTCTGCACATTTTGATCCTCTTGTTCCTGGTAACTCTTTCTGCTGTATCAAGAATCTTCACTGGATGCTCTGTGTATGTTAGGTCTTCCTGTACATCTAGGCCCTCCAGGGGTGTCTCTTCTTCCGGTACCCTCAAACACTTCTTCAGCTGAGAGACATGGAATACATCATGTACTCCCGTAAGACTGGGTGGCAACTCCAACTTATAAGCTACCACTCCTTTCTTCTCAAGCACCTTGAATGGTCCAATATACCTGGGAGCTAACTTTCCCTTGATGTTGAATCTGCGAATGCCCCTCATCGGTGACACTTTCAGGTACACAAAGTCATTGACTTCAAATGTCAAGTCTCTACGCCTCTTGTCTGCATAGCTTTTCTGCCTAGACTGGGCAACTCTCAGATTTTCCCGTACAATCTTCACTTGCTCTTCGGCATCTTTGATTATATCAGGTCCAAAGACTTGTTTCTCTCCAGTCTGATTCCAGAACAATGGGGTCCTGCACTTTCTGCCATACAAAGCCTCAAACGGGGACTGCTTCAAGCTGGCTTGGTAGCTATTGTTGTAAGAGAACTCTGCATAGGGTAGCATCTTATCCCAACCAGAGCCATACTGGATAGCACAAGCTCTTAACATATCTTCTAGTACCTGATTGGTCCTCTCTGTCTGACCATCCGTCTGTGGGTGATAAGCTGTACTGAACCGAAGTTTGGTGTCCAACGAATCATGTAACTGCTCCCAGAAACGAGATGTGAACTGCGAACCTCTGTCAGATATTATCCTCTTGGGCACACCATGTAAACAGACTATCCTTGAGATGTACAGTTCTGCCAATTTCGCACCAGGGTATGTGGTCCTCACCGGGATGAAGTGAGCCACCTTAGTCAGATAGTCTACTACTACCCAGATAGAGTCATGTCCTCTCTGAGTCTTCGGCAAGCCTACAATGAAATCCATGCTTATCTGTTCCCATTTCCATTCTGGAATCTTTAACGGCTGCAACAGTCCTGCAGGTCTCTGATGCTCTGCCTTGACTCGCTGACAGGTATCACAAACTGCAACATATTCAGCCACTGATCGCTTCATACCGTACCACCAGAATCTCTCCTTCAGATCATAGTACATCTTGGTACTCCCCGGGTGGATGGAATAAGCAGTGTCATGGGCCTCACTAAGTATTAACTTCCTTATGCTGTCCACTGCTGGCACACAGATTCTGTTCTTGTACCATAAGGTTCCTTGCTCATCTTCATGGAAATGGGGCGCTTTGCCAATCTTAAGTAGTGCACGAATCTCCTGGATCTTGGCATCAGTCGCCTGGTGTTTTCTGATCTCTTGTTCTAATGTCGGTTCAGCTTCAAAGGTTGACATGGTAGTGTGATGCAAGAATCCCAAGCTTAGACTCTCAAATTCCTTGCATAACTCAGGTGGCATTTGAAAAGCAACGGCCATATTCACATAACTCTTTCTGCTCAGGGCATCTGCAACCACATTAGCCTTCCCGGGATGGTAGTGAATCTCCATGTCATAATCCTTGATCAGTTCCAACCACCTTCTCTGTCTCATATTCAGCTCATTCTGGGTGAAGATGTATTTTAGGCTTTTGTGATCGGTGTAGAACTCACATTTAGTCCCAAACAGATAGTGCCTCCAAATCTTCAAAGCATGAACCACAGCTGCCAATTCCAAGTCATGAGTAGGGTAGTTCACCTCATGTTTCCTTAACTGCCGAGAAGCATAGGCGATAACTTTTCCCTCCTGCATCAGAACACAGCCCAAACCTTCTTTCGATGCATCGCAGTACACTGTGAACTTCTTTGCAGGATCAGGCAAAACTAGGATTGGTGCCGTTGTGAGACGCTTCTTCAATTCATCAAACGCTTTCTGTCTTGCCTCTGTCCACTTGAATGTTGCATCCTTCTCAAGCAGTGAGGTCATGGGTTTTGCGACTTTAGAGAAGTTCTCTATGTATCTCCGATAATATCCCGCTAAACCCAAGAACCCACAGATTTCTCTTGGAGTTCGAGGAATTTCCCAATTGACCACCGCACTAACTTTACGGGGATCCACTGCAATTCCTCCCTTGGAAACTATGTGGCCCAGGAAAGGTACTTCGTCAATCCAGAACTCACATTTGCTCAGCTTGGCATACAACCGATGTTCCCTCAATCTTTGCAACACCAACCTCAAGTGTTCTTCATGTTCTGCCTCTGTCTTGGAATAGACCAGAATGTCGTCGATGAAGATAATCACGAATTTGTCCAAGTAATCCATAAACACAGAGTTCATCAACTGCATAAAGTAGGCTGGAGCGTTAGTTAGGCCAAAGGACATCACTGTGTACTCAAACAACCCATACTTGGTAGTGAAGGCTGTCTTGGGAATATCTGAGGGTCGGATCTTCAACTGATGGTAACCAGACCTCAGATCAATCTTGGAGAACACACAAGCACCTTGAAGTTGGTCGAATAAATCATCAATCCGGGGAAGAGGGTACTTATTCTTGACAGTCACCTTATTCAAGGCCCGGTAATCCACACACATCCTTTTATCCTTGGTATCCTTCTTTTCTACAAGCAAGACGGGGGAAGCCCAAGGAGAGGTGCTAGGTTGTATAAAACCCTTTTCTAGTAGCTCATCTATATTCTTTTTAACTTCCTCATGTTCTACAGGTGGCATTCTATACTGCCTTGAGGCAATTGGTGCCGTACCAGGTAAAAGCTCTATCAGAAACTCAACATGCCGGTCAGGAGGCATACCTGGTAATTCATTAGGGAAAACATCTGGATAGCTCTGCACCACCCTTAAACCATCAGTAGGTTTGGCTTCAAGTTGATGCAGTAATCCAGAAGGACTTGATGCACTAACCCTTACTTCTTGGCCACTCGGGGTTGCTAGATGAACTGTCCGTTGGGCGCAATCAATCTTAACACCCCACTTAACCAAGGTTTCCATACCCAGAATGACATCAATTCCCACTGATTCTATCACCATTAGATTGGCACTGAACTCTACCCCCCTTATTTTAATACTAACTCTGGGGCAAACTATGTTGGTTCTTAACTCCCCTCCTGGTGAGGTGACCAACATAGATCTTTTTAGTGTGCTGGTGTGCAGATTATGTTGATCAACATATGCTTTGGTGATAAATGAATGCGTAGCACCAGTATCAAATAACACTGTAGCAGGCTTGGAATTGACTAAGAACGTACCGATGACAACGTTTGGAGCTTCAGCGGCAGCCTCGGCCGTCACATGGTTCACCTTGCCCTGCCACGGGGCCTTGTTCTGCTGAACAGGGCGCCCCTGTTGCTGCTGAGGAGCGAACTTCTGACCCTGCTGGTTGGAGAGTGGCTTCTGGGGGCAGACATTGGCGTAGTGCCCTGGATCTCCACACTTGTAGCAGTTGCGCCCAGGGGGTGGAGTGGCATTCTGATTACCCGCAGAAGGAGTGGGGACTCCCTGACGCGGAGCTTGAGGCGCCGGACGGGACTGCTGATTTGGATACCGCTGTCCTTGAGCTCCCTGTTGAGGGCGTTGCTGGTATCCTTGCTGGGGAGGCTGATAGCGAGGGCGAGTGTTGCTATTGGAAGCCCCCGGAGTCATCTTCCTCTTCCTCTCCTCCATCTCCTTCCTCTTGCGCTCGGTGATGAGAGCTCGGTCCACCAGATGGTTGAAGTTGTTGAAGTTGAGGTTCATCAGGGAGTACTGGAGGTGGTCATTGAGTCCTTCCATGAACAGCTCCTGTTTATCCCCATCTTCTGCTACTTCAGCAGTGGCATAGCGGGCAAGCTGAAGGAATTTGTCACGATATTCAGTGACGGACATGTTCCCCTGCTTGAGTGAGAGGAACTCCTTCTTCTTTAACTTCATCAGGCCGGCAGGTACGTGATGGCTTCTGAACCTTTCACGGAACTGTTCCCAAGTGAAGGCCTCTCTATCTTGCTGCCTGTATGACTCCCACCAGTCTAATGCAGCACCCCTCAACTGCCCTGAGGCATACAGCACTTTCTCCCTGTCATTGCATTGAGCGATCTCCAGCTGTCGCTCAATGGCCCTGACCCAGTCATCCGCTTGCAGTGGATCGGAGGCATGGGAGAAGGTTGGTGGATGACCCTTCATGAAATCCCCACGCTTATCACGTGGCTGAGGGGGTGGAGGAGCAGGGTTGGCTTGAGCTTGCTGCAATGCTTGAACTGCAGTGTTCATTGTGGCTAGCATCTGCATCTGGAGCTGGAAGAACTGATCTCCAGTCAATTGCGGTGGGTTGGGCAGAGGCTGGCCACCGTTCTGGTTGGCACCGTTGGTGTTGTTGTTCCTGGTGGTAACCATCTGTTTGAAGTAGAGAGATTATAAGCGAGAGATAGACAAGAGATGCATGGAAGAAAAGGGTACAGATAAAGTAGAGAGAGCAATAGAGTAGATGTCTTTAACCCAACGAACTAACTTTATTTTATTACTCATAGCATTAACTAGTTCATGCTGTAGACAAATCCCCACAGCTGGACAGCACACAACCAAAGATCCAACTCAAACATGGTTCAAAATAACAAACAACCAGCCAACACTTTAACTTAAGTTCCACACGACCAACTCAACACGACAACTTAAACAAACGTGCTAACGCGATACATGAGGAAGACTAGTCATCCCGAGGGAGTATCCTGGTGGCACCACCTAACTCTCCTGTGCCAGGCCTCCGGCGAGGTGGAGTCTGAGCTGGATCCACCACTGGCACCTGGGGCGGTGGACCTGCCACTCGATCCAGCTGCGCCTGAAGGTGGAACACCTCACCGTTCCGGTGATGGAGCTCCTCGGACACCCTGACGTAGGCAGTGATCAGGGCTGACACATACCGGACCAGCTTCAACAGCTGCCGGTTGTCCTCGCCCCGGATGGACGCGATCGCGTGCTCAGTATCCCCGGACTGCCGGCGGGGAAAGTAGCGGTACTGAGTCTGGCAGAGCGGAGTGTGGTAGTGCTGGCAGAGGACCCCAAGAGCCTGCTGAGCAGCATCCTCCATGGCCATCTCCATGGTCTCGTGCTCCGCGATGCTGTAGTGCCGGCGCAGCACGGTGTGTCCCCCATGGTTGGGGTTGGGCTCCAGGATCTGCGCACCGGCGGACCAGAGGGTGGTGTGGTCCGGGCGCGCTCGCTGCCGGACCTGGTAGACGACCTCATGGGTAGTGTAACCCAGGTCGTAGAGGCAGTCGCGGAGTAGCCCCGGGAACTCCAAGTCAGCACCGTGGTGTGGGTGCGTCAGGTCGACCCAGGCGTCAACCTCCCGCTGGCCACCCTCGTCGGAAGGGACAGCCACACGGAACGGCCACTCGGGTGCGGCAGGCGGTGGCGGTGGGGGTGCCGGTGAAGCTGCAGGTGCCGCTGGAGAAGGTGGTGGTGTCGGCGCACGCGGGGAAGGAGGTGTCGGTGTCGGCAGGCGTGGCGATGGAGCCTCTCCCCGTACATCACCATCGCCGTCTGAGTCGAGGTAGTAAACTACCTCCACTGGATCCTCCTCCTCCTCCTCCTCCTCAGGGTCAGTGTCTGCCGGAAGCAGACCATTCCCCTCAAAGGGGTGTGGCGCCTGGTCCATGGGGGCGTACTCGAAGGGCGGTGGTGGCAACGGCTCGGGCAGCTCCGGTGACAGAGGCTCGAGCTGCTGTGGTGGACGAGGTACTGGGGTACGCCGTGGGGTCGGTGGTGCAACACGGCGAAGGCGGCCCCCGGTACTCTTGCGGGCGGTCTGCTTGCTGCGTGCCATGACCTATAAGGAGGATGGAGTAAGATGGAGATCAGTTCTATATGATTGAATGAATAAAGCAAAAAGTGATAATTTAACATAGGGTGAACATATAGTTTGATAGCAAAATAAAATTTTCATAAAACAGCAAGAGGGCAAAGGGGAAAAAGGTCCTTATTTACGTCTGTTTCTAACTAGGCTTTCGTCCTACAGTCAACACGGCTCTGATACCACTTTGTCACAACCCAGTTCTCAACCAACGGAACCAGGACAACATATATGCTCCAGGATCAAGTCTAGCATATATTATGACAAAAGTAATAACACAGCACATGTTCAAAGAGTTATTACAACGATAAATAGTAGAGTACCACTTTATTACACCAAGACCACCGGTCTTGTCAACTCAAAGATAGCGGAAGCGGGAAACAACACTAGGGAGCCGCCACAGGGACGTCGACTGGTGAACGATGAGCCTAAAACTCATCGAAGTCTTGAAGGTACTCCTCCATGTCTCCGTTGACTGAGCAGCAGTTGGATATGACCCACAACAGGAGAAAGTACAAAGAAAACAAGTGTGAGTACACCAACATGTACTCAACAAGCATAACACGAACTATGAGGCTCTAAGGTTGGCTGACTCGACTGCATTAGCTTTTAGTTGGTAAAATTTTATTTAAAGCTATTTACTAAGTAATGAGTTGAGAAACCGTTACCCAAAATTATTGCATAAGAAATTAATCCATATTCAGATACAAGATTTAACTCCCCAAACCAAAAACAGGTAACCACTAATCATTATGAGGTTCTGGGCCGCTCTTGACCGTGAGCACGGCTGACATGTCAGTTGTACACTCTCGAGAGGTTGCGCACTTTCACCACCAAGCCGTGAGTCTACGCTAGGAGCTCACCACATTCCCTTAGATGAGGTGACTAGCAAACCCACTACGAGCCTTTCCAAAGATCACGTTGGTAAGAAGTAACCGCTAAGGTTTCAGGGTCGCATCGGTGGGGCCCGCCTCCAAAGGGAGAAGCACACAGCACACTCAACCATGAGGTAGCGCAGGGACCACAAACACTAACCTCCCCTCTTGCCCCGCAGGTAAGTTACTCCCGACCAAAACAACCTAATTACTGAGCCGCGTCCGTCCCATTCCAGAACTTGGGGTTGCGCTGTTATCCCAGGTGGCCGCTCTATGAACAGGTCCTTACGGAGAGTGGCTGGCAAAGCACAAAGCACATGCACAAGCCCCCTAGCCCAAGTTGCTAAAAAGCAAGTTTTAACAGAGGCAAGACCACTCAAGCACACAGCACAGAGGGTCAGGCTCACAAATATGTTGCATAGACATAACTAAACAATATTTAAAACTGTAAGGACGTGTGTTCGCGCAGCACCTAGCACAAACTACCCAAATGCAACCCGACAGGTACAAATATTGGATAAAAGTAGCTAGGACAACCTTAGGGCAAACAAAATATCACATGCAAATGCAATTAATAAAGATGATAGGTGGTGTTCATGTTACACTTGCCTTCCTCGTAGGGGTCTTGCTGCTGCTGCTCAAAAGCTTCAGGGACCTGGTCACCAACTTCCTCGGACGGATCAACGTCTACTTAACGTCCACGGCAAACCCAGCAACACAAGCACACATACATGCAAACCAAACATACATCTATAAGAAAACGGTACACCATTACATGAAAACAGTACTGGAACAATAGCGTAAAATTAATCTACACACTGCTACGGTCGCGTGAGCGCAAGAATCGCTCAAAACGGAGTTAAGACGTGAAAGTTATGCATAAATTAAGGTTCCAGGGGCATAACTGTGATAAAACAGTCAACCCAGGGGCTACTTTCTCAAAACCGAGGGCTTAACTGCGAAAACCTAAAGTCTCCGAGGGTTTTCTAGCAAAAACGCAGAGCTCTGGACGGCGGGTTCGAAAACCCGAAAACTCAGGGGCTAAAAAGGATAAAACAGGACCTAAATCTAATTATTTTACACTGCGCTGGACTGCGGGTTGATTCCCGAGAAATCCAGGGGCTCTTTAGCAAAAGTCACGGCGCTGACCTGGTTTTGACAGAGTTTGACCGGTCACTGGCGCATGTGGGCGGTTGGATCTGAATCCGACGGCTGAGGGTGAGAGCGGCCGTAGGCAGTGGTGACCATGCCCATGGCGCTCGTGTCGCGCGACGCGGCGCGGCGTGCGGCGGCGGTACGGCTCGGGGACGGCGCTAGGCACGGCTAGGGTTAACCCAGAAGGTCTAGGGTGCGGCGGAGAGCTCACCTAGGGGTCGGAGACGGCGGGAGCGGGTCGGTGGTGGCCGGACGGGGTGCGGCGGCGACGGTCGGGGCACGGCGTGCACGGGCGGCGTCGAGTGGACGTTCGGTCTTCGCGGAATGGCGGGACGACGCGGCTCCGGGCTCCGAAAGTGGTCGGCACAGCTCCGGTGAGTTCCTGCGAAGGGAGAGGAGGTAGAATTAGGGCCGGGGTTGGTGCGGCGACGTCGAATTTGGGCGAGGGAGAGTTCACCGATGCGGGCTCCAATGGCGGACTGTGAGCTCGTGCGGGCACGGGAGCGCAATTGCTTCGGAGTGTGAAGAAAAGGGTGCGCGAGGGGTCTCGGGGCGGGATTTTATGGAGGTTTGGAGGCCGAGCGCATGGGGGGCACGAGCGGGCGTTCCGGTGCGGTCTCGGCGTCATGTGCGCCCGGATGGAAAGAAAGGAGGGAGCAAGGAAACCGAGCGAAAATTGTGGGATTTAGAGCGGGGCGCGTTTAAGGAAGGGAGCGTGGGCTCGGATTCGGGGGGAGGAAGCTTCGTCGGGGTCTCTCGGCCGAGCGGGAGCGAGCGGGATGAGGAGGAGGCAGGCGCGCCATCAACGGCGAAAGGAAAGAGGAGGAGCTGACGGGCGGGGCCCACTGGTCAGCGAGAGAGAGCGTGGGAGTGGGGCGCGGGGTCGGACTGGGCCGGCTCGGCGCTGGGGTTGGGCTCGGCCCAGGTGGGAGGAGGGGCGCGCGCGCGAGGGGTGGGCTGGCTGCTGGGCCATTCGGCCCGGCTGGCCGGCCTGCTCTTTCTTTTCTTTTTTTTTTTTTCTTTTTAAATTCAAAACATTTTCAAAGATTTATTTGAAGGGGTAAATTAGCTCTAAAAATTCCCAATAAATTGGGAATAAATCCTTAACACATTCAAGCAATAAAATATGCACCAGCATGTATGCACAACCATGTTTGCTCTATAGTTGATTTTATTTAACTAAGGCAAAATAAATCATTATAATGCAAACTAAACATAGAAAATCCTAGGAAAATAAATAAAGCCTGTGTAAATTATATTAAATTTCCTGAAAATAAAATTAGGGTGTTACATCATACCCAACAATGAAGATGGGGTGGCTATCAAGACCGTTCTCGCTTGGGCAGCAGACCACCTCATGCCCCGGCAGCAAGAGGTTGCCAATGCATGACAAATCATCAACAGCAATCACGACGCACGTCACAGCATTGAGCAGTCTCGCGCTCAGAGACACCTACTTGAGATTGACCGACGCGTGAACTACGACCGAGACTACGGTCCCCCGCGGCGCGTTCCAGCCGCCAGGTGTCACTCGGAGGCTGTTTCCATGAATAGCTCCACCCCTCGAGTCAGATCTGAGTGGGATCATCGACCTCAGTCCTCGCCTCGCCGCCCAGTGAAGGACCGCGGCAACCCGACTAGCACCGCAGAAGCTGCTATAGCAGCCTTCGGCCAGAGAATTCAAGATGTCGAGTGGCCACCCAACTTTAAAATCTCAAACATTGAAAAATTTGAGACGAAGATGGATCCGCGGAACTGGCTGGCCGTATACACTACCGCGGCCCGAGCGGCCAATGCCTCGGAAGACCTCATGACGGTCTATGTCCCAATCAAATTAGGACAGGACGCGCTTCAATGGCTTCGCCACCTCAGGCGGGGCAGCATCGAGGACTGGGGGGACTTTCGTCGCCTGTTCATCGCCAACTTCCAATCACTCTCCGACAAGCCGGCGCATCGGTGGGACCTCAAGACCATCAGGTGCAAGGATTCGAAAAGCCTGCGATCGTACCTCAAGCGGTATTAGGCCCTCAGAAACCGCATCCCCGACATATCTAAGGATACGGTGATAGATGACTTCCTCCAGGGCTCCAACGACCAGGTATTCATTAAGCACATATTGGAAAGGGCGCCCACCACCTCAGAGCATCTCGTTCAGGAAGAGGATCGCTACATAACGGCAGACGAGCGAGCTCGTGACCTCATTCGCCCCCCGGCAAGACGACCGGGGCAAGGGCAAGGAGGAGAGGCATGAGGACCCTTGCAGCAAGACCGTCGCTGGGACAAGAGGCCCCAGGAGGAGGTCCGTGCCATGGCACCAGCTGCAGTACGACCACGCGGCCCGCCTCCAGCCCAGGCTCAAACTCTTGGTCAACTCCTCGGCGAGCCATGCTCGGCACATAAGGATATGCGCCATACTATCAGACACTGCCACGACTTCAAAGCCATGCTGACATGCGGCCAGTTCCCGACGGCGCAAGTTCCTCTGCCGCCTCCTCCACCACGAAACCAGCCGCCCCAGCGGTCGACTGGAGGCAGTAATCAACGCTTCCCCAACATCAACAGGGAGGTTAACTTCATCCTAGGAGGGCATGGAGCGTACCCGAGCAAACGTCAGCAGAAGCAGGAGGATCGGCGGATTGATGCGGCCACCTCAGAGCCGTCACAGCCATATGATTGGTCCCACGATGCGGTCTCGTTCAGTCGGGCGGATCAGTGGCTCAACTTCGACGAGCTAGGCAAGTACCCACTGCTGGTAACCCCCATAGTTAGCGATACCAGACTCAAGAAGGTTCTGATTGACGGAGGGGCCAGCATTAACGTCGTGTTCCCCAGAGCTCTGCAAGAGATGGGGATCCCGCTCAGCAGACTCAAGAAATCAGACACCCCATTCTCCGAGATTGTTCTGGGCGTAGGCAAATACCCGCTCGGACACATCTATCTGCCGGTCGCTTTTGGCACGGCGGAGAACTTTCGCATCGAGACGTTGCGATTTGTGGTCTCGACCATCAACTGCGTCTACAACGCCATCATCGGGCGTCCTGGGCTAGCCAAGTTCATAGCTATCCCACATTATCCATACCTTGTTCTCAAGATGCCAGCCCCGCGTGGTACTCTCTCCATACGCGTCGACTTCAAGGGAGCCTCAGAGTGTGTACAAGAGGCCATGCAAATGGCCCTCGAGCAGAATTATATGTCGGCACAGAAGAAGCTCAAGGTGGACGAAGCCGGCATGTCACATGAAGACCTCCAGATTCCGACTCAAGAGGCAGCCTCTAGCGCGGCAATTCAGCTAGCCATCCCGACGATAGAGATAAATCTTGACCCCTCGGACGCGACCAAGACGATCGCCATCAATGCTCTTCTTCCTCCCAAATAGGAAGACGCGCTCGTCCAGTTCTTGAGAGCCAACCGCGACATGTTTGCATGGAAGCCAGTGGACATGCCTGGGGTCCTGAGGGAATTGGCCGAGCACCAACACAAAGTGTTCCCCAATGCCAAATCCATCAAGCCGAGGCTGCGGCGATTCACTCTAGAAAAGTGAGAGGACATTAGGGCAGAGTTAACCCGGCTGAAGGCCGTGGGCTTTATTAGAGAGGTCATGCATCCCAAGTGGCTTGCAAATCCTGTACTCGTTCTCAAAAAGAATAAAAAGGACTGGCAGATGTGTGTTGATTATACTGATCTCAATAAGCACTGCCCTAAGGACCCGTTCGGGTTGCCTCGCATTGACCAGGTCGTTGACTCTACGGCCGGCTGCGCTTTGCTCTCCTTCCTCGATTGTTACTCGGGCTATCATCAGATTAGCCTAGCAGCAGAAGATCAGGAGAAAACAACGTTTATCACACCTTTCGGTGCCTACTGCTATACCTCAATGTTCTTCGGGTTGAAGAATGCGGGAGCAACGTACCAAAGGGCAATTCAAACTTGCCTTGCCGATCACTGGGGCAAACACGTCGAGGCTTTCATCGATGACGTTGTAATCAAGACCAAGGATGAAGAGGACTTCATCGATGATCTGCACCAGGTGTTCGACAGCCTAAGGAAATTCCGGTGGAAGCTCAACCCCACCTAGTGCGTCTTCGGCGTCCCTGCAGGTCAGTTGCTCAGTTTCATCGTCAGCAACAGAGGAATCAAAGCCAACCCCGAGAAGATCAAGGCTATTCTGCGCATGCACCCTCCCAGATCGCAGAAAGATGCTTAGAGGTTGACTGGGTGCATGGCAGCCTTGAGCCGATTCATATCACGGCTTGGGGAACGTGGCATGCCTTTCTACAAGCTCCTCAAAAAGGTTGACAGGTTTCAATGAACTGCAGAGGCTCAAGAACGTTGGACGGTTTGAAAAAGTTCCTAACATCACCTCCCGTACTTAAGTCTCCTAATCGTGTCACTGCCGACTCACCGGCGGAAGATCTGCTCCTCTACATCTCCTATACAACTCACGTGATCAATACAGCATTGGTGGTCGAGCGACCGGATGGACAGAGCATGGTACCCGGGCAACATCCCGTCTACTTCATCAGCGAGGTCCTCAGTCCCTTCAAAATCAGGTACCCTCAAGTACAGAAGTTACTATACGCAGTTCTCATTACCGCACGCAAGCTGCGCCATTAATTTGAGGAGCATAAAATCATAGTGGTTACGGAGTTCCCAATCAGAGAGGTCTTGCATAATCGAGAGGCCACAGGGCGTATCGCCAAGTGGGCTTGCGAGCTGGGGGCTCATGACATTGAATTTCGCCCTCGTACTACAATCAAGACTCAAGCACTAGTCGATTTCGTTTCTGAGTGGACTGAGCATCAGGTGCCTGAGAAGCCAGAAGTCATGGAAGTTTGGAAGATGTATTTTGATGGCTCATTGAAGTTGGAAGGAGTTGGCGCTAGCGTCATCTTCAGGCTGCCAGCAGGAGAAAAACTCAAATATGTATTACAGATTCTCTTCCCGGTCTCCAACAACGCGACTGAATACGAGGCCTTCCTCCATGGCCTACGCATCACTATATCACTCGGGATCCAGCGTCTAATGGCCTACGGACATTCTTTGGTGGTCATTAATCAAATCAACAAGGAGTGGGATCGCTCCACAGAAAGTATGAACAAATACTGTGAGGTAATCCGCAAGCTGGAAGGAAGATTTTAGGGCCTCGAGTATATTCATGTGGATCGGGATCGCAATGTGGACACTGACATCCTGTCCAAGCTGGGCTCGTCATGAGCCAAGGTACCCTCTGGCATCTTTGTCCAAGAGCTTTATCATCCCTCTGTTCAGCTAGACGAACTGAGCTTACCTCCTGACCGACATATCTTAACTCTGGATGCGCCGACTGATTGGAGGACCCCCATCATTAAGTACATCCTGAATGAAGAAATTCCAGAGGATAAAGCAGAGGCCGAGCGAATAGCAAGATGGTCTTCCAGCTATACTCCGATTAATAACAAGGTATACAAGAGAGCTGCTTCAGGAGTTTTGCTGAAATGCCTGAATACCTCATCAGGGCAGAGTTTGCTAAAAGAGATACATGCTGGAGTCTGTGGGATTCATACTGCCTCACGCACATTGGTCAGGAAGGCGTTCAGGGCTGGTTTCTATTGGCCCACGGCAAAGAAAGACGCTGCGGAGTTAGTGCAGCACTGCGAAGCTTGTCAATTCCTCGCCAAGCAGCATCACCTTCCAATGCAGCAGCTGCAGAATATACCAGTCTCATGGCCTTTTGCCTGCTAGGGGCTGGATATGATTGAGACTTTCAAGAAAGCTCAGGGTGGGTACACTCATGTGTTGGTTGCCATCGAGAAGTTTACCAAATGGATCGAGTTCGAGCCCCTTGCTTCTTTAACGTCTGCTAAAGCGGTGGAGTTCATTCAAGACATCATATTTCGCTTTGGGATCATGAATTCCATCATCACAGATCTGGGGTCCAACTTCACAGGCTTTGAATTCTTCGATTTCTGTGAACAAAGGTCCATTCATGTCAAGTACGTCTCGGTGGCTCACCCCTGAGCTAATGGGCAGGTTGAGCGAGCTAATGGCATGATACTGGATGCACTCAAGAAAAAGATCTTTGATAAGGATAAGAAGCTGGCTGGGAAGTGGATACGCGAATTGCCGTATGTGGTCTGGAGCCTTCGAACACAACCTAGCAAAGCTCTCGCAGGGAACACGCCCTTCTTCATGGTGTATGGATAAAAGGCAGTCTTGCCTGCCGACCTCAAGTTTGGAGCCTCACATCTGGTTTTTAATAGCATTGCTGAGGCTGAAACAACCCGACTCGAGGAGATCGACCTACTCGAGGAGGAGCGTCTTAACTCTGTTATCCAGTCGGCTCGATATCAACAGACTTTACATCGTTACCACGATCGATATACGAGGCATCATTCCTTCTCAATCGGGGATCTGGTGCTACGCAAGGTGCTCAAAACTGCGGGACAGCATAAGTTATCTCCTCCTTGGGACGGCCCATACGTCGTGACAGAAGTTACTCATCCAGGATCATATCGTCTGTCCCAAATGGATGGAACACCAGTCGGAAACTCCTGGAACATAGAGCATCTGCGCAGATTCTACGTATAGTCTTTCTCCTTCTCTATGATTTTTTAGAGTTAGCGGTTAGTATCATCTTGTGTACTCTGTCCCCATTCATGTTCTATAAATAAACGTACTCTTGGGATAAAGTATTTAGTGTTCTCTTTCGAACTTTTTACTCGTGATATTCACTCGTTGTATACGGGCAATCGACCTAGGTCAGTTGACCGACAGTACGGTGCTACATGCCCACTCTTACTCTTGACGGGGATATCTCCGGCCCCAACCACGAGAGCAATCGGCCTAGGTCAGTCGACCGACAGCACGGTTTTACATGCTCTCATTCGAACTCATAACAGGGGAGCACTCAAGGCCCCAACAAAACAAAGGCAATCGGCCTAGGTCAGATGACCGACAGCACGGTGCTACATGCCTTTGCAGAACCTCATAATTGAAGAGCATTCAAGGCCCCGACTGAACAAAGACAGAAGGGCCTAGGTTTTGATGACCCATGGCTCGTTACGGCATGTCTTTGCTTCAAACTCTATCTTACAGTATTCGTGTTTTCTACTGTGATATGTTGTTTTCCTTGTATTCAGCTCAATCTCAGATCGTGTCAACGTCGCTTGTTTTCTTTGCACAGGAATAACTCTCAGGTACGTATGGTATGTTTTTTATTTGCTTTCTAAATTAAATTTGTTTTGCAGAATAAATAGTCAAGATCGTCAACACAAGATGCAAAATACATACACACCGCATTCAGTTCATCATATTACACGGGGTCATTGTTTACTCATTGTCACCTACAAGGAGTTCAGCAATCACTTAGGCCTCATCTTCATGCTCAACACTCTGGCTTTTGTTTACTATCTTCTCTAGTAAACTTGCCAAGTTGATATCAGGTTGTGAGCTCTTGATGACCATAAGGGTGCGTGTAAGAACGGTTTTTACTCGTTCAGACATCTTGGCTTTCATATCGTCCATGAAAGTTGTTATTCGATCACCTAGAGGACGGGGCGCAGCTTTTTCTGGCACACAGATGTCCAGGATCTTGATCAAGGCAGTATTGGCAGTCAAAGCAGCCTCTTTTGCCTTCTCAAAGGCGTCTTTCAGCTTGTTGCAGTTCATCTTGCTAGTCTCATAGTTCTTTTTCAAGACCTCTGACACTTGAGCCTGGTGAGCAGCATGGTATTGGGATTCTTTAAGTGCAGACTTTGTGGAGGCTAGTACCTTCTTCATTTTTTCATAGGTGCCTTGCGATTTAGCCAGTTCAGTTTCCTTGTCCTTAAGCGCTTGGCGTGTTAAGGAGCGGCTATTCTTCAAAGACTCCAAAGAGCTGGCAGTCTCATGGAAAGATTTCTCAAAGCCGTCTCGCGATTTTTGTAGCTGCTGATACTCCTCATTTCTTTGGCGCATCTTCTCCTGTGGAATGATACAGTTCATATGCTTCTGAGAGCAAGAAATATGCTAGTAGGGATTCTTTACAAGTTACCTCATGGTCTTTCTTCTCAATATCCAGCTGTCTGCGCAGGTCTGCTGCTAGGTCTCTGGCTTGATCTCTGTCAGCAACGGCATTGCGGTGCTCTATCTCTCGAACCACAGCTGTTTGTTTTAGGCGAGTAATCTCAGCAGCAGCAGCTGGCAGCAAGTCCACAGTTTAGTTTGAGGTTTCAGATATTGGAGTATGAGATAGCTACATGCGTACCTGTTGTTTCAGCTTTTCGTGCGGCCTTAGCGTCAGTTAGTTGTTGCCTCAAAGTACTAACCTCCAGGCTAGATAGTGCAGCAATATTCTCATGGATCAAGTTGGCCTGCTGCACCCCACCTTGAAACGTCTTTAGCATAGCCTGCAGAAAGTAATTCAAGATGTTCAAGCAACAGTTAGGTCAAAACAGGATATGTGTTTGATTAGCATACCTCGAAAGCTGTCAGCAGCCCTGAGCTTGGGGGTGTTGGAGCTATTTGGTGACTGTTATCACCTGCCTCAATTGGAAGGGGTTGGGAGCTGCCTGGCTTAGTTATAGCTAGGGAGTCTGATTGTCCCTTTTCAACTTGATCAGTATCCTTTGGTTCTTCAGTTCTTTCTCTTGGATCGGCTCATGAGCTTCAGGCGAGAGATGAGGAGTATCGCCTATACCGATCTCAGTTAGGCATTCCTAAGAGTCAGCGGTTTTCAGGCAATGGCTCAGTTGAAGTCTCTTGTTGTCTCTCTCCTGAAGCTGCCCCGGTTAATGCCCGTTGCCAATTTTCAGATGGCATTGTTACCTCATGCACAGTTTCAGTAGCTTTACTCATGTGAGCAGTCTCATCCTCAGGAATACCTACTGATGTTGGGCATGAGGGGTTTTCAGACTCTAAACTCTTCGATCCAAGATTTGTTTTCACTCGGGGGATTGTGGTTTCAGTTTGTTTTCCCTTGGAACATGTCGACAATGACTCTATATCTTCATTAGAGCATATAGTGAAGGGGAGTTTGCACGTATCTCTGATAATTTGGTCTAGATCCATATCTTCTGCCGTCAGACCAATTTCGTCCTCCTCAGGCGGTAGTATGGATGCAGAAGGGGCTGATATAGTGTCATCATGATGTTTCTTGGATCGCCTCTCACGATGAGACAGTGAGCTTGCTCTTCTTCTTCTACTTCGTCCTCATCAATCAAGCTACTCCAGTCCAACCCAAGTACGGTGTTGTCAGTTTTAGCTGCAGTATGGAAGGAATATCTGGATTTCTTAGTTTTGTCTGCTGACTCTGGAGGGCTTGTCAGATCTTTGATCATCCTCTTATGAGTCCTCTGCCTATGTGTCACTACAGTCCGCGTTGCTTTCGCCTTGCTGTGCCCTTGACCGGTTGCACCTCGTGTTTTTACACCGCTTGGAGCAGCTGTTAGCTCGGGTGCTGCTTTGGCAATGTTCCTCACATTAAGCTCTTGGGCGGCCTGGGCTGTACGTGGTATCACGATGAAGGTAGCTCCTTATTGTTTCCTACACCATGGGCAGCAGCAACAACAGCTTCCATCTCTTCAGTGGATAACTCAGATTTTCGTTTGGTCAGCCTGACAGCTTTCAAGAAATTATGTCCTTGATAACTCGTTATATTACAGCTTTGGGCTGTACGTGGTATCACGAGTTATTTGAGAGCCAATGGACCGGCCTCATTGCTCTCCTGGTGTGATGAGTGATTGTCAACGAGCTCAAGCCCTCCGATGGACTGGAGGCCCTCCGATGGACTGGATGTAGAGGAAGACGAAGACCTCGATGGACTGAGGCAAAAGCCCTCCAATGGACCGGAGGCAATGCTCGGCGTTGGTCGGCCATGGAAGCTCGGTACACGGAGGGGCGGTTCGGCAACGGTGGTGTAAGCCCTCCGATGGACAGCGAGGCAACTCCGATGGACTGGAGAAGCCGGGTGCCACTGTGGTGCTCCAACCCGAGTGCATGGCGCGAAGGCGTGCGAGGGAGGCTTTGGCGGCTTCGGCTCAAAACCGCCACCCAAGTTCAGATGACTTGGTGGGTTGGGCTCCGACTCACCAAGATTGAAGATTGGGCCAAGTCCCGGCCCAGGAAGCCCGCAGAATAAAGTTTCCCGGTTTCTGATTTCAAAACCGGGGGAAGCTTCCGGACTACTGGCTACGTGGCGCACATCCAAGCGAGGCGGAGAAACCGAAGATGATCAAGACGTCATCGTAGTCGTCCGATTGTACCTTTTCGGTTTGGCCCCCTCCGGGCATTTTTAGAGTAGGGGTCTTAATGTAATTGTGTCGTTTAGGGCCTAGGGTATAAATAGACTTGAGAGGCTCCCTTGGAGCTTATCTTGGCAGCACAAACCCTAGGTTTTCCCTAACCCTAGCAGCCAAGGTCCAAAGAGTGAAAAGAGAGGAGATTAGCTAGGAGATGAGTGCCTAGTTTAGTCAAATCTTGTCATTAGTGGGAGGATGATGGGAGGTAGGCTCCAGGGGGTCTTGTAAGACTTGGTTTCGTGATTCAATCCAAGATTACTCCTTGAGAAATCCATGTTTTGAGCAGCTCAATTTCGTCCTCCTTTCCCCCTCCCCGTTCTAGTTCGTTTTTGGTTCCAATCATTGGATTTTGGTGTGTTTTGGTTTGTCCGAGGTTGGAATCTTTCTCTTGCTGGTATTTTGCCTTGCTAGGATGTGGTGAATCTCATTAGCCAAGTGCTAGAATCATTGAACCACGAGCAAGGGCTGTTCTTTCCGTTTCTCGGTTTTTCGGAGTCAACTCACCTACCTCACGAGATATGCAATTCCCGTGCATCCCTTGATCTTTTGGAGCTGATCTTTTGGGATTTGCTAGGGAAGGTCCTTAGGATTGTCCATGCAAATTTTCGTGAAGTTTCGTTGAGATTAGACCCCGTTTCGATCGATTTTTCGGTGGGGTGTCGGGTTGTTTTTCTGCGTAGTTTTTCTGAGAACTGACAGTACTAATCGTTTGTCCTTAGGTTTGTCCGAACCCTATACTTCGGATTGTCCGATCCCCTTCCCTCGGATTGTCCGGTCTATAGGTTTTTAGGGCTGTTTCAGCCCCTTTCTTTGGGTTTGTCCGGCCAGGTCTTTTGGTTGTGACAGTATTGTCCGGTCTAGTGTGTTTGGGGCTGTTTTTGCGTGTTTCTTGCTCCGCTTGCTTTGGGGTTTGTTTTTCTTGGTTTCTTTGGTTATTTGGAGTGTTGTGGTTTGCTTCATGCTTGTTTTGTGTCAACCACTGCATGCCCATACTCTTCACTCACTATTCTTAAGTGAGGCACGCTTCGGTGTGTTGAGTGGCTAGTGTGCGATGCTTGCAAGCTTTGTAGCTTGTCTTGTTTTGGTTGTGCCTTGTTGTTTTCGCTTGCTTTGTTGCGTGCTTTAGTGTTTTCAGTTTAGGGTTTCTCAATGTGTCCTAGGGTTAGTAGCTTGTCTATGCTACGTAACTCTGCACATTAGAGAGGTGTAGTTTTAGGTGTTGTGTGTGTTTGTCTAGGCGTAGTGTATTTGCTCGTTTAGGTGTAGTTTTGGTTGCTCGTCTTATGTCCTTTTCTTTGGGCGTTAATTCGAGTGCTTCCGCTTTCCACCCGATACGTATCTGTTCAGTGGATGGTATCATGTGTGTGTGTTTTCGTGAGAGCGCACTTTGGGGGTTTGAGCTTGAGTTTTTCAAGTGCTCCTATTCACCCCCCCTCTAGTCGCACTCTCGGTCCTACAAGTGGTATCAGAGCCGGTTAGGTTCCCTATACCTTAACCGGTGACGAAACCGTAGCGACGATGACTTACTCCGGGAAAATTCCCGTCCTTGGCTCTGATGGCTATCCCTACTGGAAAGGTAGAATGGAGGCGTTCCTTGTTAGCCAGAGTCAGGACATATGGGATGCTACTCAGAGTACAACTTTTGTGGTGCTTCCAGTTGCTGAGCGTACAACGCAGGATATCATGGCTCAGCATGAGGCGAATGCCAAGGCTGTTAACTTTCTCTTCTCCGGGCTTGGTCCCATGGATTATGAGAGAGTGAGTCACCTTAAGACTGCGCGTGAGATATGGTCACTGCTTAGTGCACACCATGAGGGTACTGCGACAATTAAGGCTAGACTTGTGGAGACTTACCGGCGCGAATATGAGAATTTCGTCCAGAAGCCGGGAGAGTTAGTAGACGACTTGTTTGGTCGCTTTCAGTCGATCATCAACAAGTTGCGTGTCAACTCTGCCCCCGCTGCCCTCCCATATACCGATCATCAGCAGGCTGTCAAGTTGCTGTATGCTTTGGATAGAAAAATATGGGAGATCAAGGTGAACTCAATCATTGAGTCGGCAGGGTATGATACAATTGGAGTAGAGACGCTCTATAGTAAGCTCAAGGCCACCGAGGTAGATTACAAGATGAGGGATTCCCTCGCTTGTACAGGTTCCAAGAGTCTGGCCTTGGCTACCCCCTCTAGTGAGTCTGTCACTAACCCCATATTACACAACTTCTCATTTTCTGCTTTGATGTCTGTTACAGAGGAGCAGCTAGCGACACTTGGGAATGACGAGTTGTGTCTGGTGTCTAGTCGCTTTCAGCGTGCCTATGACAACCGGATGAGCAAGAAGAGGGGCGAGCGGCCCAAATGCTTCGAGTGCGGAGAGGTCGGCCACTTCATCGCCGAGTGCCCCAACAAGAACGACTACTACAAGAAGGGCAAGAGCTACTCCCGTGACTCCGACAAGTACCACTTCGGCAAGCCAAGCTTTGACAAGCACCGCTCCAGCAAGCACGGCTCTGGCAAGCGCTCCTTCGGCAAGAAGAACTTCCGGAAGGCTTTCAAGAGCTACCAGAAGGACAACCGGAAGCGGGACAAGGCCTTCTTCGCCGAGATCGGGTTCTGCAGCAGCGGATCTTCTTCCTCTTCGTCCTCGTTGAGCTCAAGCGATGAGGAGATCACGTACAGGAAGGACAAGAGGAACGATCAAGGCGGTCCAGCTGGCTTGTGCTTCGTCTCCACCAAGTCTAGGCGCAAGAACAAGGACAAGAGGAGCTCGGTTTGCTCCATGGCACTTGAGGACAAGGAGAACAAGGATGACGGCAGCAACTCTTCTTCCGATGATGAGGTAACTCCTGAGAAAGCCGAAATCCTTGAGATGCTAGAGCAGAACAGCCGGGAACTTAAGGCCCAGGATAAGATGCTGGAGAAGGCAGCTAAGAAGCTGCAGACGTTGAAAGCCCAACTTGCTGAGGCTTTAGAGGAGAATGAGAGGTTGAGGAGTGTGAGACCCCAACCCAGTGAGATTGAGTGCCCTACCTGCGAGTCCTTCATGACGGAGCTTGGTGACCAGAGAGATAGGTATGCCAAGCGGGTAGAGGAGATAGATGAGCTGAAGGCTGAGCTGGGCAAACTCCAGTCCAAACTGGATGAGCCTACTTTGAGTGGAGAGCTTGAGTGTGAGTCTTGCCCCTGTCTAGCTAGAGAGCTAGCTGTTCTGAAGGAGAAGTTTGAGGGACAGCTCATGGAGCTTGAGGAGCTTAGGGCTAGACCTACGCTTTTGGGTGCGTGTATGGTCTGTCCTACTTTGAGAGGTGAGTTAGAGCAGTTGATAGCTGACTTTGAGGTGCTTTCAGCACCTACTGATACTTGTGAGAACTGCCTAATCCTTAGGAGGCAGCTGGTGGATAGGGATGCCACCATTAGGAAGTTGGAGAAAGCTGTTGTGGTTCCCTCCCTAGACTGTGATACCTGTGCTGCCCAGACTGTGATTCTGGAGGATCTGAGGGAGGAGATGTTGTCTTTGCAAAATGACAACAACAGGTTGAGAGAGGTGCTCAGTTGGGTATATGCGAGGCAACCTCAACAAGAGATGATCATAGAGAGCACCAAAAGCGCTGAGGGTGAGACAAGTGGTGTTGGGTTTGGAGAGTGCAGCATTTCGGGTGAGAAGAGTGCCCCAATTAAGGTCAAGACTGCACCTACCCAGCCAGGAGAGACTGTTGATGGGGTTTACCATGAGCCACCCAAGGCTGCCCCAAAGAAGCAGTACTGGACACCCAAGCCTTCTAAGGCTAAGCTGGACAAGATTGTTGAGGAAGAGCTTAAGCCCAAGGGCAAGAAGCCAGTCCAGCAGCCTGAGCCACCCAAGGCCACACCACCTAAGCCCAAGTCCCAGCCTAACCCAGTTCCTAGGAGGCCTGTCTACCACTCTGAGTTTTGCCAGAGGAATGGCCACCTAGAGGAGTTTTGCTTCCGGAGGAAGCGGGTTGAGAGGCAGGAGAGAGCTTGGGGGAACCAGGATCAGTTCTACCAGGGTGGTAGGCAAGATCCTTCCCACCGCGGTGAGATGAGAGACCGCTTTGCCGGTGGTAAGAGAGGAGGCGGCTTTCAGGCTCGTGCTCCTGGTGGTGAGAGATGCTTTACCGGCCGAGCTCCTAGTCGTTTTCAGCGTGGCTATGGACCTCGTGACCGAGGCCTTGAGAGAGCTTTCGAGGGTTCACGCTTTGAAGGTCGTGGTTACCCTGATCGTCGTGATGATTTCTTTGATTGTGCTTACCCCACTTTTGAGCAGATGGCTCGGCACTGGTACAGCAGTTTTGGGACTAACCCCAGTGCCGGACCGTTTGCTCACCGTCGCTTTAATTGACTATGCAGGATCGAGGCATGGAGGACGTGTGGATCATGGACTCCGGTTGCTCTAGGCACATGACAGGGCACCGCAAGTGGTTCTCCAGCCTCAACCCCGTAAGCACCAAGGAGTACATCACATTCGGGGACAATGGTCAAGGTAAAGTGATGGGTGCTGGTTCTGTTTCGCTCTCCGCTAAGCTTTCCCTTAGAGAAGTTGCTTTTGTTCGGAATTTGGGGTTCAATTTGGTCTCTGTTTCGCAACTTCTCGATGAAGGATTTGAGGTTCGTTTTAAGAAGGGTGCGTGCTGCGTTCTTGATGCTGAGGAGACCACCTTTTGGTCAGGTTTTTAGGGCCGACCTCACATCTGTTTCTGGCCCTGCACGCTGTTTGGTTGCTAGTCCTTCTACTGATATATGGAAGTGGCATAGGAGACTTGGTCACTTGAGCTTTGATCTGCTAGTCAAGTTAAGTTCAATGGGCCTAATCCGAGGATTGCCCAAATTGAGAGCTGAGAAGGACTTAGTTTGCCACCCCTGTCGTCATGGCAAGATGGTTGCCGCCTCTCACATTCCTGTGTCTCAGGTTATGACCTCCTATCCGGGTGAGCTATTCCATATGGATACAGTAGGTCCCGCTTGGGTAGCGTCAGTCAGTGGGAAGTGGTACGTGCTTGTCGTTGTGGACGATTTTTCGCGGTTCTCGTGGGTATTTTTCATGGAGTTTAAGGATGAGGCGTTTGGTTTTGTTCGGGATCTGGTACTGAGGTTGAGAAACGTGAGTCATAAGGCCGTGAGGGCTATCCGCAGTGACAATGGCGGAGAATTCAGAAACTCTCGTTTCGAAAACTTCTGTCGTGACCTAGGTCTTCAACACCAGTTTTCTTCTCCATATACCCCTCCGCAGAACGGTGTTGTAGAACGCAAGAACCGCACACTTGTTGAGATGGCACGGACGATGCTCGATAAGCATAGGACTCCGAGGCGCTTTTGGGCTGAGGCTGTGAATACGGCCTGTTACATTGCGAACCGGATTTTCTTGTGAGCTTTCCTTGCGAAGACGTCGTATGAACTTCAATTTGGTAGGCAGCTCAACATCAAGCATTTGCGAGCGTTTGGCTGCAGGTGCTTTGTGCTGAAGAAGGCAAGGCATTTGGATAAGTTTGAGTCTCGTTGTTTGGATGGGATTTTCCTGGGGTATGCTTCTAATTCTAGGGCTTTTCGTGTGTGGATTTTAGAGGCCAAACAAGTTGTTGAGACTTGTGAGGTTTCTTTTGATGAGACTTTGCCCTGCACAACCCCTGCCTTTGAGCTTTCAGGTGATGATGATGAAGGCACTCCCATCTTTGAGGATGAGAAAGGTGTGGTTAATGATGGTGATGCAGGAGCCACTGCACCGGCTGCAGCTCCTACCCCCTCTGCTATAAGTTCAGATGATGAAGGAGGACCCCTGCCCACAGCTTCCTCCTCACTCCCCCGACAGCAAGCTCAAGCTGAGGCTGGACCCGCTGAGGATGCAGGGGAGGTGACTTCCGAGATTGTTCCATCTCGGCAAGTCTAGCGGGATCACCCTCCGCACAGGATGATTGGAGATATTCACCAGCGTGTCACACACTCTTCGGTTAACTCTCTAGCCTTTTTCTCCCACTCTACATATGTTGCTTCTTTTGAGCCCCGGGATGTGTCACATGCATTATCTGATCCTAACTGGGTGAACGCCATGCATGAGGAGTTGTAGAACTTTGAGAGAAACCATGTCTGGGATTTAGTTGAACCTCCACCAACCTGTCGCCCTATAGGTACCAAGTGGGTTTTCAAGAACAAACAGGGTGAGGATGGGATGGTTGTGAGGAACAAAGCGAGATTGGTAGCCCAGGGTTTCTGTCAGAAGGAGGGGATAGATTATGAGGAGACCTTTGCCCCTGTAGCTCGTTTGGAAACCATTAGGATTTTGCTTACCTTTGCGGCCTCTAAAGGCTTCAAACTGCAGCAAATGGATGTCAAGTCTGCTTTTCTGAACGGGTTCATAGAGGAAGAGGTATATGTGAGACAACCTCCTGGCTTTGAGAGTGCTAGATTTCCAGACCGGGTGTATAAGTTGATGAAAGCCCTTTATGGTCTGAAGCAAGCTCCTAGAGCTTGGTATGCTAGGTTGAAGAGTTTCCTGCTCAAGTCTGGGTTTGTGATGGGTTCAGTAGACAAGACCTTGTTTTTGTTGAGTCGTGGCGGTGACACCCTGATAGTTCAGATATATGTTGATGACATAATCTTTGGTGGTTCATCTCACGCTTTGGTGTCTAGTTTTGCTGAACAAATGAGCTGGGAATTTGAGATGAGTCTCATGGGTGAGCTCCAGTTCTTCCTCGGGCTGCAGATCAAGTAAGGCCCTGAAGGAACCTTTGTCCGTCAAGCAAAGTACACAAGGGACGTACTCAAAAAGTTTGACATGGGGGATTCTAAACCCATGACAACTCCTATGAGTACAAACACGGCGCTTGATGCTGATGAAGATGGGGAGGCGGTGGACCAGAAGGAATTTTGAGGGATGATCGGCTCACTTCTGTACCTGACGGCGACAAGGCCGGACATTCAGTTCGCGGTCTGCCTCTGTGCACGCTACCAGGCTTCTCCTAGGACTTCTCACCGTCAAGCGGTGAAGCGCATTTTCAGGTATCTGAAATTCACTCCTGAGCTTGGTCTTTGGTATTCCTCGGGTTCTTCTCTTTTTCTTAGAGGGTTCTCAGATGCTGACCATGCTGGCTGCCTGATTGATCGCAAGTCAACCTCCAGCACATGCCAACTCTTAGGAACCTCTCTTGTCTCTTGGTCCTCCCGCAAGCAAGCTAGTGTATCCTTGTCTACCACAGAAGCAGAGTACATAGCTGCTGCTAGCTGCTGCTCCTATCTTTTATGGATGAAAGCCACCCTTAGTGATTTCGGACTTAGGTTTGGAAAGACCCCTCTTCTAGTTGATTCTACTTCTGCTATTTCTGTAGCTAAGAACCCCGTCTTGCACTCTAGAACCAAACACATAGACGTGAGGTTTCACTTTCTGAGAGATAACTATGAGAAGGGGGACATAGACTTAGTCCACGTAGCATCTGAAAACCAGTTGGCCGATATCTTTACCAAGCCCCTAGAGTTTGGCGCTTTTGTGCGCTTGAGAGGTGAGCTTGGAGTATGCTATCCCTTTTAGTCAGGGATAATACGCTATTTCTTTTAGTAAGGAATAGCTTCCATAGGCTAGAATTTGCTTTTATCTGGCTTTTATTTCTCTTTGCTTCTTTTGCATGTTGTATCATATCATGCATCGCATTGTATCATTTGCATTTTCAGTTCACTAGCACTAGAGCTCTTTTGGAATGATAAGTTAGTACTTGATTGTGCTAGATTGAACAGATGCATGCTTGATCATGGTTGGCTAAGCTCTCTTGAGTCTGTTGAATACTAGTTGTGAGCTAAGTCATTTTATTCTTTGCAACTCAAAAACCATGATCACCACTTGATTTGGCTACCTAGCATGTGTAGGATTGTTGAATGCTATGCTATCTTTTCATACCTGGATATGCTAGTTGTATGCCTTTGCCATGTTAATGCCTAAGCTTTTATGACACCTTGCTTAAATTGAAGTCTGAATGAAAATGCTTACAAGTGGTGTCTTATGTGCTGAATTGAGAAAGATCCAGGTGGGTTTGCTTGTCACACTGATCTAGTTCGAGACAGCTTGCCTTTACACTTTGGCATGAACTTGGACAAGGATGTGTATGACCAAAACCTTGTCTTAAGCTTCAGATGGTTATATAACCTAGGCTTGGCATTGGTTGGTAAGAAGTGGCAAAAGACAAGTAAATAACCCCTGGCACATAAAGAACTTGCTTATGAATACAAATGTATAAATCTAAAATTTGCAAGTCTCTAAAATGCTTATGGCTAGTTGTATATCTTTGGTTGAGAGTAGCACACCTTGTATGCATTGCTAGCATCTTGCTGTTCATGTCTATCTTGCTAGGTGCTATTCATGTCGGTGATGCTTTCTTTTCGATAACCCTAAAAAATAAGCTTGTTCTTGACATGTGTAAGATAGATTCATTTGAGCTTGTTATATGCTTCCTTGCCCTCACTTGCTCTGTATGCTAGAACTTGTGATTACTAGCTTTCCATCCCTTCTAAGCTCTTTCAGTTACACTCCTTGCATTTCATGGCATATTTTGAGGGGGACTTATCTAGTTCAGGGGGAGTTGAGTTCAAGGAACCCTTGATGTGTCCATTGTCAACAAAGGGGAGAAATTTGGGGAGAGATTAGTGTACTTCTCCAAGGGGGAGAACTCAGGAGAGATTTAGTTGAGGGAGAGCTTTGCATTCATATTGCATTTGTGAGGATGCATTTCAGGGGGAGTTTGAGCTTTTAGCATGCTCTTTGCATCGGTGCGTTGAGCCTTTTGCCTCTGTCTTGAGGAGCCGATGTTTTGTTTTTCGTTTTGCTTCAAGCTGCCTTGTGTTTTGCCTTTGTTTGGTTTTGGGCAGCTTGAGCATTTCTTTTCTTTTTTCCTTTCTTTTTCGGTTTTATGCTTTTCTTTTGTCTTTGTTCTATTTCAGGTTACAGGTTGGAGATGTGTTGACAATGCACTCATCAAGGGGAGAGATTGAGAGCCAATGGATCGGCCACATTGCTCTCCTGGTGTGATGAGTGATTGTCAACGGCACAAGTCCTCCGATGGACTGGAGGCCCTCCGATGGACTGGAGGTAGAGGATGACGAAGACCTCGATGGACTGAGGCAAAAGCCCTCCAATGGACCGGAGGCAAGTCTCGGCGTCGGTCGGCCATGGGAGCTCGGTACACGGAGGGGCGGTTCGGCGACGGTGGTGTAAGCCCTCCGATGGACCGCGAGGCAACTTCGATGGACTGGAGAAGCCGGGTGCCACCGTGGTGCTCCAACCCGAGTGCATGGCGCGAAGGCGTGCGAGGGAGGCTTTGGCGGCTTCGGCTCAAAACCGCCACCCAAGTTCAGATGACTTGGTGGATTGGGCTCCGACTCACCAAGATAGAAGATTGGGCCAATACCTGGCCCAGGAAGCCCGCAGAATAAAGTTTTCCGGTTTCTGACTTCAAAACCGGAGGAAGCTTCCGGACTACTGGCTACGTGGCGTACATCCAAGCAAGGCGGAGAAACCGAAGATGATCAAGACGTCATTGTAGTCGTCCGATTGTATCTTTTCGGTTTGGCCCCCTCCGGGCATTTTTTAGAGTAGGGGTCTTAATGTAATTGTGTCGTTTAGGACCTAGGGTATAAATAGACTTGAGAGGCTCCCTGGGAGCTCATCTTGGGAGCCACAAACCCTAGGATTTCCTAACCCTAGCAGCCAAGGTCCAAAGAGAAGAAATAGAGAGGATTAGCTAGGATATGAGTGCCTAGTTTAGTCTAATCTTGTCACTAGTGGGAGGATGAAGGGAGGTAGGCTCTAGGGAACTTTTGTAATCTGATTTCATGAATTAATCCAAGGTTCCTTGTTGAGAAATTCTTTGTCCTAGAGCAGCAATTTCGTTCCTCACTCTTTGCCCTCTTTTCTAGTTTCGTTTTTTGGTCCCGTTTCTTGGATTTTGGCTCGTTTTGTGTTGTCCAAGGATGAGACCTTTCTTTTGCCGGAATTTTGCCTTGCTAAGATGTGGTGCATCTCACTATCCAAGTGCTAGAATCATCCAACCACGAGCAAAGGCCGTTCTTGACGTTTTTCGGTTCCTAGGTTTTATCACACCACTTCCCCGAGATCTGCAATTCCCGTAAATCCCTAGATCATTTTGAGTTGATTTTTGGGGGGTTTACTTTGGAATGGAATCAAGTTCCTCTGTGCAAATTTTCGTGAAGTTTGGTTGAATTTTGGCTTGGGTTTGGTCGATTTTTTTGGTGGATTCGCAGGCTGATTTCTCAGGTCCAGACTCGGGCCAGCAGCGAGACCTGACCGGACAATCCGTCCATTTGTCCGGTCCGTTCAAGCGGACTGTCCGGTTTGTGTGACGGAGAAACCGAGGCTTGGCCACCTCGAGTGTGTGTCTCGGGTTTCTTTGTCCGAAGTTTTGTCCGGTCTGTTAAACCGGACTGTTTGGTCTTTTGGTTTTCATCACGCGTAGTTCATTTCTCATCTGCTTTGTCCGGTCAGGCCTTCCAGGTAGAACTGGACTGTCCGGTCCGTTGTTCTCTTCGGTACTTAGCGAGTTGAGTTGCTTTGTCCGAAGCTTTGTCCGATCAGGCCCTCCAGGTAGAACAGGACTGTCCGGTCCCTTGTGCTTCTTCTGCCTTTGCGTGTTGTGCTGCTTGGTCTGTAAGTTTGTCCGGTCAGGCTCTAGGATAGTCTGACTGCACGCGTAGGAATTGTCTCTGTTTCCAAGTCGTTCTTCCTCGTGTGTGTGTTGTTGGTTTCAAGCTTGTTTATGTCAACCACTGCATGCCCATACTCTTCACTCACTATTCTTAGTGGGACACGCTTCGGTGTGTTGAGTGGCTAGTGTGAGACATTTGCAAGCTTTGTAGCTTTTTCTGTTTTGTTTGTGCCGTGTTGCTTTCGATTGATTTGTTGTGTGCTTTCATACTCTTCAGTTTAGTGTCTCGACTTGGTTAGTGTACCTTGTGCTTCCGCTTTGCACCCGATACGTATCTGTTCAGTAGACAGTATCGGTTGTGCGTGTGTTTTCGTAAGAGTGCATTTTGGGGGTTTCAGTTTGAGTTTTTCAAGTGCTCCTATTCACCCCCCTCTAGTCGCACGTCTCGGTCCTACACTATCCGGGTAAGCTACTCCATATGGATACAGTAGGTCCTGCTCGGGTAGCGTCGGTCAGTGGGAAGTGGTACGTGCTTGTCGTTGTGGACGATTTTTCGCGGTTCTCGTGGGTATTTTTCATGGAGTTTAAGGATGAGGTGTTTGGTTTTGTTTGGGATCTGGTACTGAGGTTGAGAAACGAGAGTCATAAGGCCATGAGGGCTATCCGCAGTGACAATGGCGGAGAATTCAGAAACTCTCGTTTCGAAAACTTCTGTCGTGACCTAGGTCTTGAACACCAGTTTTCTTCTCCATATACCCCTCCGCAGAACGGTGTTGTGGAACGCAAGAACCGCACACTCGTTGAGATGGCACAGACGATGCTCGATGAGCATAGGACTCCGAGGCGTTTTTGGGCTGAGGCAGTGAATACGGCCTGTTACATTGCGAACCGGATCTTCTTGCGAGCTTTCCTTGGGAAGACCTCGTATGAACTTCGGTTTGGTAGGCAGCCCAGCGTCAAGCATTTGCGAGCGTTTGGCTGCAGGTGCTTTGTGCTTAAGAAGGCGGGGCATTTGGACAAGTTTGAGTCTCGTTGTTTGGATGGGATTTTTCTAGGGTATGCTTCTAATTCTAGGGCTTTTCGTGTGTGGATTTTGGAGGCCAAGCAAGTTGTTAAGACTTGTGAGGTTTCTTTTGATGAAACTATGCCCTGCACAACCCCTGCCTTTGAGATTTCAGATGATGATGAAGAAGGCACCACCATCTTTGAGGATGAGGAAGGTGTGATGCAGGAGCCACTGCACCGGCTGCAGCTTCTGCCCCCTTTGCTACGAGCTCAGATGATGAAGAAGGACCTTTGCCCACGGCTTCCTCTTCACTCCCCCGACAGCAAGCTCAAGCAGAGGCTGGCCCCGCTGAGGACGCAGGGGAGGTGACTTCCGAGATTGTTCCATCTCGGCAGGTCCAGCGGGATCACCTTCCTCACAGGATGATTGGAGACATTCACCAGCGTGTCACACGCTCTTCGGTTAACTATCTAGCCTTTTTCTCCCGCTCTGCATATGTTGCTTCTTTTGAGCCCCTAGATGTGTCACATGCATTATCTGATCCTAACTGGGTGAACGCCATGCATGAGGAGTTGGAGAACTTTGAGAGAAACCATGTCTGGGATTTAGTTGAACCTCTACCAAACTGTCGCCCTATAGATACCAAGTGGGTTTTCAAGAACAAACAGGGTGAGGATGGAATGGTTGTGAGGAACAAAGCGAGATTGGTAGCCTAGGGTTTCTGTCAGAAAGAGAGGATAGATTATGAGGAGACCTTTGCCCCTATAGCTCGTTTGGAAGCCATTAGGATTTTGCTTGCCTTTGCGGCCTTTAAAGGCTTCAAACTGCAGCAAATGGATGTCAAGTCTGCTTTCCTGAATGGGTTCATAGAGGAGGAGGTATATGTGAGACAACCTTCTGGCTTTGAGAGTGTTAGATTTCAGTTGAGGAAAGCCCTTTATGGTCTGAAGCAAACTACAAGAGCTTGGTATGCTAGTTTGAAGAGTTTCCTGCTCAAGTCTGGGTTTGTGATGGGTTCAGTAGACAAGACTTTGTTTCTGTTGAGTCGTGGCGGTGACACCCTGTTAGTTCATGTAACACCCTAATTTTATTTTCAGGAAATTTAATATAAATTACACAGGCTTTATTTATTTTCCTAGGATTTTCTATGTTTAGTTTGCATTATAATGATTTATTTTGCCTTAGTTAAATAAAATCAACTATAGAGCAAACATGGTTGTGCATACATGCTGGTGCATATTTTATTGCTTGAATGTGTTAAGGATTTATTCCCAATTTATTGGGAATTTTTAGAGCTAATTTACCCCTTCAAATAAATCTTTGAAAATGTTTTGAATTTAAAAAAAAAAAAAAAAAGAAAGAGCAGGCCGGCCAGCCGGGCCGAATGGCCCAGCAGCCAGCCCACCCTCGCGCGCGCGCCCCTCCTCCCACCTGGGCCGAGCCCAACCCCAGCGCCGAGCCGGCCCAGTCCGACCCCGCGCCCCACTCCCACGCCCTCTCTCGCCGACCAGTGGGCCCCGCCCGTCAGCTCCTCCTCTTTCCTTTCGCCGTTGATGGCGCGCCTGCCTCCTCCTCATCCCGCTCGCTCCCGCTCGGCCGAGAGACCCCGACGAAGCTTCCTTCCCCCGAATCCGAGCCCACGCTCCCTTCCTTAAACGCGCCCCGCTCTAAATCCCACAATTTTCGCTCGGTTTCCTTGCTCCCTCCCTTCTTTCCATCCGGGCGCACATGACGCCGAGACCGCACCGGAACGCCCGCTCGTGCCCCCCATGCGCTCGGCCTCCAAACCTCCATAAAATCCCGCCCCGAGACCCCTCGCGCACCCTTTTCTTCACACTCCGAAGCAATTGCGCTCCCGTGCCCACACGAGCTCACAGTCCGCCATTGGAGCCCGCATCGGTGAACTCTCCCTCGCCCAAATTTGACGTCGCCGCACCAACCCCGGCCCTAATTCTACCTCCTCTCCCTTCGCAGGAACTCACCGGAGCTGTGCCGACCACTTTCGGAGCCCGGAGCCGCGTCGTCCCGCCATTCCGCGAAGACCGAACGTCCACTCGACGCCGCCCGTGCACGCCGTGCCCCGACCGTCGCCGCCGCACCCCGTCCGGCCACCACCGACCCGCTCCCGCCGTCTCCGACCCCTAGGTGAGCTCTCCGCCGCACCCTAGACCTTCTGGGTTAACCCTAGCCGTGCCTAGCGCCGTCCCCGAGCCGTACCGCCGCCGCACGCCGCGCCGTGTCGCGCGACACGAGCGCCATGGGCATGGTCACCACTGCCTACGGCCGCTCTCACCCTCAGCCGTCGGATTCAGATCCAACCGCCCACATGCGCCAGTGACCGGTCAAACTCTGTCAAAACCGGGTCAGCGCCGTGCCTTTTGCTAAAGAGCCCCTGGATTTCTCGGGAATCAACCCGCGGTCCAGCGCAGTTATAGAATAATTAGATTTAGGTCCTGTTTTATCCTTTTTAGCCCCTGAGTTTTCGGGTTTTCGAACCCGCCGTCCAGAGCTCTGCGTTTTTGCTAGAAAACCCTCGGAGACTTTAGGTTTTCGCAGTTAAGCCCTCGGTTTTGAGAAAGTAGCCCCTGGGTTGACTGTTTTATCACAGTTATGCCCCTGGAACCTTAATTTATGCATAACTTTCACGTCTTAACTCCGTTTTGAGCGATTCTTGCGCTCACGCGACCGTAGCAGTGTGTAGATTAATTTTACGCTATTGTTCCAGTACTGTTTTCATGTAATGGTGTACTGTTTTCTTATAGATGTAATAAAGTGGTACTATACTATTTATCGTTGTAATAACTCTTTAAACATGTGCTGTGTTATTACTTTTGTCATAATATATGCTAGACTTGATCCTGGAGCATATATGTTGTCCTGGTTCCGTTGGTTGAGAACTGGGTTGTGACAAAGTGGTATCAGAGCCGTGTTGACTGTAGGACGGAAGCCTAGTTAGAAACAGACGTAAATAAGGACCTCTTTCCCCTTTGCCCTCTTGCTGATTTACGAAAATTTTATTTTGCTATCAAACTATATGTTCACCCTATGTTAAATTATTTTTTTTTGCTTTATTCATTCAATCATATAGAACTGATCTCCATTCTACTCCATCCTCCTTATAGGTCATGGCACGCAGCAAGCAGACCACCCGCAAGAGTACCGGGGGCCGCCTTCGCCGTGTTGTACCACCGACCCCACGGCGTACCCCAGAACCTCGTCCACCGCAGCAGATCGAGCCTCCGTCACCGGAGCTGCCCGAGCCGTTGCCACCACCACCCTTCGAGTACGCCCCCATGGACCAGGCGCCACACCCTTTAGAAGGGAATGGTCTGCTTCCGGCAGATACTGACCCCGAGGAGGAGGAGGAGGATCCAGTGGAGGTAGTTTACTACCTCGACTCAGACGGCGATGGTGATGTACGGGGAGAGGCTCCATCGCCACGCCTGCCGACACCGACACCTCCTTCCCCGCGTGCGCCGACACCACCGCCTTCTCCAGCGGCACCTGCAGCTTCACCGGCACCCCCACCGCCACCGCCTGCCGCACCCGAGTGGCCGTACCGTGTAGCTGTCCCTTCCGACGAGGGTGGCCAGCGGGAGGTTGACGCCTGGGTCGACCTGACGCACCCACACCACGGAGCTGACCTGGAGTTCCCGGGGCTACTCCGCGACTGCCTCTACGACCTGGGTTACACTACCCATGAGGTCGTCTACCAGGTTCGGCAGCGAGCGCGCCCGGACCACACCACCCTCTGGTCCGCCGGTGCGCAGATCCTGGAGCCCAACCCCAACCATGGGGGACACACCGTGCTGCGCCGGCATTACAGCATCGCGGAGCACGAGACCATGGAGATGGCCATAGAGGATGCCGCTCAGCAGGCTCTTGGGGTCCTCTGCCAGCACCACCACACTCCGCTCTGCCAGTCTCAGTACCGCTACTTCCCCCGCCGGCAGTCCGGGGATACTGAGCACGAGATCGCGCCCATCTGGGGTGAGGACAACCGGCAGCTGTTAAAGCTGGTCCGGTATGTGTCAGCCCTGGTCACTGCTTACGTCAGGGTGTCCGAGGAGCTCCATCACCGGAACGGTGAGGTGTTCCACCTTCAGGCACAGCTGGACCGCGTGGCAGGTCCACCACCCCAGGTGCCAGTGGTGGATCCAGCTCAGACTCCACCTCGCCGGAGGCCTGGCACGGGAGAGTTAGGTGGTGCCACCAGGATACTCCCTCGGGATGACTAGTCGTCCTCATGTATCGCGTTAGCACGTTTGTTTAAGTTGTCGTGTTGAGTTGGTCGTGTGGAACTTAAGTTAAAGTGTTGGCTGGTTGTTTGTTATTTTGAACCATGTTTGAGTTGGATCTTTGGTTGTGTGCTGTCCAGCTGTGGGGATTTGTCTACAGCATGAACTAGTTAATGCTATGAGTAATAAAATAAAGTTAGTTCGTTGGGTTAAAGACATCTACTCTATTGCTCTCTCTACTTTATCTGTACCCTTTTCTTCCATGCATCTCTTGTCTATCTCTCGCTTATAATCTCTCTACTTCAAACAGATGGTTACCACCAGGAACAACAACACCAACGGTGCCAACCAGAACGGTGGCCAGCCTCTGCCCAACCCACCGCAATTGACTGGAGATCAGTTCTTCCAGCTTCAGATGCAGATGCTAGCCACAATGAACACTGCAGTTCAAGCATTGCAGCAAGCTCAAGCCAACCCTGCTCCTCCACCCCCTCAGCCACGTGATAAGCGTGGGGATTTCATGAAGGGTCATCCACCAACCTTTTCCCATGCCTCCGATCCACTGCAAGCGGAAGACTGGGTCAGGGCCATTGAGCGACAGCTGGAGATCGCTCAATGCAATGACAGGGAGAAAGTGCTGTATGCCTCAGGGCAGTTGAGGGGTGCTGCATTAGACTGGTGGGAGTCATACAGGCAGCAAGATAGAGAGGCCTTCACTTGGGAACAGTTCCGTGAGAGGTTCAGAAGCCATCACGTGCCTGCCGGCCTGATGAAGTTAAGTCCGTCACTGAATATCGTGACAAATTCCTTCAGCTTGCCCGCTATGCCACTGCTGAAGTAGCAGAAGATGGGGATAAACAGGAGCTGTTCATGGAAGGACTCAATGACTACCTCCAGTACTCCCTGATGAACCTCAACTTCAACGACTTCAACCATCTGGTGGACCGAGCTCTCATCACCGAGCGCAAGAGGAAGGAGATGGAGGAGAGGAAGAGGAAGATGACTCCGGGGGCTTCCAATAGCAACACTCGCCCTCGCTATCAGCCTCCCCAGCAAGGATACCAGCAACGCCCTCAACAGGGAGCTCAAGGACAGCGGTATCCAAATCAGCAGTCCCGTCCGGCGCCTCAAGCTCCGCGTCAGGGAGTCCCCACTCCTTCCGCGGGTAATCAGAATGCCACTCCACCCCCTGGGCGCAACTGCTACAAGTGTGGAGATCCAGGGCACTACGCCAATGTCTGCCCCCAGAAGCCACTCTCCAACCAGCAGGGTCAGAAGCTCGCTCCTCAGCAGCAACAGGGGCGCCCTGCTCAGCAGAACAAGGCCCCGTGGCAGGGCAAGGTGAACCATGTGACGGCCGAGGCTGCCGCTGAAGCTCCAAACGTTGTCATCGGTACGTTCTTAGTCAACTCCAAGCCTGCTACAGTGTTATTTGATACTGGTGCTACGCATTCATTTATCACCAAATCATATGTTGATCAACATAATCTGCACACCAGCACACTAAAAAGATCTATGTCGGTCACCTCACCAGGAGGGGAGTTAAGAACCAACATAGTCTGCCCCAGAGTTAGTATTAAAATAAGGGGGGTAGAGTTCAGTGCCAATCTAATGGTGATAGAATCAGTGGGAATTGATGTCATTCTGGGTATGGAAACCTTGGTTAAGTGGGGTGTTAAGATTGATTGCGCCCAACGGACAGTTCATCTAGCAACCCCGAGTGGCCAAGAAGTAAGGGTTAGTGCATCAAGTCCTTCTGGTTACCTGCATCAACTTGAAGCCAAACCTACTGATGGTTTAAGGGTGGTGCAGAGCTATCCAGATGTTTTCCCTAATGAATTACCAGGTATGCCTCCTGACCGGCATGTTGAGTTTCTGATAGAACTTTTACCTGGTACGGCACCAATTGCCTCAAGGCAGTATAGAATGCCACCTGTAGAACATGATGAAGTTAAAAAGAATATAGATGAGCTACTAGAAAAGGGTTTTATACGACCTAGCACCTCTCCTTGGGCTTCCCCCGTCTTGCTTGTAGAGAAGAAGGATACCAAGGATAAAAGGATGTGTGTGGATTACCGGGCCTTGAATAAGGTGACTGTCAAGAATAAGTACCCTCTTCCCCGGATTGATGATTTATTCGATCAACTTCAAGGTGCTTGTGTGTTCTCCAAGATTGATCTGAGGTCCGGTTACCATCAGTTGAAGATCCGACCCTCAGATATTCCCAAGACAGCCTTCACTACCAAGTATGGGTTGTTTGAGTACACAGTGATGTCCTTTGGCCTGACTAATGCTCCAGCCTACTTTATGCAGTTGATGAACTCTGTGTTTATGGATTACTTGGACAAATTCGTGATTATCTTCATCGACGACATCCTGGTCTATTCCAAGACAGAGGCAGAACATGAAGAACACTTGAGGTTGGTGTTGCAAAGATTGAGGGAACATCGGTTGTATGCCAAGCTGAGCAAATGTGAGTTCTGGATTGACGAAGTACCTTTCCTGGGCCACATAGTTTCCAAGGGAGGAATTGCAGTGGATCCCCGTAAAGTTAGTGCGGTGGTCAATTGGGAAATTCCTCGAACTCCAAGAGAAATCCGTGGGTTCTTGGGTCTAGCGGGATATTATCGGAGATACATAGAGAACTTCTCTAAAGTCGCAAAACCCATGACCTCACTGCTTGAGAAGGATGCAACATTCAAGTGGACAGAGGCAAGACAGAAGGCGTTTGATGAATTGAAGAAGCGTCTCACAACGGCACCAATCCTAGTTTTGCCTGATCCTGCAAAGAAGTTCACAGTGTACTGCGATGCATCGAAAGAAGGTTTGGGCTGTGTTCTGATGCAGGAGGGGAAAGTTATCGCCTATGCTTCTCGGCAGTTAAGGAAACATGAGGTGAACTACCCTACTCATGACTTGGAATTGGCAGCTATGGTTCATGCTTTGAAGATTTGGAGGCACTATCTGTTTGGGACTAAATGTGAGTTCTACACCGATCACAAAAGCCTAAAATACATCTTCACCCAGAATGAGCTGAATATGAGACAGAGAAGGTGGTTGGAACTGATCAAGGATTATGACATGGAGATTCACTACCATCCCGGGAAGGCTAATGTGGTTGCAGATGCTCTGAGCAGAAAGAGTTATGTGAATATGGCCGTTGCTTTTCAAATGCCACCTGAGTTATGCAAGGAATTTGAGAGTCTAAGCTTGGGATTCTTGCATCACACTACCATGTCAACCTTTGAAGCTGAACCGACATTAGAACAAGAGATCAGAAAACACCAGGCGACTGATGCCAAGATCCAGGAGATTCGTGCACTACTTAAGATTGGCAAAGCGCCCCATTTCCATGAAGATGAGCAAGGAACCTTATGGTACAAGAACAGAATCTGTGTGCCAGCAGTGGACAGCATAAGGAAGTTAATACTTAGTGAGGCCCATGACACTGCTTATTCCATCCACCCGGGGAGTACCAAGATGTACTATGATCTGAAGGAGAGATTCTGGTGGTACGGTATGAAGCGATCAGTGGCTGAATATGTTGCAGTTTGTGATACCTGTCAGAGAGTCAAGGCAGAGCATCAGAGACCTGCAGGACTGTTGCAGCCGTTAAAGATTCCAGAATGGAAATGGGAACAGATAAGCATGGATTTCATTGTAGGCTTGCCGAAGACTCAGAGAGGACATGACTCTATCTGGGTAGTAGTAGACTATCTGACTAAGGTGGCTCACTTCATCCCGGTGAGGACCACATACCCTGGTGCGAAATTGGCAGAACTGTACATCTCAAGGATAGTCTGTTTACATGGTGTGCCCAAGAGGATAATATCTGACAGAGGTTCGCAGTTCACATCTCGTTTCTGGGAGCAGTTACATGATTCGTTGGACACCAAACTTCGGTTCAGTACAGCTTATCACCCACAGACGGATGGTCAGACAGAGAGGACCAATCAGGTACTAGAAGATATGTTAAGAGCTTGTGCTATCCAGTATGGCTCTGGTTGGGATAAGATGCTACCCTATGCAGAGTTCTCTTACAACAATAGCTACCAAGCCAGCTTGAAGCAGTCCCCGTTTGAGGCTTTGTATGGCAGAAAGTGCAGGACCCCATTGTTCTGGAATCAGACTGGAGAGAAACAAGTCTTTGGACCTGATATAATCAAAGATGCCGAAGAGCAAGTGAAGATTGTACGGGAAAATCTGAGAGTTGCCCAGTCTAGGCAGAAAAGCTATGCAGACAAGAGGCGTAGAGACTTGACATTTGAAGTCAATGACTTTGTGTACCTGAAAGTGTCACCGATGAGGGGCATTCGCAGATTCAACATCAAGGGAAAGTTAGCTCCCAGGTATATTGGACCATTCAAGGTGCTTGAGAAGAAAGGAGTGGTAGCTTATAAGTTGGAGTTGCCACCCAGTCTTACGGGAGTACATGATGTATTCCATGTCTCTCAGCTGAAGAAGTGTTTGAGGGTACCGGAAGAAGAGACACCCCTGGAGGGCCTAGATGTACAGGAAGACCTAACATACACAGAGCATCCAGTGAAGATTCTTGATACAGCAGAAAGAGTTACCAGGAACAAGAGGATCAAAATGTGCAGAGTGCAGTGGAAGCATCACACAGAAGCAGAGGCTACTTGGGAAAGAGAAGAAGAGATGAGAGCAGCTTACCCTAATCTCTTTGCTAGCCAACCTATGTGAATCTCGGGACGAGATTCTTGTTAAGGGGGGTAGGTTTGTAACACCCTAATTTTATTTTCAGGAAATTTAATATAAATTACACAGGCTTTATTTATTTTCCTAGGATTTTCTATGTTTAGTTTGCATTATAATGATTTATTTTGCCTTAGTTAAATAAAATCAACTATAGAGCAAACATGGTTGTGCATACATGCTGGTGCATATTTTATTGCTTGAATGTGTTAAGGATTTATTCCCAATTTATTGGGAATTTTTAGAGCTAATTTACCCCTTCAAATAAATCTTTGAAAATGTTTTGAATTTAAAAAGAAAAAAAAAGAAAGAAAGAGCAGGCCGGCCAGCCGGGCCGAATGGCCCAGCAGCCAGCCCACCCTCGCGCGCGCCCCTCCTCCCACCTGGGCCGAGCCCAACCCCAGCGCCGAGCCGGCCCAGTCCGACCCCGCGCCCCACTCCCACGCCCTCTCTCGCCGACCAGTGGGCCCCGCCCGTCAGCTCCTCCTCTTTCCTTTCGCCGTTGATGGCGCGCCTGCCTCCTCCTCATCCCGCTCGCTCCCGCTCGGCCGAGAGACCCCGACGAAGCTTCCTTCCCCCGAATCCGAGCCCACGCTCCCTTCCTTAAACGCGCCCCGCTCTAAATCCCACAATTTTCGCTCGGTTTCCTTGCTCCCTCCCTTCTTTCCATCCGGGCGCACATGACGCCGAGACCGCACCGGAACGCCCGCTCGTGCCCCCCATGCGCTCGGCCTCCAAACCTCCATAAAATCCCGCCCCGAGACCCCTCGCGCACCCTTTTCTTCACACTCCGAAGCAATTGCGCTCCCGTGCCCACACGAGCTCACAGTCCGCCATTGGAGCCCGCATCGGTGAACTCTCCCTCGCCCAAATTCGACGTCGCCGCACCAACCCCGGCCCTAATTCTACCTCCTCTCCCTTCGCAGGAACTCACCGGAGCTGTGCCGACCACTTTCGGAGCCCGGAGCCGCGTCGTCCCGCCATTCCGCGAAGACCGAACGTCCACTCGACGCCGCCCGTGCACGCCGTGCCCCGACCGTCGCCGCCGCACCCCGTCCGGCCACCACCGACCCACTCCCGCCGTCTCCGACCCCTAGGTGAGCTCTCCGCCGCACCCTAGACCTTCTGGGTTAACCCTAGCCGTGCCTAGCGCCGTCCCCGAGCCGTACCGCCGCCGCACGCCGCGCCGTGTCGCGCGACACGAGCGCCATGGGCATGGTCACCACTGCCTACGGCCGCTCTCACCCTCAGCCGTCGGATTCAGATCCAACCGCCCACATGCGAAAGTGACCGGTCAAACTCTGTCAAAACCGGGTCAGCGCCGTGCCTTTTGCTAAAGAGCCCCTGGATTTCTCGGGAATCAACCCGCGGTCCAGCGCAGTTATAGAATAATTAGATTTAGGTCCTGTTTTATCCTTTTTAGCCCCTGAGTTTTCGGGTTTTCGAACCCGCCGTCCAGAGCTCTGCGTTTTTGCTAGAAAACCCTCGGAGACTTTAGGTTTTCGCAGTTAAGCCCTCGGTTTTGAGAAAGTAGCCCCTGGGTTGACTGTTTTATCACAGTTATGCCCCTGGAACCTTAATTTATGCATAACTTTCACGTCTTAACTCCGTTTTGAGCGATTCTTGCGCTCACGCGACCGTAGCAGTGTGTAGATTAATTTTACGCTATTGTTCCAGTACTGTTTTCATGTAATGGTGTACTGTTTTCTTATAGATGTATGTTTGGTTTGCATGTATGTGTGCTTGTGTTGCTGGGTTTGCCGTGGACGTTAAGTAGACGTTGATCCGTCCGAGGAAGTTGGTGACCAGGTCCCTGAAGCTTTTGAGCAGCAGCAGCAAGACCCCTACGAGGAAGGCAAGTGTAACATGAACACCACCTATCATCTTTATTAATTGCATTTGCATGTGATATTTTGTTTGCCCTAAGGTTGTCCTAGCTACTTTTATCCAATATTTGTACCTGTCGGGTTGCATTTGGGTAGTTTGTGCTAGGTGCTGCGCGAACACACGTCCTTACTGTTTTAAATATTGATTATTTATGTCTATGCAACATATTTGTGAGCCTGACCCTCTGTGCTGTGTGCTTGAGTGGTCTTGCCTCTGTTAAAACTTGCTTTTTAGCAACTTGGGCTAGGGGGCTTGTGCATGTGCTTTGTGCTTTGCCAGCCACTCTCCGTAAGGACCTGTTCATAGAGCGGCCACCTGGGATAACAGCGCAACCCCAAGTTCTGGAATGGGACGGACGCGGCTCAGTAATTAGGTTGTTTTGGTCGGGAGTAACTTACCTGCGGGGCAAGAGGGGAGGTTAGTGTTTGTGGTCCCTGCGCTACCTCATGGTTGAGTGTGCTGTGTGCTTCTCCCTTTGGAGGCGGGCCCCACCGATGCGACCCTGAAACCTTAGCGGTTACTTCTTACCATCGTGATCTTTGGAAAGGCTCGTAGTGGGTTTGCTAGTCACCTCATCAAAGGGAATGTGGTGAGCTCCTAGCGTAGACTCACGGCTTGGTGGTGAAAGTGCGCAACCTCTCGAGAGTGTACAACTGACATGTCAGCCGTGCTCACGGTCAAGAGCGGCCCAGAACCTCATAATGATTAGTGGTTACCTGATTTTGGTTTGGGAAGTTAAATCTTGTATCTGAGTATTGATTAATTTTCTTATGCAATAATTTTGGGTAACGGTTTCTCAACTCTTTACTTAGTAAATAGCTTTAAATAAAACTTTACCAACTAAAAGCTAATGCAGTCGAGTCAGCCAACCTTAGAGCCTCATAGTTCGTGTTATGCTTGTTGAGTACATGTTGGTGTACTCACACTTGCTTTCTTTGTACTTTCTCCTGTTGTGGGTCATATCCAACTGCTGCTCAGTCAACGGAGACATGGAGGAGTACATTCAAGACTTCGACGAGTTTTAGGCTCATCGTTCACCAGTCGACGTCCCTGTGGCGGCTCCCTAGTGTTGTTTCCCGCTTCCGCTATCTTTGAGTTGACAAGACCGGTGGTCTTGGTGTAATAAAGTGGTACTATACTATTTATCGTTGTAATAACTCTTTAAACATGTGCTGTGTTATTACTTTTGTCATAATATATGCTAGACTTGATCCTGGAGCATATATGTTGTCCTGGTTCCGTTGGTTGAGAACTGGGTTGTGACAGTTCAGATATATGTTGATGACATAATCTTTGGTGGTTCATCTCACACTTTGGTGTCTAGTTTTGCTAAATAGATGAGCTGAGAATTTGAGATGAGTCTCATGGGTGAGCTCTAGTTCTTCCTCGGGCTGCAGATTAAGCAAGGCCCTGAAGGAACCTTCATCCATCAAGCCAAGTATACAAGAGACATACTCAAGAAGTTTGAGATTGGTGACTCCAAGCCCATGACGACTCCTATGAGTACAAACACGGCACTTGATGCGGATGAAGATGGGGAGGCGGTGGACCAGAAGGAATTTCGAGGGATAATCGGCTCACTTCTGTACCTGACGGCGACCAAGTCGGACACTTAGTTCGCGGTCTGCCTTTGTGCGCGTTACCAGGCGTCTCCTAGGACTTCTCACCGTAAAGCGGTGAAGCGCATTTTCAGGTATCTGAAATTCACTCCTGAGCTTGGTCTTTGGTACTCCTCGAGTTCTTCTCTTTTTCTTAGAGGGTTCTCAGATGCTGACCATGCTGGCTGCCGGATTGACCGCAAGTCAACCTCCGGCACATGCCAACTCTTAGGAACCTCTCTTGTCTCTTGGTCCTCCCGCAAGCAAGCTAGTGTATCCTTGTCTACCACAGAAGCAGAGTACATAGCTGCTGCTAGCTACTGCTCCCAGCTTTTGTGGATGAAAGCCACCCTTAGTGATTTCGGCCTTAGGTTTGGAAAAATCCCTCTTCTAGTGGACTCTACTTCTGCTATTTCTATAGCTAAGAACCCCGTCTTTCACTCTAGAACCAAACACATAGACGTGAGGTTTCACTTTCTGAGAGATCACTATGAGAAGGGGGACATAGACTTAGTCCACGTAGCATCTAAAAACCAGTTGGCCGATATCTTTACCAAGCCCCTAGAGTTTGGCGCTTTTGTGCACTTGAGAGGTGAGCTTTGGAGTGTGCTATCCCTTTTAGTCAGGGATAATACGCTATTCCTTTTAGTAAGGAATAACTTCCATAGTCTAGAATTTGCTTTTATCTTGCTTTTCTTTCTCTTTGTCTCTTTTGCATATTGTATCATATCATGCATTGCATTGTATCATATGCATTTTCACTTCACTAGCACTAGAGCTCTTTTGGAATGATAAGTTAGTACTTGCTTGTGCTAGATTGTACAGATGCATGCTTGATCATGCTTGGCTAAGCTCTCTTGAGTCTATTGAATACTAGTTGTGAGCTAAGTCATTTTATTCTTTGCAAATCAAAAACCTTGATCACCACTTGTTTTGGGTACCTAGCATGTGTAGGAATGTTGAATGCTATGCTATCTTTTCATACCTGGATATGCTAGTGGTATGCCTTTGCTATGATTATGCCTAAGCTTTAATGACACCTTGCTTAAATTGAAATCTGAATCAAAATGCTTACAAGTGGTGTTTTATGTGCTGAATTGAGAAAGATCTAGGTGGGTTTGCTTGTCACACTGATCTAGTTCGAGACAGCTTGCCTTTGGACTTTGGCATGAACTTGGACTAGGCTGTGTATGATCAAAACCTTGTCTTAAGCTTCTGATGGTTATATAACCTAGGCTTGGCATTGTAAATAACCCCTGGCACATAAAGAACTTGTTTATGAATACAAATGCATAAATCTGAAATTTGCAAGTCTCTAAAATGCTTATGGCTAGTTGTATATGCTTTGGTTGAGAGTAGCACACCTTGTATGCACTGCTAGCATTTTGTTGTTCATGCCTATCTTGCTAGGTGCTATTCATGTTGGTGATGCCTTCTTTTCATTAACCCTGAAAAACAAGCTTACTCTTGATATGTGTGAGATAGATTCATTTGAGCTTGTTATATGCTTCCTTGCCCTCACTTGCTCTGTATGCTAGAACTTGTGATTACTAGCTTTACATCCCTTCTGAGCTCTTTCAGTTACACACCTTGTATTTCATGGCATATTTTGAGGGGGAGCTGTCTAGTTCAGGAGGAGTTGAGTTCAAAGAACCCTTGATGTGTCCATTGTCAACAAGGGGGAGAAGTTTGGGGAGAAATTAGTGTACTTCCAAGGGGAGAAGTCTTAAAATATGGACAAATGGGGAGAACTCAGGAGAGTTTTACTTGAGGGGAGCTTTGCACTTATTTTGCATTTGTGAGGATGCATTTCAGGGGGAGTTGAGCTTTTAGCAAGCTCTTTGCATCGGTGCGTTGAGCCTTTTGCCTCTGTCTTGAGGAGCCGATGCTTTGCCTTCTTTTGTTGTCTCATTGTGCCCTGTTTCTTTGCTTGTATTTGGTTCTTGGGCATTTTGAGCAACTTTCTTCTTTCTTTCTTTCTTTTTCGGTTTTATGCTTTTCTTTTGTCTTTGTTCTATTTCAGGCTACAGGTTGGAGATGTGTTGACAATGCACTCATCAAGGGGGAGATTGAGAGCCAATGGACCGGCTTCATTGCTCTCCTGGTGGGATGAGTGATTGTCAACGGTGTAAGTCCTCCGATGGACTGGAGGCCCTCCGATGGACTAGAGGTAGAGGAGATGAAGACCTCGATGGACTGAGGCAAAAGCCCTCCAATGGACCGGAGGCAAGTCTCGGCGTCGGTCGGCCATGGGAGCTCGGTACACGGAGGGGCGGTTCGGCAACGGCGGTGTAAGCCCTCCGATGGACTGCGAGGCGACTCCGATGGACTGGAGAAGCCGGGTGCCACCGTGGTGCTCCAACCCGAATGCATGGCGCGAAGGCGTGCGAGGGAGGCTTTGGCGGCTTCGGCTCAAAACCGCCACCCAAGTTCAAGTGACTTGGTGGGTTGGGCTCCGACTCGCCAAGATAGAAGATTGGGCCAAGACCCGGCCCAGGAAGCCCGCAGAACAAAGTTTCCCGGTTTCTGACTTCAAAACCGGGGGAAGCTTCTGGACTACTGGCTACGTGGCGCACATCCAAGCGAGGCGTGGAGAAGAAGAAGATCAAGCCGTCATCGTAGTCATCCGATTGTATCTTTTCTGTTTGGCCCCCTCCGGGCATTTTTAGAGTAGGGGTCTTAATGTAATTGTGTCGTTTAGGGCGTAGGGTATAAATAGACTTGAGAGGCTCCCTTGGAGCTTATCTTGGCAGCCACAATACCCTAGTTTTCCTAACCCTAGCAGCCAAGGTCCAAAGAGAGGAGATTAGCTAGGAGATGAGTGCCTAGTTTAGTCAAATCTTGTCATTAGTGGGCGGATGATGGGAGGTAGGCTCTAGGGGGTCTTGTAAGACTTGATTTCGTGATTCAATCCAAGATTACCCCTTGGGAAATCCATGTCTTGAGCAGCTCAATTTCGTCCTTCTTTCCACCTCTCCGTTCTTATTCGTTTTTGGTTCCAATCCTTGGATTTTGGTGTGTTTCCTTTTGTCCAAGGTTGGGATCTTTATTTTGCTGATATTTTGCCTTGCTATGATGTGGTGAATCTCACTAGCCAAGTGCTAGAATCATTGAACCACGAGCAAGGGCCGTTCTTGTCCGATTTTAGTTTTTCGGTGTCAACTCACCTATCTCACGAGATTTGCAATTCCTGTGTATCCCTTGATCTTTTGGAGCTGATCTTTTGGGATTTGCTAGGGAGGGTACTTAGGATTGTCCATGCAAATTTTCGTGAAGTTTCGTTAAGATTTGACCCCGTTTCGATCGATTTTTCAAAAGGGTGTCGGGCTGTTTTTGAGTGCAGTTTTTCTGCTGAGTTAAATAGGATGGTCTAGAGTTAAATAGGACGGTCTGTAGAGACCGGATAGTCCGGTCTATAGTGTTTCTGGGCTGTTTTCAACCTCTTCTTAACTTAGTATGGTCTAGGCCTTTTGGGGGGTTCGGATGGTACGGTCTGTACAATTTTAGGCTGTTTTCTTGTGTTAGGTCCTCCTCTACTTTCTTGGTCTTTTCTCCTTGGTTTCTTTGGTCTTTGGAGTGTTTTTGTTTGCTTCAAACATGTTTTGTGTCAATCACTGCATGCCCATACTCTTCACTCACTTCTTAAGTGAGGCACACTTCGGTGTGTTGAGTGGCTAGTGTGCAACACTTGCAAGCTTTGTAGCTTGTCTTGTTTTGTCTGTGCCTTGTTGTTCTTGCTAGCTTTGGTGCTGCTTTAGTGTTTTCAGTTTAGGGTTTCTCAATGTGTTCTAGGGTTAGTAGCTTGTCTATGCTACGTAACTCTACACATTAGAGAGGTGTAGTTTTAGGTGTTGTGTTTGTCTGGGTGTAGTGTGTTTGCTCGTTTAGGTGTAGTTTGGTTGCTCGTCTTACGTCCTTTTCTTAGGGCGTTAATTCGAGTGCTTCCGCTTTCCACCCGATATGTATCTGTTCAGTGGACGGTATCGGGTGTGTGTGTGTGTTCGTGAGAGCGCACTTTGGGGGTTTGAGTTTGAGTTTTTCAAGTGCTCCTATTCACCCCCCTCTGGTCGCACGTCTCGGTCCTACATGTACTGGAGCCTCCTCATCGTCCTCTAAAAGCGAAGCAGTAGGTTTTGGAGCTGCAGCAGGTGCAGTATTACCAGAAACACTAACATCTTCCTCATCATCCTCATCATCCTCAAAAATGGTAGTACCTATCTCATTATCACCTGCAGGCTCAAAACCAGGGGTTGTGCAAGGCATAATTTCATCAAAAGTAACTTCACAATTCCCTACAATCCTGCCGGAGTCCAAGAGCCAAACGCGGTACGCACGCGAGTGCGTGGCATAGCCAAGAAAAACTCCGTCAGAACTATGAGGTTCGAACTTGTCCAAGTTCCCCTGCTTGAGCACAAAACACCTGCAGCCGAACACCCGCAGGTGGCTCACTTTAGGCTGCCGGCCAAATCCTAACTCATAAGAGGTCTTCTTAAGGATAGTTCGTAGGAAAATACGATTTGACACATAGCACGCAGTGTTGATTGCTTCGGCCCAAAACTTCCTAGGAGTCCTATGCTCATCGAACATCATCCTGGCCATTTTAAAAAGGGTCCGATTCTTGCGCTCAACCACCCCGTTCTGTTGAGGAACATATGGAGACGAAAACTGGTGTTCAAGACCTTGGCTATGGCAAAAGGTTTTGAAACAATCATTCTTGAATTCCGAGCCATTGTCACTGCGTAAAGCTCTCATGGCATGTCCTGATTCGTTTCTCAACCTCAAAACCAAGTCATGAACAAAATCAAAGGCCTCATCCTTACTCTCCATAAAATGCACCCAAGACCAACGAGAAAAGTCGTTCACGATCACGAGAACGTACCACTTTCCACCAACAGAACACACCCGAGAAGGTCCCACAGTATCCATGTGGAGCAACTCCCCAAGACGAGCTGTCATCACCTGATTAACAGGTGTGTGAGAAGTAGCCACCATCTTCCTGTGGCGACAGGGATGGCACACAAGGTAACGCTCACTCTTCAATTTGGGCAAGCCTCGGATTAGATCAAGTGAGCTAAGCTTTGCAAGCAAATCAAAGCTCAAATGACCAAGCCTCCTATGCCACTTCGACAAATCAGAGGAGGGACCGGCCAGCAAACACCGAGAAGGACCTGAGGAGCTCAAGAAGTCAACACGAAAAACCTTCCCAAACGGCAAAACCGGGCAAACCAAAGACTCTTGAGCATCCAAAACACAAGAACAACCCTTCTTAAAGCGCACCTCATATCCTTCCTCGAGAAGTTGTGAAATAGAGAGAAGGTTGTAACCAAGGTTACCAACCAAAGCAACATCCTTCAGGACAAAACTATCAAAAACTGGAACAGCACCAACACCTTTCACTTTACCTGTGCCTTTACCCCGCAAATGATATGCTCATTGGAACTCACTGGGGTGACACTAGAGAACCATCTATGATTACCGGTCATGTGGCGCGAACATCCGGAATCCATTATCCATATGTTCTCTAGGCCTTCATCCTGCATCAATAGCGGTTCATGGGGTGAGCATATGGTCAGAAACTGGGGTTAGTCTGAAAAGAAGCAAACCAGTGCTGAGCCATCTGCTCAAAAGAAGGGTTAGCAAAGTCACAATAAAACATCCCTTGTCCCCAACCCCACAGAGCCTGAAACTGCTTGTCACCATGTCCTACAAAGCGTGGTCCATCGTAGCTCTCAAAGCCTTGATCAGGTGAACCATAGCTGTACTGCTCACGACCCGGTGTCCTGTCGGCAAAGCGTACACCACCACTTGGAGCACCACGAGGAAAGTGGTCTCCTCTACCTCCACCTACACAACGTGGCCAGCGGTCTCGCCTATCCCCACGCCGAGGCTCAACAGTAGGCCAACCACCCTGGTAGTATTTGTCCTCGTTCCTCCACTCAACCTTACGCCTCTCAGTCCTCAACCTGCGGTAGCAAAACTCCACAAGGTGACCCTCCCTATGGCAGTAGTCACACACGTACCTCTTAGGTGGAGCATCCTTAGGTTGGTTCGGTTTCTTGGGCTGGCCCTTAGGCTCTAGAGTAGGCTTAGGAGGAGCATTCTTCTTAGCCCCTTGCTTGGAACTCTCAGGAGGTGTCTCAGTTGTGTGTCTGTTAGGTAGAGTGTCAAGTGAGTTCCTCACAAAGTTAGGCTTGGGAGTCCACACCTGTTTCTTAGGTGGTTCCCTGGGCTTATCTGTCCACACACCATCCTTGGGATTGTCAGACTAGAAATTAGGCTTGTTGTGGGTAGAGGGAAACTTCTCACTAATAGGAATCTCACTCCAATCACCAATCTTCCCATACAACTGATCAAAGTCAGCCTGGGTAGAGTGGTAGCCAACCCCTAACTTGTCACGCAACTTAAAGAAGCTATAACCATACCAAGCTGAGGCTCCCTAGCAGAAATCCAACTGAGAATTGTCCTAAGATAGGTGTTCTTATCCTTCAACTGAACTTTCTCAATGGCTAACTCATCAAGCCTATCTCTAAGGCCATCACAAATCAAACAATCAGCACTAACAGGGCTAGCAGTCTTTTTAGACTTCTTCAAAGCAGCCCTAACTTCCTCTAACTCCTTCCTAAGAGTGGGACACATAGCACAAGTAGCAAGCAACATTGGCCTAGCCTTCAACTCCTCTAGCGCTGTGGTAGTAGAGCACAACAAATCTACATTACTCGCATGCTTGGAACGTAAATCAGACAGCTCAGTAGCAAGGATATTACAATCAGTGCATTCTATCTCATCAGCAACAGCACTAGCTTCCTTAGCTACAGCAAGATCATTCAAAGCACATGCAAGTTTAGACTTAAAAGTCTCAAGCTCAGCCTTTAGAGTAGCAACCTTAGCATTTGCAGCCCTAAGATCCTTAGTAGCCACTCTAAGCAAGCGATCTTGGTTATTCAAAGCAGCAAACATAGCATCTTCATCATTCTCATCATCGCTCACCTAAGGCTCAATGGAGGACTTGTTGTAGTTCTCGGAGTCGGTGGAGCCGGCTTGATCACCCTTGATCGCCATGGTAGAGTAGCCGATCTCGTCATTGAAGAAGCAGAGTTTGGCGTGCCCCACGATCTTCTTCTCTCCATCATCATCGCTGTCGGAGCCGGAGTCGCTGGAGCTACCGTCTCAGTCGCTGGAGCTGGCGAGGAAAGCACGATCGCGCTCCTAGGCATGCTTCTGGTACTGCTTAACGAACTCCCTTTTACCGAAGTATGGCTTCTTCTTCTTGTCGCCCTTGTACTTGCCCTTCTACTTGTCAGAGGTGTACTCGTCCTTGTACTTGTGGTCCTTGCTGGCGGAGTACTTTTCCTGAGCTCTCCTCTAGGGGCAGTCGGCGATGAAGTGGTCCGTCTTCCCACACTCGTAGCACTGGAGCTTGTCACCTCTTCTGCGGCTCATTCGGTTGGAGTAGAGGCGCTAAAACTTGTTCGAAAGCAGGCACAGTTGATCATCATCTAAGGCCTCCATTTCCTCCTCCTTAACTGCAATCAAAGACAAAGCATAGCCGACATAAGGGTTAGCGTTAGCAGCACCGCCACTACTAGGCCCAGACATCAGAGCTAGGCTCTTGGGAGTTGGTCCACTCATTCTGGCCTGAGTCTGAGCGTCAACCTCCAAAGCCTTTAACTTACTATACAGCTCGTCTGTGGTGAGAGTCTCATAGCCACTTGACTCGACTATAGACTCCTTCTTCATTTGCCAACTACTATGATCCAAGGCAAAGAGTAGCTTGCAAGCCTGCTCATGGTCGTCATATGGCAAAGCCCCATTCTTCGCATTCGCATGAATCTTGTTAGCAATCGATTGAAACCGACTGAACAAGTCATCAATGCTCTCGCTAGGTTGCTGGGAGAAGTTCTCATACTCGTGCTTGTAAGTCTCGTACAGCGTAGCCTTGAGCTGACTTGTCCCCTCATGGAAGTTTGCAGATGGCTCACTCTAATGAACTCAGAGCGGCTCAGGGCTATCAAAAGAAAATTCCTAGCCTTGCTATTTGCTTCATGTTCCCACTACTGTAGTTGGGTCACATGATTCTCAATCACCTAAAAATTAGCGCGCTGACAAATATCCCAAATGGACGAATGTTGGCTTTGGAGGAATGCTGCCATGCGGATCTTTCAATATGTGAAATCGGAGCCATCAAACCCTGAAATCTTGCCAACGGACTGATCCATGGTCGCCTCTCTATGGATCTAGAACCGGTTAAGGTATAGAAGGTCCTAACTTGGCTTTGATACCAATTGAAGGACCGAAAGAGCGACCTCGAGGGGGTGAATAGGTCGACACCTAAAGACCTACCACCCAAAATCCTCTCTTCTCAAACGTGCAAGATCACGTAGCTAGACAAGCTACCGACCCTAGGATACGATGAGGAGAGTTACATGGAACCACACGAAAGCACTTGCTCAGACACCAATCGAAAATGACACAAAATGAGGCAAAACACCAAGAAAATCTCAGATTACAAGATGGGAAAATCATCTCCAAACGACCACCCACTTCCTACCCACTTACAACGGAGCCTAGATCTCTCTAAACTCACTAAACATGATGCTCTTGCTTGGATTTTGAAAAATCACCCTTAATCCCTAGGTCTAAGGATTCTAAAGCAGCCAAGAGAGGGAGATAAGGCAGCCATCTCCCTTATTTATACTACAGATACTTAACCCTAGTAGTTTTTCAGTTAACCCCCTATATTACAGACGCTTACACTAGAAAGGCCTATATGGGCAATAAAAACGCCGCGAATGAACGAAGACGATGAAGTCCAAGGCGTATTTGGTTTCTCCACCTCGTCCGGATGGTCTCCACGTGTCCAGTAGCTCATCCCTCGGATAACTATCGGTTTTGGGATACCGGAAACCAAGCCCCTTGTTTTGACAATGGAACTAGGAAACGCTCTGGACCCCCGGTTTTGACACTCGAACCGGGAAACGATCATGGGCTTCAACAGTAGAGTGATTTTACGCCTCACGACATCGTCTCGGGCCCAATGTCGCACTTATGGGCCGAGCCTAACTTGGACCGTAGCCCAAGCCACCTGCCAGTCCACTTGGCAGGGATTCTGTCACACCAAGTCCAATCTGGCGCTGCCTCTCAGTCCACTCGAGAGGGCTTCTCCTCCAGGTCACTCTTAGGAGGTGCTCGCTAGTCCATCAGCAAGTCTTCGGTGTTGACAAGTGCTCGTCATAGCCAGGATTAAAGATTAGTCTCGGTACACTTGAGTCCCTCACATGTAAGTTGGGCCAAAAAAACTTTGGTGATACATATTTTTGAGGTTTCGTTCCTTTGGTGTGGTTTCCTCATTCATCTTACCAACAAATCCAACAACCCTTGCTCCAGAGTCCCACAACAAATCATATGTTAACAACAGTGGACGGACAAAAACCTGTATCGAATTTAATTTCTCCCATCGGCCTACATAGATGGAAAAGCGTTATATTCATTGGTTCCTCCTTACTAGAGTGTATTAGGAAAAAGGTTAATTTTCACCCTCTTCGGTCTAGGCAAACTGAGTCATGGTGCACTGGTTTAGTATCTTAGCCTAGTGCGGAAGCACAGGCTCAAGTGGCAGAAGTGGAGGGCGTGTAAGTTGGGCCAAAATAACTTTGGTGATGCATATTTTTGAGGTTTCGTTCCTATGGTGTGGTTTCCTGATTCATCTTACCAACAAGTCCAACAACCCTCGATTCCGTGGCCCACAACAAAAGATATGTTAACAACAGTGGATGGACCAAAACCTGTATTGAATTAATTTTCTCCCAACGGCCTACATATATGGAAAAGTCTTATATTCATCAGTTCCTCCTTACTAGCGTATACAAGTTTTTGGATTAGGAAAAGTTTAATTTTCGCTCTCTTGAGTCTAGGCAAACTAAGTCATGGTGCGCTGGTTTCGTCTCTCGGCCTAGTGCTGAAGCGTGGGATCAAGTGGCAGAAGAGGAGGGCATATAAGTTGGCCCAAAATAACTTTGGTGATGCATATTTTTGAGGTTTTGTTGGTATGATGTGGTTTCCTCATTCATCTTACCAATAAGTCCAACAGCCCTCGATTTCGAGTCCTACAACAAATGATATGTTAAGAACAGTGGATGGACCAAAACCTGTATCGAATTAAGTTTTCCCTATGGGTCTACATATATGGGAAAGCGTTATATTAATTCATTCCTCCTTACTAGTGTGTTCAAGTTTTGGTCTTGGAAAAAGTTTAATTTTTGCCCTCTTCAGTCTAGGCAAACTGAGTCATGGTGCGCTGGTTTCGTATCTCGGCCTAGTGCGGAACCGCGGGCTCAAGTAGCAGAAGAGGAGGGCATGTAAGTTGGGCCAAAATAACTTTGGTGATGCATATTTTTGAGGTTTCGTTCCTATGGTGTGGTTTCCTCAATCATCTTACCAGTAAGTCCAACAGCCCTCGATTTCGAGTCCCACAACAAATGATATGTTAACAACATTGGATGGACCAAAACCTGTATCGAATTAAGTTTCTCCCATGTGCCTACATATATGGAAAGCGTTATATTAATTCGTTCCTCCTTACTAGCGTGTTCAAGTTTTTGGTTTAGGAAATCGTTTAATTTTCGCGCTCCTAAGTCTATTCAAACTTAGTCATGGTGCGCTGGTTTCGTATCTCACCCTGGTGCGGAAGCGCGGGCTCAAGTGGCAGAAGAGGAGGGCATGTAACTTGGGCCAAAATAACATTGGTGATGCATATTTTTGAGGTTTCGTTCCTATGGTGTGGTTTCCTCAATCATCTTACCAACAAGTCCAACAACCCTCGATTCTGAGTCCTTCAACAAATCACATGCTAACAACAGTGGACGGACCAAAACCTGTATCGAATTAAATTTGTCCCATCGGCCTACATATATGGAAAAGCGTTATATGCATTGGTTCCTCCTTACTAGCGTGTTAAAGTTTTTCGATTAGGAAAAAGGCTAATTTTCGCCCTGTTTAGCCTAGGCAAACTGAGTCATCGTGCGCTGGTTTCGTATCTTGGCTTGGTGCGGAAGTGCCGGCTCAAGTGGCAGAAGAGGCGAGCATGTAAATTGGGCCAAAACAACTTTAGTGATGCATATTTTTGAGGTTTCGTTCCTATGGTATGGGGTCCTCAATCATCTTACCAACAAGTCCAACAACCCTCGATTCTGAGGCCTACAACAAAAGATATGTGAACAACAGTGGATGGACCAAAACCTGTATTGAATTAATTTTCTCCCATCGGCCTACATATATGAAAAAGTCTTATATTCATCAGTTCCTCCTTACTAGCATATACAAGTTTTTGGATTAGGAAAAGGTTTAATTTTTGCACTCTCGAGTCTAGGCAAACTGAGTCATGGTGCGCTGGTTTCGTCTCTCAGCCTAGTGCTGAAGAGCGGGCTCAAGTGGCTGAAGAGGAGGGCATATAAGTTGGGCCAAAATAACTTTGGTGATGCATATTTTTGAGGTTTTATTGGTATGGTGTGGTTTCCTCATTGATCTTACCAATAGGTCCAACAACCCTCGATTCTTGGTCCCACAACAAATGATATGTTAACAACAGTGTATGGACCAAAACCTGTATCGAATTAAATTTCTCCCATGGGCCTACATACATGGGAAAGCGTTATATTAATTCGTTCCTCCTTACTAGCGTGTAAAAGTTTTTGGATTAGGAAAAAGGTTAATTTTCACCCTCTTCAGCCTAGGCAAACTGAGTCATGGTGCGCTGGTTTCGTCTCGCTGCCTAGTGCTGAAGCACCGGCTCAAGTAGCAGAAGAAGAGGGCACAAAAGTTGGGCCAAAATAACTTTGGTGATGCAAATTTCTGAGGTTTCATTCCTATGGTTGGTTTCCTCAATCATCTTACCAACAAGTCCAACAACCCTCGATTCTGATTCCCACAACAAATCACAGGTTAACAACAGTGGACGGACCAAAACCTGTATCGAATTAAATTTGTCCCATCGGCCTACATATATGGAAAAGGGTTATATGCATTGGTTCCTCCCTACTAGCGTGTAAAAGTTTTTCGATTAGGAAAAAGGTCAATTTTGGCCCTCTTCAGCCTAGGCAAACTGAGTCATGGTGCGCTGGTTTCGTATCTTGGCCTGGTGCGGAAGCGCCGGCTCAAGTGGCAGAAGAGGAGGGCATGTAAATTGGGCCAAAACAACTTTAGTGATGCATATTTTTGAGGTTTCGTTCCTATGGTGTGGTTCCTCAATCATCTTACCAACAAGTCCAACAATTCTCGATTCTAAGGCCCACAACAAAAGATATGTGAACAACAGTGGATGGACCAAAACCTGTATTGAATTAATTTTCTTCCATCGGCCTACATATATGGAAAAGTCTTATATTCATCAGTTCCTTCTTACTAGCGTATACAAGTTTTTGGATTAGGAAAAGGTTTAATTTTCGCCCTCTCGAGTCTAGGCAAACTGACTCATGGTGCGCTGGTTTCGTTTCTCAGCCTAGTGCTGAAGAGCGGGCTCAAGTGGCAGAAGAGGAGGGCATATAAGTTGGGCCAAAATAACTTTGGTGTTGCATATTTTTGAGGTTTCATTCCTATGGTGTGGTTTCCTCAATCATCTTACCAACAAGTCCAACAACCCTCGATTCTAAGGCCCACAACAAAAGATATGTTAACAACTGTGGATGGACCTAAACCTGCATTGAATTAACTTTCTCCCATTGACCTACATACATGGAAAAGTCTTATATTCATCAGTTCCTCCTCACTAGCGTATACAAGTTTATGGATTAGGAAAAGGTTTAATTTTCGCCCTCTTGAGTCTAGGCGAACTGAGTCATGGTGCGCTGGTTTCGTCTCTCGGCCTAGTGCGAAAGCGCGGGCTCATGCGGCAGAAGAGGAGGGCATATAAGTTGGGCCTAAATAACTTTGGTGATGCATATTTTTGAGGTTTTGTTGGCATGGTGTGGTTTCCTTATTCATCTTACCAATATGTCCAATAGTCCTCAATTTTGAGTCCCACAACTAATGATATGTTGACAACAGTGGATGGACCAAAACCTTTATTGAATTAAGTTTCTCCCAAGGGCCTATATATAAGGGAAAGCATTATATTAATTCATTCCTCCTTACTAGCGTGTTCAAGTTTTTGTTTAGGAAAAAGTTTAATTTTCGCGCTCTTTAGTCTAGGCAAACTTAGTCCTGGTGCGCTGGTTTTGTATCTCGGCCTGGTGCGGAAGCGCGGGCTCAAGTGGCAGAAGAGGAGGCATGAAACTTGGGCCAAAATAAATTTGGTGATACATATTTTTATGGTTTCGTTCCTATGGTGTGGTTTCCTCAATCATATTACCAACAAGTCCAACAACCCTCGATTCTGAGTCCCACAACAAATCACATGTTAACAACAGTGGACGGACCAAAACCTGTATCGAATTAAATTTCTCACATCGGCCTACATATATAGAAAAGCGTTATATGCATTGGTTCCTCCTTACTAGCGTGTAAAAGTTTTTGGATTAGGAAAAGGTTAATTTTCGCCCTCATCAGCCTTGGCAAACTGAGTCATGGTGCGCTGGTTTCGTATCTTGGCCTAGTGCGGAAGCGCCGGCTTAAGTGGTAGAAAAGGAGGGCATGTAAGTTGGGCAAAACAACTTTGGTGGTGCATATTTTTGAGGTTTTGTTCCTATGGTGTGGTTTCCTCATTCATCTTAACAACAAGTCAAACAACCCTCGATTCCGAGTCCCACAACAAAAGATAAATTAACAATAGTGGATGGACCAAAACTTGTATTGAATTAAGTTTCACCCATCAGCCTACATATATTGAAAAGCCTTATATTCATCAGTTCCTCCTTACTAGCGTGTACAAATTTTTGGATTAGGAAAAAGATTAATTTTCACCCTCTTGTGTCTATGCAAACTGAGCCCTGGTGCGCTGGTTACATCTCTCAACCTAGTGCCGAAACGCGGGCTCAAGTCGCAGAAGAGAAGTGCATATAAGTTGGGCCAAAACAACTTTGGTGATGCATATTGTTGAAGTTTCGTTCCTATGATGTGGTTTCCTCATTCATCTAACAAACAAGTCCAACAACCCTCCATTCAGAGTCCCACAACAAATCATATGTTAACAACAGTGGACGGACCAAAACCTGTATCGAATTAAATTTTTTCCGTCGGCCTACATAGATGGAAAAATGATATAGACAAGAGCCATTGGACGGTATAGCTTACCACCAGATGGTATAGCCGAATCCACCAGACGATATAAACTACCATCGGATGGTAAAAACAGGAGCCACTTGACTGAATAGACTACCACCGGACGGTATAGCAGGAGCCACCGGATGATATAGCCTACCCACCGGAGGGTCCTGTGGTGAACCACCGGACGGTTCGCTGGTGAACCACCAGACGAAATAGCTCAGGAAAAAAACTGCTGCGCAAAACTTAAGTTTCCAAAGCCAAAACTTGACCAAACGTTCACCAATCTTCACGAAATTTTGCACACACTATCCTAGCTCTATTCCAAAGCTATTCCCAAAAGATCTATGGAAAAATATCATGCGATTAGCAGGAATTTCAGGTCTCGTGAAAAGGGAACCTTTGGGCAAGAAAGGGGGAAAACCCAAGAACAACTTGCTCGTGGCAATCCTTTGGGATTGAGATGTTCTAAGATATAATTTGCACGTCTTTGCAAGTTCAAAACACTAGCAATAAAAAAATCTAGGGCTTGGTCAAGCACAAACACATCAAAAGACCAAGGAACCAAGATCAAAACCCAATCAAGAAGGGGGAAGGAAAGAACACACAAGGTGCTACACAAAATCCATCTATTAATGGCCCAAAGGGGTCTCAATCTCAGATTACAAGATGAGAAAATCATCTCCAAACAACCACCCACTTCCTACCCACTTACAACGGAGCCTAGATGTGATGCCCCCGGCATCTCAAAAGCCTTAACACACAGTTAGATGAGAAGTAACGATGGATTTAAGATTAATTATGCTTAGAGAATAATGAGGACTAGGTGGAGAAATCACTAAGTCAAAATTTTTCTATTCAAAATACAAAACCGCACATTACTTGGTTGAGGGAATCAACACCCATAAGCTTTTGTGCAAAACACCGAGTACAAAAGTTCTAATCAGGAAATAATCTTCTACTTTGCTACCTTGACCATGTTCAAAAACTTAAAGAAAAGGGGTCCAAAAATTTAATTGAATCCAACCAACCCTCATCTTGAAGTGTGATCATGACCAAACTTGAGCCCTAAGAAAACTTTAAATGGAACCACAAATTCTCTTGGAATTAGCCCAATTCAATCAACACTTGGGATAATTACCAAGTCTAGATTTTTAGCCCTTTCTCAAACTTCATTCTGAAATTACTTTTGATTTCACTATAGCATTTAAAATCTTCCTTTCCATGAAATGAAATTGGATCCATCAACTTTCAAATGCATCAGACCTTGAAGTCATTGGACCTCATTTGTACTTCAAAAGTTGAAAACAAGAAAGACTCTATATAAAGTAAACTTTCTGTTTGACCAAACCTTTGAGCACATTTGTGTTTGTATTTCAAAATCTGTTGTGATATAGACAAAACTTAATATACCAAACTTGTAGGAAATTTCATGATGAACAACTTTATTAATTGGTGCTTTGACATACATTAAGGTTTGCATGGTGTTTTAGCTTGATCTCTGTTGAACTAGCAAATCTGTGACAACCTGACCTAGTAATTCAAATATTTCTCTAACCCACAGCCATAGTTTTGCAAGACCATAATTGAAGGAGTTGTAGATACTAGAGTTCCCAACAAAAGTATCAATAAGCTTTTTGAGTGAAAGTGACTGGAAGAGGGTCTTTTAGACTTTCTAATGTAATCGGGTCTGTAGGCCAAATTGAAGCTAGAGAACTAAATTCAAATGTAGTTCATATTTCCATATATTTTTCGGTATCAAGCCTTTTGACAAAGTTGTAGAACTCAAAGAGTAGAACATCTCATCCCATTGCCACTTTCCAAAATCAGAATCTAAATAGGACAAAAATGCAAATTACAGAGGGGAAGAAAACACAAATGGGGATGGTTTTTCTCTGAGTCGCTGACAAGTGGGGCCCACTTGCCAGCGCCGCCGCGGCTCCCCAGCCCATGGACACCGCGTGGCCGGCGATGTACGGGCAGTGCTCTCGCGCCATGGATTGAGCCGCTGAGTGCGGCATTAAGTGGAGAACGAAGCTCTCTCTCGTTCCCCTTTCTCTCCTCGTCATCCCGTCCACCGAGACCCTTTCCCTTGCCTTTGCAGTTCGTGGCCACCATTGACGGCCGCCGTCCGACCCTCCCGAGCCACGAGACCATCATCACCACTTTCGCCATTCCCCTACGCACCTGTAGGGCTAAACCTCATCGCCGTTTCCCCACCCGACAGCGAGATCCTCCTCGCCTCGACGTCGCGAGCGCCGAGTTCGTCGCCGGTGCACCCTCGGTTCACCACCTCCGTCTCTCCTCTCCGAGCCACCACCACGCCCTAGGCCACTGTGGTATGTTCCGCTCTAAGCGCTGTGGTATGTGTCTTGCAGGTCTCACGATCTAGCCCCTGAAGTTTTGGAATAATCGCGGATTAGTCCCTGGATCTATGGGTTTTCCATTTAAATGCATTATTTGGGCTGAGAAATTTAGAAAATCGTAGTAAATCGAATAAAAATCATAAAAAGGCAAACTCAGTTGCATTGGACTCCTCTCAAGTAGATCTATTGAATGGTTATGATGTGGAGCCATGAATAGACTATTTTAACCCTGGTTTTGCTTGTGCGTGTTAAACCATCTTAAATGGTAAAAATGACCTTAGTGAGCTCCAAATTTATGAAACTTGGACAGTAGCTTTGTTATGGCATCTAGGCGCTGTGTAATTTTTGGTAGCCCTAGCACTGCTTGTTTATTTACTGCTTTGCCCCCATGCATGTATTATTGTGTTTTATTAATATGGGAAGTACTTGCCTTATGATATTTGCTCCAAATATGGTACTAGATTTTTGGGACACACCTAATGCTATGTTTAGCTTGCTGGTAAAGTTTAAGGCTCTGCATGTTAAGTTTGAATGGTGATTTGAAAATGGCAAAGTGTCACAAGCTTAAGTAAATAATAGGAAAAGTGGTTTTAGGGTGCATAATAAATTCCATGGAAAATTTGGTAGTGTGCTAGTTATAATTAGAGTCTAGAAAGAAGTTTCTTGTATTTTATGAACATTATTTTATTTTCCATCTAAAATAAGCTAGAATAAATATATAGGAAATAGATGTCCTATCAAACCCTGGCCATTATGCTTGATGATTTTTATACATATTAATATTGTCATGCTGTGCTTGTTGTATAAGTTTCATGGCAACAAACCATTCCAGTGATTTATAACAAATCTGAGAATTTAAATGGTGAATATTTTGCTGGAATTTTCATAATTAAATTATAAATCCTTCAGAGCTGAAATTTTGGCAGTAGCATAGTGTAGTGTAATTCTACATGTCATCAAAATCTGAGCTCATTTGGGATTGTCTAACTATATGAACTTCTGTGTGCATTTTTATTCATAAAACGAGAAGGTACATCGATTATATGTATAGATGTTTATTTACAATTAGTATCATTGTGCATATTGAGTGATTTCTCACTGCATACCATCTACTATTTCTACATGTCACACTTGTTAAGAAATTAAGTTACCTACTCCTGTAAAACACCTGTGGTCAATGTAGGGTCTTAATCCATTAAGCAAACAAGGTGTGTGGTATAATTAGTGAGTGTCCCCTATGTATGCCAGCATGAAGTGTATGATTTCAACTTGTTGTTAAATGAAAATAAACACCAACTCACCCATCTTAGTGTTCTATGATATATTACTTGCTTTTACCGGCTCACATCATTAATACGTTTGTCGTATGATTACTAACTTGATAAGTGCAATCATATGATCGATTGAGTATATGTTTGATCTAGATCCTTAAAGGTACTCCTTGTTTAAGTAGTTTATCAATCACCTTTTTGCCTGTTCATGAAATTGTTATTCATGTGTGTGCTTAACACTCATGCATCTCGTATATTGCATCATGCATGTCAATCATATAGTGGCGCTCATTGCAGATACGTGATCAAGAAACGAGCGCGTGAAACTACCTCACCCAACGGTGATCCAAAAGATCAACTAAGCCCCAAGCATGACCTGGAGTGCCCATCAGTCGTATTTGGGAGGAGGAGTTATCCAAGGGATCAAGGGGTTGGCTGGGGCAAAGCCTCACAACCCGGCAAACTAACAGTAGCTTAGTTTGTTGGTTTTCTTATAATAAAAGCAAAGGTAGGCAGGACCATGAATTCTCCCAGCTAATATAATCTTGTTTGATGATTACACATCTGCATTAGGAGTTGATTGGAAACATCTGCATTAGACTTCCCGGCCGCCTTGGCCCTAGCACGTATACGTAGAGTTCGTAGGACGAGTATGCCTAATAATGCTAGGTACGAGTAGACACGAGTGAATGGAGTCACTCGTCGCGTAGGTGATTTCAAAATCACAAAAATTTTACTACTCTGGCAGTTCTTATTATATCTGTGATTTAAATCGAGACCTGGCGGAGATATGGGTATATAAGAAAAATGATAATGATGAGATGGATGGTTTGGCGGACTCCGCCCGTGTCGCATAAGGCCCATCCGCTGTTCGCCTGCTGATTGGCATAACATTGCTAGAGTGCTTATCCAGGCCACGGGACTGGTTAAAGTCTTACTTGTGCCATCCGAAGAACAGAGACAGGCTTCTACTGTTACACCTTGGGGAGCTTGTAGTCGAGGGAGGGCTGGACCCGGTACGCCGAGGTAATGCTCCTAAGGCGGCACAACCTGGGAACTACGGAGGGATTGAATCGAACTTCGGATGGGACAAGTGGAGATGGGAGGCATATGTGAGAACGCCGGGGGTTAGTAAGCATATGCCACCTGGTATTTCTAGTTATTCTCGAGAATTAGAAAATCGATTCGAATCGCTGATGCTCACCAGGTGTGAGAATGCCAATATCGTACACGGGCAACGTTGTAACAACTTCAACATCTATGCTTATATTCATGTTTTCAGATACAACATGCTTGTATGTGTATGCTATACTATTATGCAAGGTTACTGTTGGATACTCATGCTTTATTCTCATGCAAGTATTTACTTTATGATATTAATGACAATCATGGTTAAGGGATAGCAGCTGTCAAATCCTGCTATCCTACAGCAACATGTTGTTAATAAAAATCAATGGCTAAGGATCCACATGATTAGCAACTTTGCGTCAGCCGTAAGCCTTTCCATTAAGTCCTACTGAGTAATTAGTACTCAGGGTTTGCCCCCATTTTTGGCTCACAGGTACCGAAGATGTTTGGATAGTTGCTTGGAGGAGGGTAACACCGGTGGGCTCAGTGTTGCTCTCCTTGTTCATCATCGCATGGAGACTTAAGTATTTTTATTTCCGCTGCGAGATGTTTTGAAAACGCTTCCACTATCTTTTGAGCATATACTTGACTATCTATATTTGGTTTGTAAGTACTTTAATTTAACTCATATTTTACTATCAACTGCCTGTGATGATGTAACTGTTGTGACTCCATCGAGGGCTGGATGTGTGTGATGTCGGTATCCTTGGGCAATGGTTACATCGAGTGTCCTTTTGGGTAGCTCGACGGACTAACGGGTTTAGTTCAGCCTAAGTGCACTGCGAGCCAGAGGTGGCAGGTGTGCTTAGTCTGGATTAAGCAGGGCGGTTCCGCCAAAGCTGGTATCAGAGCCGATCATACACAGACAACAGTCATGTCATCGAGTTTTGTTTTACAAACCTATTTTCGAAAACCCCTTTCAAGTAATTCCGAAAATGAGAGTACGATATGCCCCTATTAAGGATGTTAGTGAATATCAGGTGACATCGCTAACATTCTAACCTAGATAGAACTCATATGCATCTTCGGTACTTTGGGAAGCAACTTTTTGGCCATAGCTATCCCCAGTATTAGAGGAACGCTATCGGGGTTTGCGGATGGTTGTACACCCTGCATTCATGCTGTGTAGGATAATCTCTTTAAGGGTGGTGGGCATGCTTGGAGCTTTCATGCCCACCACACTTACATTTGGTTTGGGGATCCATCTTCTTCTCCATAATCCTCAGTACTGGTGGAAAGTCAAGCTTTGAGAAAAGGTGCAAAGGCCCACTCAACGCTGTCCACGCAGCGGTCACGCGTGGATGCCACACTAGGTGGTAATGTATGAGCATGCATTCTTCTGCAGGTACACTAACAACGTGCGAAATTAAGAACGACTAGAGGACGGCTAGTTGCATTATGGAGAGACATGCATATATGTCACCAAAATATCGCTAGATATATATAATATACAAAGGATGTGTGATGTGAGACCGAATAGGACGAATCATGCATAATTCCATCTCATCTGATGTGCCTTGCTATGTGTTTGATTGAAAGTAACTAGATTCTTACTGCATCTATAAATATGTTTGTTTGGTAGTAACAAGTTGCACATAAGTTTTGTCTGTTGCTACTGTTTTGATGTGTAGTTCAAGATGCAAATAAAATCGATACAAACTTTATTTAAGATGATCGTAGAATATAGAATTTGTGATCTCTTTGCTATAGGATGTTTTCCCTGAAAATGCTTGGATTTCAAAGCCCAACCTAAAACATGTTAAAAACCGAAATCTGCACTTATGTGAGCGACAGTTTGAAATTTCAAATCTGGTGATGCTCTAAACACATTGAATGAAAACATTCTATACCAAAGTTGTAGAGAATAACAAAACAAACAACTTTTGAATGTTGACTTTGTTGCAGAAATGCATACAAGGATGTTCTATGATCAGTTTAAGTCGAAATTAAAATCTGGACAGACAGTATGAAGCGTGCGAATTGAAGCTCTGGGCCTGATCTAAACAGAATTGGCTAAAACTTACTATACCAAAGTTGTAGCACATGAAATTCGTAACAACTTTTCTATTTTGATCATCTCTAGAAAACGCTTCTAACTAGGCCCAATACCTGCATCTAAAACAGAACTCGAATCTGGGCAGATTGGACCACATAATAGTAATTTGAAGTTTTATGCCTTTTCTGGTCCGAACTGGTAGAAACATTCTACAGCCATCTCCCTTATTTATACTACAGATACTTAACCCTAGCAGTTTTTCACTTAACCCCCTATATTATAGACGCTTACACTAGAAAGGCCCGTAGGGGCAATAAAAACCGCCGGGAAACTCGGATGAACGAACTTGATGAAGTCCAAGGCGTATTTGGTTTCTCCGCCTCATCCGGATGGTCTCCACGTGTCTAGTAGCTCATTCCTCGGATAACTACCAGTTTTGGGACACCGGCAACTAAACCCTTGGTTTTGACGATGGAACCAGGAAACGCTCCGGACCCCCGGTTTTGACACTCGAATCGGGAAAGGATCATGGGCTTCAACAGTAGAGTGATTTTATGGCTCACGACACCGTCTCGGACCCAAGGTCGCACTTATGGGCTGACCCTAACTTGGACCGCAGCCCAAGCCACCTGCCAGTCCCCTTGGCAAGGATTTTGTCTTGCCAAGTCCACTCTGGCGCTGCCTCTCAATCCACTCGAGAGGGCTTGTCCTCCAGGTCACTCTTAGGAGGTGCTCGCTAGTCCATCAGCAAGTCTTCGGTGTTGACAAGCGCTCATCACAGCCAGGACGAAAGACCAGACTCGTTACACTTAAGTCCCTCACATGTAAGTTGGGCCAAAACAACTTTGGTGATGCATCTTTTTGAGGTTTCATTCCTATGGTGTGGTTTCCTCATTCATCTTACCAACAAATCCAACAACCCTCGATTCAGAGTCCCACAACAAGTCATATGTTAACAATAGTGGATGGACCAAAACCTGTATTGAATTAAATTTCTCCTATCGGCCTACATAGATGGAAAAACGATATAGACAAGAGCCATCGGACGGTATAGCTTACAACCAGACGGTATAGCCGAAACCACCGGATGATATAAACTTCCTCCGGATGGTAAAAACAGGAGCCACTAGACAGAATAGACTACAACCGGATGGTATAGCAGGAGCCACCGGATGATATAGCCTACCCACCGGATGGTCCTGTGGTGAATTACCGGACGATCGAACGATATAGCTCAGGAAAAAACTATTGAGCAAAAATTGAGTTTCCAAAGCCAAAACTTGACCAAACGTTCACCAATCTTCACAAAATTTGGCACATACTATCCTAGCTCTATTCCAAAGCTATTCCCAAAAGATCTATGGAAAAAGATCATGCGATTAGCAGGAATTTCAGATCTCGTGAAAAGGGAACCTTTGGGAAAGAAAGAGGGAAAACCCAAGAACAATTTGCTCGTGGCGATCCTTTGGGATTGAGATGTTCTAAGACATAATTTACACGTCCTTGCAAGTCCAAAATGCTGGCAATAGAAAGATCTAGGGCTTGGTCAACCACAAACACATCAAAAGACCAAGGAACGAAGATCAAAACCCAATCAAGAAGGGGGAAGGAAAGAACACACAAGGTGCTACATGAAATCCATCTATTAATGGCCCAAAGGGGTCTCAATCTCAGATTACAAGATGGGAAAATCATCTCCAAACAACTGCCCACTTCTTACCCACTTACAATGGAGCCTAGATCTCTCTAAAGTCACTAAACATGATGCTCTTGCTTGGATTCCGAAAAATCACCCCTAATCCCTAGGTCTAAGGATTCTAAACCGGCGCAAGAGAGGGAGATAAGGCAGCCATCTCCCTTATTTATACTACAGATACTTAACCCTAGTAGTTTTTCAGTTAACCCCCTATATTACAGACGCTTACACTAGAAAGGCCTATATGGGCAATAAAAACGCCGCGAATGAACGAAGACGATGAAGTCCAAGGCGTATTTGGTTTCTCCACCTCGTCCGGATGGTCTCCACGTGTCCAGTAGCTCATCCCTCGGATAACTATCGGTTTTGGGATACCGGAAACCAAGCCCCTTGTTTTGACAATGGAACTAGGAAACGCTCTGGACCCCCAGTTTTGACACTCGAACCGGGAAACGATCATGGGCTTCAACAGTAGAGTGATTTTACGCCTCACGACATCGTCTCGGGCCCAATGTTGCACTTATGGGCCGAGCCTAACTTGGATCGTAGCCCAAGCCACCTGCCAGTCCACTCGGCAGGGATTTTTGTCACTCCAAGTCCAATCTAGCGCTGCCTCTCAGTCCACTCGAGAGGGCTTCTCCTCCAGGTCACTCTTAGGAGGTGCTCGCTAGTCCATCAGCAAGTCTTCAGTGTTGACAAACGCTCATCACAGCCAGGATAAAAGACTAGACTCGGTACACTTGAGTCCCTTACATGTAAGTTGGGCCAAAACAACCTTGGTGATGCATGTTTTTGAGGTTTCGTTCCTATGGTGTGGTTTCCTCATTCATCTTACCAACAAATCCAACTACCCTCGATTCAGAGTCCCACAACAAATCATATGTTAACAACAGTGGATGGACCAAAACCTCTATCGAATTAAATTTCTCCCATCGGCCTACATAGATGGAAAAACGATATAGACTCCTATCGGACGGTATAGCTTACCACCAGACGGTATAGCCGAAGCCACTGGACGATATAAACTACCACCGGATGGTAAAAATAGGAGCAACCGGACCGAATAGACTACCACCGGATGGTATTGTAGGAGCCATCGGACGATATAGGCTACCCACCGGAAGGTCCTGTGGTGAACCACCGGACGGCCCGCTGGTGAACCGCCGGACGATATAGCTTAGGAAAAAAACTACTGTACAAAACTTGAGTTTCCGAAGCCAAAACTTGACCAAACGTTTACCAATCTTCACGAAATTTTGCACACACTATCCTAGCTCTATTCCAAAGCTATTCCCAAAAGATCTATGGAAAAAGATCATGCGATAAGCAGGAATTTCAGATCTCATGAAAGGGAACCTTCGGGCAAGAAAGGGGGAAAACCCAAGAACAACTTGCTCGTAGTAATCCTTTGGGATTGAGATGTTCTAAGACATAATTTACACGTCCTTGCAAGTCCAAAACACTAGCAATAGAAAGATCTAGGGCGTGGTCAAGCACAAACATTTCAAAAGACCAAGGAAACAATATCCAAACCCAATCAAGAAGGGGGAAGGAAAGAACACACAAGGTGCAGCACGAAATCCATCTATTAATGGCCCAAAGGGGTCTCAATCTCAGATTACAAGATGGGAAAATCATCTCCAAACAACCACCCACTTCCTACCCTCTTACAATGGAGCCTAGATCTCTCTAAACTCACTAAACATGATGCTTTTGCTTGGATACCGAAAAATCACCCCTAATCCCTAGGTCTAAGGATTCTAAACCAGCCAAGAGAGAGAGATAAGATAGCCATCTCCCTTATTTATACTACAAACACTTAACCCTAGCAGTTTTTTACTTCACCCCCTATATTACAGACGCTTACACTAGAAAGGCCCGTAGGGGCAATAAAAACGTCGGGAAACTCGGATGAACGAACACAATGAAGTCCAAGGCGTATTTGTTTTCCCCGCCTCGTCCGGATGGTCTCCATGTGTCCAGTAGCTCATCCATTGGATAACTACCGATTTTGGGATACCGGCAACCAAGCCCCTAGTTTTCACGATGGAACCAGGAAACGCTCTGGACCCTCGGTTTTGACACTCGAACCGGGAAACGATCACGGGCTTCAACAGTAGAGTGATTTTATGGCTCACGACACCGTCTCAGGCAGAAGGTCATACTTATGGGCCAAGCCTAACTTGGCCCGTAGCCCAAGCCACCTGCCAGTTCACTCGGCAGGGATTTTGTCATGGCAACTCCACCCTGGCGCTGCCTCTCAGTCTACTCGAGAGGGCTTCTCGTCTAGGTCACTCTTAGGAGGTGCTCGCTAGTCCATCAGCAAGTTTTCGGTGTTGACAAGCGCTCATCACAACTAGGACGAAAGACCAGACTCGGTACACTTGAGTCCCTCACATGTAAGTTGGGCCAAAACAACTTTGGTGATGCATATTTTTGAGGTTTTATTCCTATGGTGTTGTTTCCTCATTCATCTTATCAACAAATCCGACAACCCTTGATTCAGAGCACCGCAACAAATCGTATGTTAACAAAAGTGGACGGACCAAAACCTGTATCGAATTTAATTTCTCCCACCGGCCTACATAGATGGAAAAGCGTTATATTCATTGGTTCCTCCATACTAGAGTGTACAAGTTTTTGGATTAGGAAAAAGTTAATTGTCACCCTCTTCAGTGTAGGCAAACTGAGTCATGGTGCGCTGGTTTCGTATCTTAGCCTGGTGTGGAAGCGCCGGCTCAAGTGGCAGAAGTGGTGGGCATGTAAGTTGGGCCAAAACAACTTTGGTGATGCATATTTTTGAGGTTTCGTTCCTATGGTGTGGTTTCCTAATTCATCTTACCAACAAGTCCAACAACCCACGACTCCGAGGCCCACAATAAAAGATATGTCAACAATAGTGGATGGACCAAAACCTGTATTGAATTAATTTTCTCCCATCAGCCTACACATATGGAAAAGCCTTATATTTATCAGTTCCTCCTTACTAGCGTATACAAGTTTTTAGATTAGGAAAAGTTTAATTTTCGCCCTCTTGAGTCTAGGCAAACTGAGTCATGGTGCGCTGGTTTCGACTCTCGGCCTAGTGCTGAAGCGCGGGCTCAAGTGGCAGAAGAGGAGGGCATATAAGTTGGGCCAAAATAACTTTGGTGATGCATATTTTTGAGGTTTTGTTGGTATGGTGTGGTTTCCTCATTCGTCTAACCAATAGGTCCAACAATCCTCGATTTCGAGTCCCACAACAAATGATATGTTAACAACAGTGGATGGACCAAAACCTGTATCAAATTAAGTTTCTCCCATGGGCCTACATATATGGTAAAGGGTTATATTAATTCGTTCCTTCTTACTAGCGTGTTCAAGTTTTTTGTTTAGGAAAAAGTTTAATTTTTGCCATCTTCAGTATAGGCAAACTGAGTCATGGTGTGCTCGTTTCGTATCTTAGCCTAGTGCGGAAGCGCTGGCTCAAGTGGCAGAAGAGGAGGGCATGTAAGTTGGGCCAAAATAAATTTGTTGATGCAAATTTTTGAGGTTTCGTTCTTGTGGTGTGGTTTCCTCAATGATCTTACCAACAAGTCCAACAACCCTCGATTCTGAGTCTCACAACAAATCGTATGTTAACAACAGTGGACCGACCAAAACCTGTATCCAATTAAATTTCTCCCATCGGCCTACATATATGGAAAAGCGTTATATGCATTGGTTCCTCCTTACTAGTGTGTAAAAGTTTTTTGATTAGGAAAAAGTTAATTTTCGCCCTCTTTAGTCTAGGCAAACTGAGTCATGGTGTGCTAGTTTCGTATCTTGGCCTGGTGCGGAAGCGCCGGCTCAAGTGGCAGAAGAGGAGGGCATGTAAGTTGGGCCGAAACAACCTTGGTGATGCATATTTTTAAGGTCTCGTTCCTATGGTGTGGTTTCCTGATACATTTTACCAACAAGTCCAACAACCCTCGATTCCAAGGCCCACAAAAAAAGACATGTTAACAACTGTGGATGGACCAAAACCTGTATTGAATTAATTTTCTCCCATCGGCTACATGTATGGAAAAGTCTTATATTCATAAGTTCCTCCTTACTAGCGTATACAAGTTTTTGGATTACGAAGAAGTTTAATTTTCGCCCTCTTGAGTCTAGGTAAACCAAGTGCAGAAGCGCGTGCTCAAGTGACAGAAGAGGAGGGCACGTAAGTTGGGCCAAAATAACTTTGGTGATGCATATTTTTGAGGTTTCGTTCCTCTGGTGTGGTTTCCTCAATCATCTTACCAACAAGTCCAACAACCCTCGATTCTGAGTCCCACAACAAATCACATGTTAACAACAGTGGACGGACCAAAACCTGTATAAAATTAAATTTCTCCGATCGGCCGACATATATTGAAAAGCGTTATATGCATTGGTTCCTCCCTACTAGCATGTAAAAGTTTTTGAGTTAGGAAAAAGGTTAATTTTTGCCCTCTTCAATCTAGGCAAACTGAGTCATGGTGCGTTGGTTTCGTATCTTGGCCTAGTGCGGAAGTGCGGGCTCAAGTGGCAGAAGAGGAGGGCATGTAAGTTGGGCCAAAATAACTTTGATGATGCATATTTTTGACGTTTCATTCCAATGGTGTGGTTTCCTCAATCATCTTGCCAACAAGTCCAACAACCCTGAATTTTGAGTCCCACAACAAATCACATGTTAACGAAGTGGACGGACCAAAACCTGTATTGAATTAAATTTCTCCCATCGGCCTACATATATGGAAAAGCGTTATATGCATTGGTTCCTCCTCACTTGCGTGTAAAAGTTTTTGGATTAGGAAAGAGGTTAATTTTTGCCTTCTTCAGTCTAGGCAAATTGAGTCAAGTTGCGCTGGTTTCGTATCTCGGCCTAGTCTGGAAGCACGGGCTCAAGTGGCAGAAGAGGAGGGCTTGTAACTTGGGCCAAAATAACTTTGGTAATGCATATTTTTGAAGTTTCGTTCCGATGGTGTGGTTTCCTCAATCATTTTACCGACAAATGCAACAACCCTCGATTCTAAATCGCACAACAAATCACATGTTAACAACCTTGGACGGACCAAAACCTGTATCTAATTAAATTTCTCCCATCAGCCTACGTATATGGAAAAGCGTTATATGCATTGGTTCCTCATTACTAGTGTGTAGAAGTTTTTGGATTTGGAAAAAGGTTAATTTTTGCCCTCTTCAGTCTAGGCAAACTGAGTCATGGTGCGCTAGTTTCGTATTTTGGCCTGGTACGGAAGTGCCGACTCAAGTGGCAGAAGAGGAGGGCATGTAAGTTGGGCCAAAACAACTTTGGTGATGCATATTTTTGAGGTTTCATTCCTATGGTGTGGTTTCCTGATTCATCTTACCAACAAGTCCAACAACCCTCGATTCCAAGGCCCACAACAAAAGATATGTTAACAACAGTGGATGGACCAAAACCTGTATTGAATTAATTTTCTCCCATCGGCCTACATATATGGAAAAGTCTTATATTCATAAGTTCCTCCTTACTAGTGTATACAAGTTTTTGGATTACGAAAAAGTTTAATTTTCGCCCTCTTGAGTCTAGGCAAACAAAGTCATGGTGCGCTGGTTTCGTATCTGTGATGCCCCGGCATCTCAGAAGCCTTAACACAAAACTAGATGAACACTAATGATGAATTAAGACTTAATCGTGCTAGGAGAGGATTAAGAGTTAGGTGGAGAAATCACTAAGTAAAATTTTTTTTAATTCAAGATACAAGACCATGTGTAGCTTTGTTGACTAAGTCAACACCCACAAGCTTTTGTGCTAACACCAAACCCAAAGTTCTACCTTGATATTGTGGCCATGCTCAAGACCAAGTGACAAAATGTTTAAAGGTTTGTTTTGATTTCAGCCAACACTCTTGCTGAATGGTGACAAGTGTGATCGTGACCAAATTTGAGTCCTAATAAAACTATTAAGTTCGTTAAGCACATAAGCCCAACTCCAATAACAAGTTGTTGTACATACCATAAACTTCACTTTTGCTACACTGAGCATGGATCAAACTGTCATCTACTTATCTCATATTTAACTTAAATGTCTCTTGAAATCAGCCCTGGTGGTTCTAAGAAAATTTGCAGCACTAGAGTTTCAGCTATTCCCCAAGTTGATTCTGAAATTACTTTTGATTTCTCTACACTACATCAAAATCCTCCTTTCTATGGAATGCAATTAAGCTTAACACCTTTCAAATGCATCAGACCTTGGAGTCATTGGACTTCATTTGATACTTCAAAAGTTGAAAACAAGAAGGACTCTACACGGAGTAAATTTGCTGTTCGACCAAACACTGGATCACATTTGTATCGATAGTTCAAAGTCTGTTGGGCTTTAGACCAAACTTATATTACCAAACATGTAGAGCATGTTGTGTTGAACAACTTTGATAATTAGGGTCTGGTTATTTATTGAGGTTTACATGGTGATTAGGATCATTTTCTATCAGTACAGAAAACCAGTTCAAATCAGCCCAATTTAGAGATCTCAAATTTTTCTAACCTACAGTCACTTTCATGTAAGGCTCAAATTGAATAAGTTGTAGATTTTGAAATTTTAAACAAACTTGTCAAAAGGTACCTTCGGAGATAAAGCCCAGAAATATGATTTTTGAATTTCCCAAGTAATAAAGGTTCCCTGTCCTAATGAAGGCTGCCATATAAATTCAAGTATAAATCATATTTCCACTTAGAATATGGTATTGAACCTTTTGAACAAAATGTAGATTCCAAAGAGTAGAACATTTCATCCAATTGGCACTTTTCCAAAATTTGGCTCCAAATAGGTTAAAAATGCCAAAAACTGAGAAGGAGAAAACTCATTTGGGCTGTTTTTGATCTGTGTCTATGACATGTGGGCCCCACCAGTCAGCGCAACACCCTGTCGCGGCCGACGGCCACCGCGTGGGCGACGGCGTATGGGCAGAGCGCCGTGCCGCGGATCGACGCCCCCACACGGCTGCGCCCGCGCCCTCGGCCTCACCTGGACGAGAACCCGGCCTCCTCTATTCGCTCACTTCCTTTCTACTCCCTCTCCCTGCGCTCACTCTGCCCGTGCGGAGCTTGCCCACCATGGGAGCTCCAAGCCCCAGCTCGAGCTCTCCACATCGCTGATACGGCCTTCTTTCCTCCCTTTAGCGTGCGCCACACCACCTCCTCCACATCCTCCACCTCTTGCGTCAGTTCCAAGCCGCCGCCATCGCCTCCACACATCACGTCGGCGTGCGCCGCGCGTGCCGCCCGCGACGCCGTCGGTCTCGTCGTGGAGAGCCTTGCTCCGGTGCCTCTCCGCACCTCCAACCACCTGCGCTGCACTCGCCTCACCACCCCGCATCCGGCGCGCTCTCCGTCCCCACCGTTCGTCGCCTCCTCGGCTGAATCGAGCCGCGGCCGCCACCTCGAACGCTGTCACCGCCTTTCAGTTCATCGCCGCCGTACGCCTCGTCCACGCCACCCCGCACGACGAGACTTGGGGGAGACGAATCCCCGTGTCCACAAGCCCCTCCGGCGACCCCGTCGGCTCCAAGTCTCGGCACCAAGACACCAGCGCGGGCCGCGAGAACGCCGAGCCACCGCGCGCCATCCCCCTGCCTGAGGAAGAAGACGAGGTGGTTTTGCGAATAACCCCCTGTCCTTTTGTCTATTTCATTACCTGGCACAAGTTACTATGCACTGAGTCTTGGTAAACATTCTTGCAGGTCCCTAGAGCCTAAGAAAATTAGAAACTTGAACCTGGACGGTGGGATTTTCTTTTTTACTTAGGTTTAAATTGAGTTAAACTTTGAATGCCATAACAAATCATAAAAAAATCATAAAAATATGAAACTTGTTTTGTTGGATTGCTTGTGAGTGGATCTGCAAAATGGATTATGTCTAGTGGTAGGAAATGACTGTTTTGCCCCCGGTTTTGTGCATGCATGTTGAAGGGAAATAAATGATAAAAGTGGACTAGATGAACTCCAAAAACTATGAAACTTTGATAGTAGCTTTTGTATGATATTTAGAATCTGTGTGATTTTGGTAACCCTAGCATGCACTGTATAATTACTGTTTTACCCTCACACATGTAATTTAAGCATTATGTGAACATGCGGATGATTGCTACATAAAACTTGTTTGGAAAAATCCATGGAAATTATGCTACACTTATTTGGTACAGTGCAGTCTATAAATAAAGTTTCTTGTGTTTTGCTTTCTGATTGCTATGTGATATGAAAATGACAAGTGTTATGATGATTTAATCAATAAAATAGAAAAGTGCTATTTATCATGCTCTAAGAATTCCACCAAAATTCATGTAGCTATGTTACCCTGTAAGTATGCTTATGTGAATTATTCGTGTATTGTGGTTGTTGTTTCATGAAGGGTTTATAAGTGGTGATTTAAATAGGATCAAAAGTGAAGGAAATAAAAATGGGATGTTATGCATGCATATACACTCATGATTGCCCTTGTAAACTCCACTTAGTATATTTAATTTTGCTATGTCAAAATAAAACCTTGTAAGATTGATGACTCTATATACTCCACATGCATGTTTCATCCTCATATGACTAGATTGCAAATCCATAACCATAAAAGTATTGCATCATTGAAATGTAGATAGCAATAACTTAATATGGGTCAAATTATATGTAACCTATTTACTTACTGCTTGTGTACATTTGGGATGACAATAGTGACTTGTAATTTAAATCTTATCGTGTGTTTCTCTCATGTACTTTGTCTGATATGTTTGACTTGCTAGGAGGGATTAAATATCACCCCACTTCATGCATGTATCTTAGTAATCCAAATAGCTATTGCTTATTTTATCGGGTCATAGCATTATCATGTTTTCTTTACGGTCGGTGAGTTGATAGTTGTATATGTATGATTGTTCGAGTGTATGCTTGCTCTAAGCCTATAACAATGCTACTGTCGCGAATGCTAAGAGTGGTAATTCAAACTAGTAGTCCTTTACATGTGTAAATATATGCTTGATTGATTCTTGCTTGCATATGGTAAGATAAAGGACAATTTAAGTTGATACTTGAGCAAGTATTAAGTCCATATGTTCCATTGTGCATATCTAATTGTCTGTGTGCATACTTACTTTAGGTTCATAGAGGTACTCGTTGTTAAGTAGTTTATTAATCACTTTTTCCTTCTGTCCATGGAATGATTGCCCATATATGTGCTTGATGATTATGCATCTTAATCACTACATCATGCATATCATTCATGTCGCAATGCTTATTGCAGATATGTGATCGAAGAAGATACCGCGTGGAGCTACATCAGGCAATGGTGGCCCATCAGTCATGTTTGGATGGAGGAGCTGTCCAAGGGATCAAGGGGTTGCCTGGGGCAAAGCCTCATAGCCTGGCAAACTAACATTAGCTTAGTTTGTTGTTATCTTAAAGTAAAACAAAGGTAGGCAGGATCATGCTATTTCCCAGTGATTACGCATATGCATTAGGAGTTGATTTGAAACCAACTGCATTAGACTTCTTGGCCGCCCTGGCCCTAGCACCTATAATTAGAGTTCGTAGGACGAGTGTCTAGAAATGCTAGGTACGAGTAGACATGAGTGAGCAATGTCACTCGTCGCATAGGTGATATTTCAAAATCTCAGAAAACTTTTATGATGCAAGTTATATTACTGTTCATGTTTAAATAGAGAGGGGGCGGAGCGTAAGGTTACTTTCGTGGTGTGCGTTGTTGTTCTCTGGCTCCGCCCTTGTCGCATAAGGCCCGTTTGCTGTTCGCCTGCTGATTGACATAACATTGCTAAAATGCTTATCCGGGTCGTGGGACCGGTGAAAGTCTTACCGGCCCCATCCCACGTTTTCATGGTGCTGCCCATCCATTGATAGGGGGCCGATGGACTTGGAAGATGCTTTGAGGTCGAGGGAGGGCTGACCTGACGTACCGTGGTATCGCTCCTGAGACGGCTACTCCCAGGGGTTAGGTGGGGGCGCTGTGAATCTTGGGACGGGACAGGTGGAGATGAGGGCTATATGTGGGAATGCGATGGCTAGTAAGCATATATCCGTTGGCATTTTTGTTATTTTCGGGAATTAGAAATCGATTCGAATCGCTGATGCTCACCAGGTGTGAGAGTGTCGAATATCGCACACGGGCAACATCGTAACAACATGAATATTATGCATAAGTTCATGTTTTCAAATACAACATGTTTGGTGTTTATGATGGCCTACTTTATTGCAAGTTATGATGGATTGCTGTCAAGCAAGCTATGATGATTTACTTTCCGCAAGATGTTATTACTGTTATCATGATTTGTTCTTATTATGATTAAAGATAGCAGCTGTCAAATCCTACTATCTTCTGTTAACACTTTGTTGATTAAAATCAATGGCTAAGGACACACATTGATTAGTAAGCTATGCTTTGCGTCAGCTGTAAGCCCATTCCATTAAGTCCTACTGAGTAATTAGTACTCAGGGTTTGCCTCCACTTTTGGATTACAGGTACTGATGACATCTGGACAACTGTTTGGAGGGCGTAGAACCGGTGGGCTCGGCACTACTCGCCTTGTTCATCTCTGCATGAAGATTTCTTAAGTATTTTGTTTCCGCTGCGAGATGTTTTTGAAATCGCTTTCGCTATATTTTGAACATGTATTTGACTACATATATTTGGTATGTAAATTAAGTCTAAGTAATATCTCTTCAACTGCCTGTGATGATGTAACTGTTGTGGCTCCATCGAGAGTCAGATGTGCATGATGTCAGTTCCTCTAGGAAATGGTGTTATCGAGAGCCCGAAGGACTCTCGGCGGACTACCGGGTTTAGTCCAGTCTAAGTGCACTACGAGCCAATGGTGGCAGGTGTGCTTAGTCTGGGTTAAGTAGGGCGGTTCCGCCACAACTGGTATCAGAGCCGATCATACACAGACAACAGTCATATCATCGAGTTTTGATTTACAAACCTATTTTCGAAAACTTCTTTGAAGTAGTTTCAAAAACTGAGAGTACGATATGCCCATATTAAGGATGTTAGTGATATCAGGTGACATCGCTAACACTTTGACCTAGATAGAACTCATATGCATATTTGGCACTTTGGGAAGCAACTCTTCGGCCATAGCTATCCCCAGTACTGGAGGAACGCTATTGGGATTTGTGAATGGTTGTGAACCCTGCATTCATGCCCTGTAGGAAAAGCTCTTTAAGGGTGGTGGGCATGCTTGGGGCTTTCATGCCCACCACACTTACATTTGGATTGGGGATCCATCTTCTCTCGACAATCCCCAGCACTGGTGGAAAGTCAGGCTTTGAGAGAAGGTGCAAAGGCCCACACTACATTGTCCACGCAGCGGTTAAGCGCGGATGCCACATTAGGTGGTAATGTATGAGCATACATTCTTCTGCAGGTACACTAACCAGTGCAAAAACTTAAGAACGACTAGATGACGGCTAGTTGCATTATGGAGAGACGTGCATATATGTCACCGAAATATCGCTAGCTATATATAATATACATAGGATGTGTGAGGTGCGACCGGACAGGACGATTATGCATCATTGCATCTCATCTCATGTGCTAAATGTGTGTATGATTGAAAGTAACTAGATTTATATTGCATTATATACGTGTTTGTGGGTAGAAACCAATTTGACATGAGATTTGTATGTGAGTTGCTATTGTTTTGATGTGTAGTTCAAATTCCAAAAGGACACAGTAGAAACATTGTATATAAATCTAGTAGTACACATGGTTTGTGACAACTTCTATATACCTCATTCACTCTAAATGTTAATGGTTCAACCTTGACTTCGGCAACGTCCTCACATTTGGCGTTTAATCAATATTTCAACACCATGGTGTGTCCCACGTGAAGCTCAGCGCTGCATCAACATGGCTGAAAGAAGGGGCTAGCTGTTGGCACAAAAGTTTAAACCTTATGATTAGGCAAACCATACGGGTATCTTTAGCGTAGGAACAACGTTTAGCTTGGACTTTAATTGGCTAGACATTGGGTAAGTATGGTTTGTCGTGCCATTTGATCCTAATTTCTTGGAATCAACTCGAGCCATTCATGTATTTCCAAGCGATGTAACTTTTGTGGTCAAGCTCCAATATTCTGTCCACTTTAAAATCTTGCACTCTATGCATTTCAACCATTGTAATCTTCATGCTCCAAGCTCTTGTCAAATTCATGTGCTTCCAAACCCGTGAAATCAACATGACTCAAAAGTTTTGTCCTCATGCTTCTAGTCTTCATGATTGCGAGGTTCCGAACCTTCGAAATCAATATGTTTCATCCCTTTGGTTAATATCACCAATACATTGAGATTCATGTGCTACCAACTCCTGGTTCGTGTCTTTCTCTAACCTTGTATTGTTTGCATCTCCTGAGGTTGGATAGTCGTGCCGCTCTTGATGTGGGGTTTACCCAAGTAGTCTATGGTGCCGCGTCGGAACCTCGGCCCCGCTTGTACGGCCGCACTCGGTTGTGTCACTAGGTGCACGCTGGTATCAAGACATGCAAAGGCATGCCACCACTTCAATGGTGGAACATTCATATCCATTTTCTATCGCCTTGTTGACCTCTATGCAACTAATTCGTGGAAATAAGTTACTCTATTTCCACTGCCGCCTTGTATCATTTCTTTGCTTTGTTTCACCTTGCCTTTCTTGACCTGTGGGGAAAGATCCATCTCAATCCCACTATCGTTCACACTTTTCCCTCGACTTGTTAAACCATGCCCGTCTCGATCCATGGAGATGATCAATTCTATCTCTATGGTACATTTACACCCAGTGCTCCTAGTCTCAAACTCCTCTATGCTTACCTTGATTATCTTTAACGTCTTGTATTTGTGGGAATGCTTGATTGCATTTCCATTGTCTTGCTATATCATTCCATTGCCTTCTTCCAACTTGCCTATCGTATTTGGGGCTGTTTCTACTACTTTCTCTTATGTTTCCTTTCTTCATATATATGGAACCATATCTCTTGAAGGTGAACTTTAGCATCATCTGTTGTGCTAAGCTTTTGTTCTCGGCTAGTGCTTTTATCACATAGTCCTTTTCAGGAGTTGCTTTGTTCTTCTTTGAAACCATCCTCAGTTGAGCTTACTAACACTGTCTGTTGTTTGATTAGTAAGCATATATGATATATCTAGACTTTTCTTGGTCAGTCTTGACCAAAGCTAGGAAATCGTACAAACCCTAAACTTGTCAAGGTGAATATGTCCTACCTTACGCCTTTTGAACCTTTCTTGTCGCAATGAGTAGGGTGTGCTATGTTCACCACATCTTACTCTTTGAAGATATTCAGATTTGATATCTTATATGTGTACGCAGTCGCTACCAAAACAAAATGGATGGGTCTCACAAAAACACATCCATTGACTCCAGTGACATTTTTCGAGTCACGAGATTATACTGGGTTCAATTCTGGATTTTTGTACACTTTGCTTCGGCAGTTCCGCTAAATCAGATGTGTATCATGTTTCCAATACTGGTGTCAAAGTCAGGAGGTAACTCCTTTCCCTTGCTTGAATCAATCATTGTCATTCTCTCTCTACCACCACATGCTCTTCATGGCTTGTTCATTCGCTCTCATACAGGGCACTTATTTATCAAGTAACCTTCCTAGATGACGCTTTGTGACTACATTGTGTTAACGAGGTACTAACCATTCACAAATAGTTGACAAAGCAAGCCCATGAAGAATTGGATGATTCTACGTATTTCCAGAGACATAGGAACAAAGATGTCAAAACCATTTCCTATACGCAGTAAGCTCTAGAACCTTGCTTCCTCCAAATCTCGGGACGAGATTTTTTTAAGGGGGGTGGGTTGTGATGCCCCGGCATCTCAGAAGCCTTAACACACAACTAGATGAACACTAATGATGAATTAAGACTCAATCGTGCTAGGAGAGGATTAAGAGTTAGGTGGAGAAATCACTAAGTAAAAATTTTTCTAATTCAAGATACAAGACCATGTGTAGCTTTGTTGACTAAGTCAACACCCACAAGCTTTTGTGCTAACACCAAACCCAAAGTTCTACCTTGATATTGTGGCCATGCTCAAGACCAAGTGACAAAATGTTTAAAGGTTTGTTTTGAATTCAGCCAACACTCTTGCTGAATGGTGACAAGTGTGATCGTGACCAAATTTGAGTCCTAATAAAACTATTAAGTTCGTTAAGCACATAAGCCCAACTCCAATAACAAGTTGTTGTACATACCATAAACTTCACTTTTGCTACACTGAGCATGGATCAAACTGTCATCTACTTATCTCATATTTAACTTAAATGTCTCTTGAAATCAGCCCTGGTGGTTCTAAGAAAATTTGCAGCACTAGAGTTTCAGCTATTCCCCAAGTTGATTCTGAAATTACTTTTGATTTCTCTACACTACATCAAAATCCTCCTTTCTATGGAATGCAATTAAGCTTAACACCTTTCAAATGCATCAGACCTTGGAGTCATTGGACTTCATTTGATACTTCAAAAAGTTGAAAACAAGAAGGACTCTACACGGAGTAAATTTGCTGTTCGACCAAACACTGGATCACATTTGTATCGATAGTTCAAAGTCTGTTGGGCTTCAGACCAAACTTATATTACCAAACATGTAGAGCATGTTGTGTTGAACAACTTTGATAATTAGGGTCTGGTTATTTATTGAGGTTTACATGGTGATTAGGATCATTTTCTATCAGTATAGAAAACCAGTTCAAATCAGCCCAATTTAGAGATCTCAAATTTTTCTAACCTACAGTTCATGTAAGGCTCAAATTGAAGAAGTTGTAGATTTTGAAATTTTAAACAAACTTGTCAAAAGGTACCTTCGGAGATAAAGCCCAGAAATATGATTTTTGAATTTCCCAAGTAATAAAGGTTCCCTGTCCTAATGAAGGCTGCCATATAAATTCAAGTATAAATCATATTTCCACTTTGAATCTGGTATTGAACCTTTTGACAAAGATGTAGAGTTCAAAGAGTAGAACATTTCATCCAATTGGCACTTTTCCAAAATCAGGCTCCAAATAGGTTAAAAATGCCAAACACAGAGAAGGAGAAAACACATTTGGGCTGTTTTTCTTCTGTGTCTATTACACGTGGGCCCCACCAGTCAGCGCGACACCCTGTCGCGGCCGACAGCGGCCGTGTGGGTGACGGCATACGGGCAGAGCGCCGTGCCGCGGATCGATGCCCCCACACGGCCACGCCCGCGCCCTCGGCCTCACGTGGACGAGAACCCGGCCTCCTTCATTCGCTCACTTCCTCTCTACTCCCTCTCCCTGCGTTCACTCTGCCCGCGCGGAGCTTGCCCACCATGGGAGCTCCGAGCCCTGGCTCGAGCTCTCCACACCGCCGAAACGGCCTTCTTTCCTCCCTTTAGCGTGCGCCACGCCATCTCCTCCACATCCTCCACCTCTTGCGTCGGTTCCGAGCCGCCGCCATCGCCTCCACACATCCCGTCGGTGTGCGCTGCGCGTGCCGCCCGCGACGCCGTCGGTCTCATCGTGGAGAGCCTTGCTTCGGTGCCTCTCCGCACCTCCAACCACCTACGCTGCACTCGCCTCACCACCCCGCATCCGGTGCGCTCTCCGTCCCCACCGTTCGTCGCCTCCTCGGCTGAATCGAGCTGCGGCCGCCACCTCGGACGCTGTCACTGCCTTCCAGTTCATTGCCGCTGTACGCCTCGTCCACGCCACCCCGCACGACGAGACTTGGGGGAGACGAATCCCCATGTCCAGAAGCCCCTCCGGCGACCCCGTCGGCTCCAAGTCTCGGCACCGAGACACCGGCGCGGGCCGCGAGAACGCCGAGCCACCGCGCGCGCCATCCCCCTGCTTGAGGAAGAAGTGGTTTTGCGAATAACCCCCTGTCCTTTTGTCTATTTCATTACCAGGCACAAGTTACTATGCACTGATTCTTGGTAAACATTCTTGCAGGTCCCTGGAGCCTAAGAAAATTAGAAACTTGAATCTGGACGGTGGGATTTTCTTTTTACTTAGGTTTAAATTGAATTAAACTTTGGAATGCCATAACAAATCACAGAAAAATCAAAAAATATGAAACTTGTTTTGTTGGATTGCTTGTGAGTGGATTTGCAAAATGGATTATGTCTGGAGGTAGGAAATGGCTGTTTTGCCCCTGGTTTTGTGCATGCATGTTGAAGGGAAATAAATGATAAAAGTAGACTAGATGAACTCCAAAAACTATGAAACTTGGATAGTAGCTTTTGTATGATATTTAGAATCTGTGTGATTTTAGGTAACCCTAGCATGCACTGTATAATTACTGTTTTACCCTCACACATGTAATTTAAGCATTATGTGAATATGCGGATGATTGCTACATAAAACTTCTCTAGAAAAATCCATGGAAATTATGCTACTTACCATGCTCTAAGAATTCTACCAAAATTCATGTAGCTATGTTACCCTGTAAGTATTCTTATGTGAATTATTCGTGTATTGTGGTTATTGTTTCATGAAGGGTTTATAAGTGGTCATTTAAATAGGATCAAAAGTGAAGGAAATAAAAATGGGATGTTATGCACGCATATACACCCATGATTGCTCTTGTAAACTCCACTTAGTATATTTAATTTTGCTATGTCAAAATAAAACCTTGTAAGATTGATGACTCTATGTACTCCACATGCATGTTTCATCCTCATATGACTAGGATGCAAATCCATAACCATAAAAGTATTGCATCATTGAAATGTAGGTAGCAATAACTTAATATGGGTCAAATTATATGTAACCTATTTACTTAATGCTTGTGTACATTCGGGATGATAATAGTGACTTGTAATTTAAATCTTATCGTGTGTTTCTCTCATGTACTTTGTCTGATATGTTTGACTTGCTAGGAGGGATTAAATATCACCCCACTTCATGCATGTATCTTAGTAATCCAAATAGCTATTGCTTATTTTATCGGGTCACAGCATTATCATGTTTCCTTTACGGTCGGTGAGTTGATAGTTGTATATGTAAGATTGTTTGAGTGTATGCTTGCTCTAAGTCTATAATAATGCTACTGTCGCGAATGCTAAGAGTGGTAATTCAAACTAGTAGTCCTCTACATGTGTAAATATATGCTTGATTGATTCTTGCTTGCATATGGTAAGATAAAGGACAATTTAAGTTGATACTTGAGCAAGTATTAAATCCATATGTTCCATTGTGCATATCTAATTGTCTGTGTGCATACTTACTTTAGGTTCATAGAGGTACTCGTTGTTTAAGTAGTTTATTAATCACTTTTTCCGTCTGTCCATGGAATGATTGCCCATATATGTGCTTGATGATTATGCAACTTAATCACTGCATCGTGCATATCATTCTTGTAGCAACGTTTATTACAGATATGTGATCGAAGAAGATACCGCGTGGAGCTACATCAGGCAATGGTGGTCCAAAAGACCAACTAAGCCCTAAGCACGACTTGAAGGGCCCGTTAGTCGTGTTTGGATGGAGGACCTGTCCAAGGGATCAAGGGGTTGCCTGGGGAAAGCCTCATAGCCTGGCAAACTAACATTAGCTTAGTTTGTTGTTGTCTTAAAGTAAAGCAAAGGTAGGCAAGACCATGCTATTTCCTAGTGATTACGCATGTGCATTAGGAGTTGATTTGAAACCAACTGCATTAGACTTCCTGGCCGCCCTGGCCCTAGCACCTATAATTTGAGTTCGTAGGACGAGTGCCTAGAAATGCTAGGTATGAGTAGACATGAGTGAGCAATGTCACTCGTCGCATAGGTGATATTTCAAAATCTCAGAAATTTTTATTATGCAAGTTATATTACTGTTCATGTTTAAATCGATACGGTGCGGAGCGTAAGTTTACTTCCGTGGTGTGCGTTGTTGTTCTCTGGCTCCGCTCTTGTCGCATAATGCCCATTCGCTGTTCGCCTGCTGATCGACATAACATTGATAGAATGCTTATCCGGGTCATGGGACCGGTGAAAGTCTTACCGGCCCCATCCCATGTTTTCATGGTGCTGCCCATCCACTAATAGGGGCACGATGGACTTGGGAGGTGCTTTGAGGTCGAGGGAGGGCTAACCCGACGTACTGTGGTATCGCTCCTGAGACGGCTACTCCCAGGGGTTAAATGGGGGCGCTGTGAATCTTGCGACGGGATAGGTGGAGATGAGGGCTATATGTGGGAATGCGATGGCTAGTAAGCATATATCCGTTGGCATTTTTAGTTATTCCTGGGAATTAGAAATCGATTCGAATCGCTGATGCTCACCAGGTGTGAGAGTGTCGAATATCGCACACGGGCAACATCGTAACAACCTGAATATTATGCATAAGTTCATGTTTTCAAATACAACATGTTTGGTGTTTATGATGGCCTACTTTATTGCAAGTTATGATGAATTGCTGTCAAGCAAGCTATGACGATTTACTTTCCACAAGATGTTATTACTGTTATCATGATCTGTTCTTATTATGATTAAAGATAGCAATTGTCAAATCCTGCTATCTTCTGTTAACACTTTGTTGATTAAAATCAATGGCTAAGGACACACATTGATTAGTAAGCTATGCTTTGGGCCGTAAGCCCATTCCATTAAGTCCTGCTGAGTATTAGTACTCAGGGTTTGCCCCCACTTTTGGATTACAGGTACTAATGACATCTGGACAACTGCTTGGAGGGGGGTAGAATCGGTGGGCTCAGTGCTACTCGTCTTGTTCATCTCTGCATGAAGACTTCTTAAGTATTTTGTTTCCGTTGCGAGATGTTTTTGAAATCGCTTCCGCTATATTTTGAACATGTATTTGACTACATATATTTGGTATGTAAACTAAGTCTAAGTAATATCTCTTCAACACCCTGTGATCATGTAACTGTTGTGGCTCCATCGAGAGTCGGATGTGTATGATGTTGGTTCCTCTGGGAAATGGTGTTATCGAGAGCCCGAAGGACTCTTGATGGACTACCGGATTTAGTCCAGTCTAAGTGCACTACAAGCCAATGGTGGTAGGTGTGCTTAGTCTGGGTTAAGCAGGGCAGTTCCGCCATAGTATCTCGGCCTAGTGTCGAAGCGCGTGCTCAAGTGGCGGAAAAGGAGGGCAGGTAAGTTGGGCCAAAATAACTTTGGTGATGCATATTTTTGAGGTTTCATTCCTCTGGTGTGGTTTCCTCAATCATCCGACCAACAACCCTCGATTCTGTATCCCACAACAAATCAAATGTTAACAATAGTGGATGGACCAAAACCTGTATCGAATTAAATTTCTCCCATCGGCCTACATATATTGAAAAGCGTTATATGCATTGGTTCCTCCTTACTAGCATGTAAAAGTTTTTGAGTTAGGAAAAAGGTTAATTTTCGCCCTCTTCAGTCTAGGCAAACTGAGTCATGGTGTGTTGGTTTCGTATCTTGGCCTAGTGCGGAAGCGCAGGCTCAAGTGGCAGAAGAGGAGGGCATGTAAGTTGGGCCAGTAATATCTCTAGCGGGGTATGGCATAGTAGGGGTCGCCGCTAGGCTTAGGAGTTGCGCGGCGGCATGACGGTCCCGATGGCGGTATCGTGGAGGCGAGGGGAGGGCCGGAGGAGGGTTGTCCACGGAGAGGGGCTGGTGGCAATGGCGGCCGTGGGGTGCGCTCGCGGGGAAGGGTGATAGAGGCGAGGGCGAGCGGCGAGACCGTGCGTGGAAGATGGAGGGAGGCGCGGGCCGTGCGAGGCACGCGTCGGCGGGGTGGGAGGCGGCTCAAGGCGGCGGGTGCCGTGAGCTCGCCGCGGCGGCGATGGCGGCGGGCACTCTGCGCTTGGGAGGGGGAGGCGGAGGGAGACGACTAGGCCTAGCGCGTTGGGCGCGGGAGGGGGAGGCGGTTGTAATGGCGGCGGTCGGGAGGCTCCGGGAGCAGCGGAGCGGCCGGCGCAGCTCGGACTCCGAGCTTGCGGCAATGGCGGGTCGGCGCTCCGCGCTGTGTGAAAGGAGGCAAAGGCGCGCGAGAGAGCGAGCAGTGGAGCGGCGAGTGCGAAGGGAGCCAGGGGTGCGTCCAGGTTCATGAGGGGCGCGGGGTCTTCACCCTTTAGGCGAGGGCGCGGCGCGACCAGTGCGCTGGCGGCCATGGGCGGGATGCGCAGAGCGCGCCCGCCGCGTGGGCGCGGGGAAGAGGGAAAGGGAACGATGGGGCGCGATTTGGACTCGGTCCATGGACCGGGTGTCACTGACATGTGGGACCGGGGTGGGAAGAGAGAGGGAGGGTCTATAGACCGAGTGCGTGAAGACGCGAAAATGGTGGGACCCACTAGACCGGATGTTTGTCCGACGCGGGCGGGAATCCGGTGGACTGCTTGGTGGGGCCCGCCGGTCAGTGAGAGGAAAAGAGAGGGAAAATCCTGAAAATGGAAAAATGGAGTTTGACTGCAGATACACTTGTTTGAAGATCACGTTTTTGAACTGGTTAGAAGCCGAATCATAAAATACCCCAATTGGAGGAAGTGTTCTAAATTTGTTCCTCTACATTTCACTTATAAACTTGTATACCGTGTTCTATTCAAAAATCTGGTACAAATTTGAATTTAAGCTGCTGACCAAGGTTTGACCAATAGAACCCTCCTGTTTAGAAATTCTTAAAGTCTATTTTCTAGGCACTTTCACAAAAGGAGTTTTATACCAATGTTGTTCACAACTTCGTGATCTACAACTTTCGCAATGCAAGCATTGCAAGATTTTGGCATTAAGATTAGGGAAATTTAAAATTACTAAACAGGTCATGTTTGGACAGAATTCACATACTGACAGAAAAAGCCCCAAAACTCTATGCAAACCTTCATGCATGTCAAAGCACAAATTGCCAAAGTTGTTCATCATTAAATTGTATACAGGTTTGTCAATATGAGTTTCACCCAAATCCAAATAGAATCAAAGTTATAGGCACAATCACAAAGACATATCAGCAGAAAGCAGGTTTCGATAAGTGGCATTTCAACCAAGATTGAATTAGGGCTCAAATGCATGTCATTGTATGATGCATTATGATGAATGTTGCATTTATGCTGAATGATTATGCACTTGAGATGCTGGAGCATCACATTAAGTTTCTCCCATTGGCCTACATATATAGAAAAGCATTATATTAATTGGTTCCTACTTACTAGCGTGTACAAGTTTTTGAATTAGGAAAAAGGTTAATTTTCGCCCTCTTCAGTCTAGGCAAACTGAGTCATTATGCGCTGGTTTTGTATCTCGGCCCAATGACGAAGCGTGGGCTCAAGTGGCAGAAGAGGAGGGCATGTAAGTTGAGCCAAAACAACTTTGGTGATGCATATTTTTGAGGTTTGTTCCTATGGTGTGGTTTCCTGATTCATCTTACCAACAAGTCCAATAACCCTCGATTCCGAATCCCACAACAAATCACATGTTAATAATAGTGGACGGACCAAAACCTGTATCGAATTAAATTTCTCCCATCAACCTACATATATTGAAAAGCGTTATATGCATTGGTTCCTCCTTACTAGCATGTAAAAGTTTTTGAGTTAGGAAAAAGGTTAATTTTCGCCCTCTTCAGTCTAGGCAAACTGAGCCATGGTGCATTGGTTTCGTATCTTGGCTTGGTGCGGAAGCGCGGTCTCAAGTGGTAGAAAAGGAGGGCATGTAAGTTGGGCCAAAACAACTTTGGTGATGCATACTTTTGTGGTTTTGTTCCTATGGTGTGGTTTGCTCATTCATCTTAACAACAAGTCCAACAACCCTCGATTCTGAGTCCCACAACAAAACAGACATTAACAACAGTGGATGGACCAAAACCCTTATTGAATTAAGTTTCTCCCATCGGCCTACATATATCGAAAAGCCTTATATTCGTTAGTTCCTCCTTACAAGCGTGTACAAATTTTGCATTACGAAAAACTTTAATTTTCACCCTCTTGAGTCTATGCAAACTGAGCCCTGGTGCGCTAGTTTCGTCACTCGACCTAGTGTCGAAGCACGGGCTCAAGTGGCAGAAGAGAAGGGCATATAAGTTGGGCCAAAACAATTTTGGCGATGCATATTGTTGAAGTTTCGTTCCTATGGTGTGGTTTCCTCATTCATTTTACCAACAAGTCCAACAATCCTCAATTCAGAGTCCCACAACAAATCATATGTTAACAACAGTGGATGAACCAAAACCTGTATCGAATTAAATTTCCCTCATCAACCTACATAGATGAAAAAGCGTTATATTCTTTGGTTCCTCCTTACTAGAGTGTACAAGTTTTTGGTTAGGAAAAAGGTTAATTTTTGCTATCTTTAGTCTTGGCAAACTGAGTCATGGTGCGCTGGTTTCGTATCTCGGCCTAGTGCGGAAGCGCGGGCTCAAGTAGCAGAAGAGGAGGGCATGTAAGTTGGGCCAAAATAACTTTCGAGATGCATATTTTTGAGGTTCCGTTCCTATGCTGTGGTTTCCTCAATCATCTTACCATCAAGTCCTACAACCCTTGATTCTGAGTCCCACAACAAATCACATGTTAACAACAGTGGACGGACCAAAACCTGTATCGAATTAAATTTCTCCCATCGGCCTACACATATGGAAAAGTGTTATATTCATTGGTTCCTCCTTACTAGCGTGTACAGGTTTTTGGATTAGGAAAAAGGTTAATTTTCACCTCTTCAGTCTATACAAACTGAGTCATGGTGCACTGGTTTCGGATCTCGGCCTGGTGCACGGCTCAAGTGGCAGATGAGGAGGGCATGTAAGTTGGGCCAAAACAACTTTAGTGATGCATACTTTTGAGGTTTCGTTCCTATGTTGTGATTTCATCAATCATCTCACCAACAAGTCCAATAACCCTCGATTCCGAGTCCCACAACAAATCATATCTTAACAATAGTGGACGGACCAAATCCTATATCGAAATAAATTTCTCCCATCGGCCTACATAGAGGAAAAAGCGTTATATTCATTGGATCCTCCTTACTAGAGTGTACAAGCTTTTGGATTAGAAAAAAGGTTAATTTTCGCCTCTTCAGTCTATGCAAACTGAGTCATGGTGTGCTAGTTTCGTATCTCGGCCTGGTGTGGAAGCGTCGGCTCAAGTGGCAGATGAGGAGCGCAAGTAAGTTGGGCCAAAATTACTTTGGTGATGCATATTTTTGAGGTTTCGTTCCTGTGGTGTGGTTTCCTCAATCATCTGACCAACAAGTCCAACAACCCTCATTTCCGAGTCCCACAACAAGTCATATGTTAACAAAAGTGGACGGACCAAATCCTGTATCGAATTAAATTTCCCCCATCGGCCTACACAGATGGAAAAGCGTTATATTCATTGGTTCCTCCTTACTAGCGTGTACAAGTTTTTGGATTAGGAAAAAATTTTCGCCTCTTCAGTCTATGCAAACTGAGTCATAGTGCACTGATTTTGTATCTCGGCCTGGTGTGGAAGCGATGGCTCAAGTGGCAGATGAGGAGGGCATGTAAGTTGGGCCAAAACAAATTTGGTGATGCATATTTTTGAGGTTTCGTTCCTATGGTGTTGTTTCCTCAATCATCTCACCAACAAGTCCAACAACCCTCATTTCGGAGTCCCACAACAGGTCATATGTTAACAACAATGGACAGACCAAATCCTGTATCGAATTAAATTTCTCCCATCGGCCTATACAGATGGAAAAGCGTTATATTCATTGGTTCCTCCTTACTAGCGTGTACAAGTTTTTGGTTTAGGAAAAAGGTTAATTTTCGCCTCTTCAATCTATGCAAACTGAGTCATGGTGCACTGGTTTCGTATCTCGTCCTGGTGCGGTAGCGCCGGCTCAAGTGGCAGATGAGGAGGGCATGTAAGTCAGGCCAAAACAACTTTGGTGATGCATACTTTTGAGGTTTCATTGCTATGGTGTGGTTTCCTGATTCATCTTACCAATACGTCCAGCAACCCTCGATTTCGAGTCCCACAACAAATTATATGTTAACAACAATGGACGGACCAAAATCAGTATCGAATTAAATTTCTTCCATCGGCCTACTTATATGGAAAAGCGTTGTATTCAGTGGACCCTCCTTACTAGCGTGTACAAGTTGTTGGATTAGGAAAAAGGACAATTTTCACCCTCTTCAGTCTAGGCAAACTAAGTCATAGTGAGCTGGTTTCGTATCTCGGTCTGGTGCGGAAGCGCGGGTTCAAGTGGCAGACGAGGAGGGCATGTAAGTTGGGCCAAAACAACTTTGGTGATGCATATTTTTAAGGTTTCATTCCTATGGTGTGGTTTCCTGATTCATCTTACCAACAAGTCCAACAACCCTCGATTCTGAGTCCCACAACAAAAGATATGTTAACAACAGTGGATGGACCAAAACTTGTATTGAATTAAGTTTCTCCCATCGGCCTACATATATGGAAAAGGCTTGTATTCATCAGTTCCTCTTTACTAGCGTGTACAAGTTTTTGGATTAGGAAAAAGTTTAATTTTGGCGCTCTTGAGTCTTGGCAAACTGCGTCATGGTGCGCTAGTTTCGTCTCTCGGCCTAGTGCAGCGTGGGCTCATGTGGCAGAAGAGGCGGGCATATACGTTAGGCCAAAAAAACTTTGGTGATGCATATTTTTAAGATTTCGTTCCTATGGTGTGGTTTCCTGATTCATCTTAACAACAAGTCCAACAACCCTCGATTCAAGTCCCGCAACAAAAGATATGTTGACAACAGTGGATGGACCAAAACTTGTATTGAATTAAGTTTCTTCCATTGGCCTACATTGTAGGACCGAGACATGCGACTAGAGGGGGTGAATAGGAGCACTTGAAAACTTAAACTCAGACCCCCCCCACAGTGCTAGGTAGCATAGCATTCAACACTTCTACACATGCTAGGTAGCCAAATCAAGTGGTGATCATGTTTTTGATTTGCAAAAAATAGAAGGACTTAGCTCACAATTAGTATTCAACAGACATAAGAGAGCTTAGCCAACTATGATCAAGCAAGCAACTGTACAATCTAGCTCAAGAAATACTAACTAGTCATTCCAAAAGAGCTCTAGTGCTAGTGTAAGTGAAAATGCATATGATACATGAATGCAATGCATGATATGATCAAACATGCAGAAAACCGTCCAAGAAATCAAGACCAAAATCTTCCCAAAGACAAGAATCACAACACATACCTGATAAGCACAAAATCTTGAGGTGATCACGCTAGACCTTTTGGGGTGCATGTACGCCCTAAGGTCACCTCCCTTGCGTCCTCAGCGGATCCATCTCTGCATGCACAAAAGCGGTCCTTGTAGAGGTGGAACACGTGTAGTAGTGGAAGTAGTAGTACAAGTGTCCTCTTCCAAGGTGATGAAGTAGAGATGAAGCTCATCCTCAAATCGAGCCAACTAGCTGTACAAAAGCTAGAAACAAGAAAACAAAATAAACCAATGAACGGAAAAAGTCCATGGCTCAAGTTAGAGGTTAGAAAAGGCAATCATGCATAGCGGAGGCCACTTGTGGACAGTACCACTTGTGGGATTAAGCACAAACCATGAATCCGATAAAACAAAGTGAGCACATATATACAAAACTCACAAACACAAGGGGAAAGCTAGCTCAACAAAAGAATTAGGCACAAATCTATACCACCCAAGCCAAAGAGATACCATCTAACACTCTAACTGATACTAATCAACCAAAGACTGAACCCAGTTGGAGCAAAGGAAAGGCACTCAAGGCAAGAGACAAGGTAGCTAGACTTCGCAAGATTAAGCTAGAGCAAGCAACCCAGACACAAGGGAAAAACTCAAGCTAAAGACTAGCAAGCTAAAACAAAAATGATATCACGTGAATAACATGCCAAGAATAATACCACTTGTAGAGCTCTCGGGCCAAATAGCCCACTAGTAGGGTTACAAGGCATGATGTTCTTGAGGTATCACAACCTAACAAGCAAAGGTGACTAGTCCACCGACACAAGCAAAACTAGCAAGGCAAGGTATATGAGAAGAAACACTCAAGCTAGCATGTCAAGTGGCTAATTCACCAAGGCAGGATCCAACCCAGCAAGCAAAAGAAACTAGACAACAAAACATGCTAGACTCACTAAAGAAAGCATGACATAAGATTCACAAGAAACACACACAAGCATGCAAGGGAGACTAGACTAGCATAGACGCATACAACTAGCAAACTAAAAGCTAGCATAATATGTGGCTAGTCCACCAAGCATACATGCATGAGAGCATGATACCAAAAGAAACAGAAAACAAAAAAAAAAACTCATACTATACAAAATACAAAAGAGAGCAAGGAGCAAAGCTCTTCGAGGTACAAAGGATACAAGCCCATATGGGGCAAATAGCTAGGCATGGAGAACCACCAAGTCTCGATCATCGCCTGTTTTCCACCCTGTCCACCTCACCTACAAGAGGGACATAGCAGAAACACAAGTCTTGGACCCTGAAGGATTAGCAAGCATGTACTTGAGACCCAAGACATGGCCACACGATCACGAGAAGCATTCAAGATAATCTGGGGGTTAGTATGATGCATATGTTTGTTCAAATTCTTTTGAAAATCATCCTTGGAAGCATAGCTCAAAGAAGCATGCCTCGACTGAAAATGAGAGCTACTTCAACCAAAGAGACTACCACTCCCCAAGGGTTTTGAAGACCTCACACATGCAGTCTTCCCATCCCCACTATCTATAGGGCACGACTTCCCGCTAGACTGATCAGAGTTCATGTCATGAGAAAGACCATGAACACCTAAAGGCCTAGAAGGCCAAACTCTCTGCATGCGTTTGGCACGCCTAAAGCAAAAGCTCAACTGATGCCCATCCCTCCCACAAAAGGAGCAATGGTACATAGGCCTATCTAAAAGACCACCATTCCCCAAAACATGAGAAGGCTTGGCACTAGAAGACGCAACCTGAACCTTAGTGCCCGCAGGAGGAACACCTGGGCCATGACAAGGGCCATAGGGCTTCCTAAAAGCCTTAGCTCGGACTCTTCGCTCGTGTTTGACACGGTGGAAGCAGAAATCGAATGTATGCCTATCTTTCTTGCAAAAGGTGCACTTGTATCTTGAAAGGGAAACCTAAGCCCCAAATATGGAAGATACACCCTTGCCACATGAATTCCCTTAGGCACCACTCAAAGAAGCACTAGGCTTAGGACTAGCTATGGGAGAGCTATCCTTGGCCACACCACAAGTGCTCTTACCCAAAGACTCACTCTCAACATGAGAATCCATCTCCGGTGGCAAGAAGGAAACATTAGAAAAGCCAACCTCAGAGCGTATAGGAAGTGAGCCAGAAAGGGACTTAGCACTAAGACTCTTGCACCTTGTGGCCAAGACCTCATTTTCAAATTTGAGGCGGTCACAAGAACCACACGGAGCCCTTCTTAGTTCATCCATCTGCTCCTCTATGCATCTGGCATTGGTGGTTCACAAGAGCTCATTCTCTTTCTCAAGACTGGCACTCATATCATTGTGCACAGCCACCTTGGCGCTTATATGATCGCACAAAACCTTTTTCATTTTTCAAATCAATGCATGAAGTGCAAGATGCATGCATGCAACAATTATCATCAAGCAAAGCATCGACATAAGCATCACATGAAGTTTGGCAGGCAACATCATTAAAAGAGCATAAGCTAGGCATGGAATCAAGTTCAGTAATTTTAGTCCTAGCATATTCAAGTTGAACTACACATGTGGAGTGAGCCAATTTTAGTTGTTTCAAATCAGCATGCAAAGACTCACATGAGTCACATGGTAGGGAAGCAACAGAGTGTAACGAAGCAATCTGTTCTCTAGCATCATCATGATCAACATGCAAGACATCAAGCAAAGATCTAGCATGACCTAACTATTCATTACTAGAGGAAAGATTCTTCTCTAAAAGCTTTTAGCACATGCAAGCAAAGAGTTCATTTCATCAATTTTACTTGACATGGCATGGCATTCATTGCAAGTGACATTAGCACAAGATTTCCAGTAAACAAGCCCAAATCTATGCCTAGAGAGAGAATCTTCCAACTTCCTATTCTTCCTACGCAAAGCATTAAAAAGCTCTAAAGCATGATCAAGATTGACAACACAGTTCTCAAAACGGAGAGACATGGCAAAATCAACACATGCAAAAGTATCCTTCTCCTTATCTCTAAGCATGGAGCAAAGAATCTTATCGGAGTACTCACGCTCACACAACATCTCCACCAAAGCATCAACCATCGTTTTGGATTTAGGCTCTCTCCTTACCTTGGGGTCATCCTCCAAAGGTACAACTTCATTGTTCGATCCTGGAGACAAAGATACACAAGGCAAAATAGAAGGTACCATAACTGAAAAGCATGATTAGGGTTAGCAAACAGGCCTAAACTCAGAGATAAAAGCCAAACACAAACGCAACAAGCAAAGCCACCAACAACCAAAATCGCATGAAGGATCAAGAACCGATTAAGGTTACGGAAGATTCTTAACTAGGCTCTGATACCACTTGTAGGACCGAAACGTGCGACTAAAGGGGGGGTGAATAAGAGCACTTGAAAACTCAAACTCAAATCCCCCACAGTGCAAACTGAAACAACACCCACAACAATGCTAAACATCGTCCACTGAGAGGATACGTATCTAACTCACAACGCATGCTTGGTACTGTCCACTGAACAGATACGTACCAAACACAAAGTGGAAGCACACGCTTAAACACCTAAGACAAAAGACGCAAAATGAGCTAACCTCGGAAAAACAGCAAATTTCAGCCAGATAGGGCTGCAAAGAAAATTGCCAAAACCCCTCAAGGATAGCACTAAAAAATCCCCAAAAATTACTACACCATCACAAGACAATAGAGAACAGCTCCTGAAAATTTCAGATCAAAAAGAGAAAGTTTAGACCATCAGACCATCCGATCATTGAAGCATCGGACCGTCTGATGTTCAGAGACTAACCCCCCTAAAAAGAGAAGATCAAAAACCCTACCAAACCAGCTCCAAAAATTATGAAACTTTTACTGAAGGTTGAGAAGGGGCCAAGGAACAACTCCACAAAATTTCAACTCAATTGGACAAGAAACAAAAATCCAACAAGCATTGGACCGTCCGATGGTTTGACCATTGGACCGTCCGATGGTCAAAAACTGACAGACCAACCCCAAAAGAAAAATACCAAAACCAGGTCAAAACACCTCCAAAAAAATCTAAAATTTTTATGGGAGCTTTATGATTCATAGGACAAGAGCTCCACAAAATTTCAGCTTTAAATTCGAAGGTTTGACCACTGAACCGACCAAGACTTGAAGAGGGACAAAAACTGCAGGAAATCTGGACAGCAGAAAACCTCACACAAAAACAAACCAAATTTTGGGCAAACCTTCACCAAATCACATGAAACTCAAGGAGTACAATCTCAATCCATAGGAGAGTCTATCCCCAAAATATCTACTCAAAAAGATCACGGGAACTCTCGGATTGGATGCACCAATAAGTGAGGGAAACGCACCAAGAACAAGTTGAACACACAACAAAAGTGGGAATTCGAGGTGGATCTTGTGCAGCTGTATATGTGGCCTTGCCAGGATGAAATCACACAAGATCTAAGATTGTGCGAACAAAAGACAAAATGGCTAAAAACCACTTTAAAACCCAGCCACACAAGGATCACAAAAATCACAAGGAAAAGACTCCAAAAATGGCTAAAAAGACAAATTCAGAACAAAAGATGAGGCACAAACTTGAGGACGGTATTCTTCCATTGATTGTTGTAAGATTGTGCGGTTACAAGCCACTCCTAGCAGATCCAAAGCTATGGATAGAAAAAAGCTCAAACAAAGAGCCACTACCTCTCTTCCTCCCTAAACCCTAGCCTAACTCTCACAAGAAAAAATGAGAGGACCCAACTCAAAGGGGTGGAGGAGGATGGCTGCCCACAACAGCCCTCTTCTCTATATATAGGCCTTTGGCTTTTAACCAAAGTGCCCTTACATGAAGCACATCAACCCAAATTGCCTCATGGGCAAATCTATCCAACTCGCCCTTTCCCTCATCGAACGGCCACCCGTCTTTATGACTTTGCTTCGAGTCGACGCAAGCCTCGCGATGGTGCCACATGTTCACCGGCTTGAGGTCCACCAGTTGTGTGCTTGAGGGAACACACCACCCATCATAGCTGTGGTTTTGGGAAAACCACCAAACCGGCGATAGCTGATGGTTTTGAGGAAAACCACCAAACCTTTTGGTCGATTTGGGTGGCGGTTTTAAGCCGAAGCCGCCAAAGCCTCCCTCGCACGTCTTCACGCCATGCACTCAGGTTGGAGTACCATGGTTATGCCCGGCTTCTCCAGTCCATCGGAGCTGCCTCACAGTCTATCGGAGGTCTTACACAGCCGTAGTCAAGCCGCCACTCCGTGTACCGAACTCCCATGGCCGACCGACGCCGAGCATTGTCTCCAGTCCATTGGAGGGCTTTTGCCCGAGTCCATTCGGGTGTTGTGCCTGAGTCCATCCAAGTCTTCATCATCTACCTCTAGTCCATCGGAGGGCCTCCAGTCCATCAGAGGGCTTTTACCTGAGTCCATCCGGGGATTTCTCATCCTTGACCTCCAGTCCATCGGAGGGCCTCCAGTCCATTGGAGGGCTTTGGCTCGTGCTCTCACACTCCACGTGCCAGGATTGGATCACTACAGCCCCGCACGACATATCCAGTCCATCGGAGTAGCCTCACAGTCCATCGGAGGGCTTACTCTGTCGTCGACCACCGTCCGTTTGTGTACCTGCACATGTAAGCCAAGAGACACAAGGTGAAACCATGATACATACACACACCACCACAAACACAACGCCGACTCACGTACACTGAATAGCCGAAGCACATTAAGCACAAACACTAAAAGTGGCTAGACAACAAAACCCCGCTACCATCACGACAATGCTCTCATCACACACAAGTGAGGTCAAGGCACATATCACTTGACGCTCAATAGACAAATGAGGCTTGACCTCTATATATGGAAAAGCCTTATCTTCATCCGTTCCTCCTTACTAGCGTGTACAAGTTTTTGGATTAGGAAAAGTTTAATTTTCACCCTCTTGAGTCTAGGCAAACCGAGTCATGGTGTGCTGGTTTCGTGTCTCGACCTAGTGCCGAAGCGCGGGCTCAAGTGGCAGAAGAGAAGGGCATATAAGTTGGGCCAAAACAACTTTGGTGATGGATATTTTTGAAGTTTCATTCCTATGGTGTGGTTTCCTCATTCATTGGCCTACATAGATGGAAAAGCGTTATATTCATTGGTTCCTCCTTACTGGCCTGTACAAGTTTTTGGATTAGGAAAAAGGTTAATTTTCGCCCTCTTTAGTCTTGGCAAACTGAGTCATGGTGTGCTGGTTTTGTATGTTGGCCTGGTGCGGAAACGCCGGCTCAAGTGGCAGAAGTCGAGGGCAGGTTTCATTCCTATGGTGTGGATTCCTGATTCCTCTTACCAACAAGTCCAACAACCCTCGATTCCGAGTCCCACAGCAAATCATATGTTAACAATAGCGGGCGGACCAAAACCTGCATCGAATTAAATTTCTCCCATCGGCCTACCTATATGGAAAAGCGTTATATTCATTGGTTCCTCCTTACTAGCGTGTACAATTTTTAGGTTTAGGAAAAAGGTTAATTTTCGCCCTCTTCAGCCTAGGCAAACTGAGTCATGGTACGTTGGTTTCGTATCTCGGCCTAGCGCGGAAGCATGGGCTCGGGTGGCAGAAGTGGAGGGCATGTAAGTTGGGCCAAAATAACTTTGGTAATGCATATTTTTGGGGTTTCGTTCCTATGGTGTGGTTTCCTCAATCATCTTACCAACAAGTCCAGCAACCCTCGATTCTGAGCCCCACAACAAATCATATGTTAACCACAGTGGACGGACCAAAACCTGTATCGAATTAAATTTCTCCCATCGGCCTACATAGATGGAAAAGTGTTATATTCATATGTTCCTCCTTACTAGCGAGTAGAAGTATTTGGACTAGAAAAAAGGTTAATTTTCGCCCTCTTCAGTCTAGGCAAACTAAGTCATGGTGCGCTAGTTTCGAATCTTGGCCCGGTGCGGAAGTGCCGGCTCAAGTGGTAGTAGAGGAGGGCATGTAAGTTGGGCCAAAACAACATTGGTGACACATATTTTTGAGGTTTCGTTCCAAAGGTGTGGTTTCCTGATTCATTAACAAAAAGTTCAACAACCCTCGATTCCGAGTCCCACAACAAAAGATATGTTAACAACAGTGGATGGACCAAAACTTGTATTGAATTAAGTTTCTCCCATTGGCCTACGTATATGGAAAAGCCTTATATTCATCAGTTCCTCACTAGCGTGTACAAGTTTTTGGATTAGGAAAAGTTTAATTTTCACCCACTTGAGTCTAGGCAACCTGAGTCATGGTGCGCTGGTTTCGTCTCTCGACCTAGTGCCAAAGCGCGAGCTCAAGTGGCAGAAGGGAATGGCATATAAGTTGGGCCAAAAGAACTTTGTTGACACATATTTTTGAGCTTTTGTTCCTATGGTGTGGTTTCCTGATTCATCTTAACATCCAACAACCCTCGATTCCGAGTCCCACAAAAAAAGATATGTTAACAACAGTGGATGGACCAAAACCTGTATTGAATTAAGTTTCTCCCATCGGCCTACATATATGGAAAAGGCTTGTATTCATCAGTTCCTCCTTACGAGCGTGTACATGTTTTTAGAGTAGGAAAAAGTTTAATTTTCGCCCTCTTCAGTCTAGGCAAACTGAGTCATGGTGCGCTGGTTTCGTATCTCGGCCTAGTGCAGAAGCGCGGTCTCAAGTGGCAGAAGACGAGGGCATGTATGTTGGGCAAAAATAACTTTGGTGATACATATTTTTGAGGTTTCGTTCCTATGGTGTGGTTTCCTCAATCATCTTACCAACAAGTCCAGCAAATCTCGATTTTAAGTCCCACAACAAATCATTTGTTAACAACAGTTGACGGACCAAAACCTGTATCGAATTAAATTTCTCCCATCAGCCTACATATATGGAAAAGCGTTATATTCATTGGTTCCTCCTTACTAGCGTGTACAAGTTTTTGGATTAGGGCAGAGAAACCGAAGATGATCAAGACGTCATCGTAGTCGTCCGATTGTATCTTTTCGGTTTGGCCCCCTCCGGGCATTTTTAGGGTAGGGGTCTTAGTGTTATTGTGTCATTTAGGGCCTAGGGTATAAATAGACTTGAGAGGCTCGCTTGGACCTTATCTTGGCAGCCACCATATCCTAGTTTCCCTAACCCTAGCAGCCAAGGTCTAAAGAGAGAAAGAGAGAGGATTAGGTAGGGGATGAGTGCCTAGTTTAGTCTAATCTCGCCATTAGTGGGTGGATGATGGGAGGTAGGCTCTAGGAAACTTGTGTACTCAGATTGTGTGATCAATTCAAGGTTCCTTGTTGAGAAATTCGATGTCCTAGAGCAGCAATTTCGTCCCTCCCTCTTTTCTCCCTTTTCTAGTTTCGTTTTTGGTCCCATTTCTTAGATTTTGGCTCATTTTGTGTTGTCCAAGGATGAGACCTTTCTTTTGCCAGTGTTTTAACTTGCTAGGATGTGGAACATCTCTCTAGACTTGTGCTAGAACAATCCATCCACGAGCAAGTTTGAATTTGAGCGATTTTCGGTTTTTCGTCCCTCCTTCCCCCTTCTCATGAGATCTGCAATTCCCAGTCAATCTTTGATCTTTTCTCATGGATCTTTTGGGGTTAGCTTTGGGAATGATCTTGTATCCTTTGTGCAAAATTTCGTGAGATTGGGAGAAGGTTTGCTTTGGTTTTGGTCGGTTTTTAGTTAGTGCTGCGTGCAGTTTTTCAGGTTCCTGCTCGGGCTTTTGGCAAGGCCTGACCAGACAGTCAGGTTGTTTGTTCGGTCTTGCCAAGCTGACTGTCTAGTCTGTAGGTTGCTGGTTCGCTGTGTTGGCCCCCTTTCAGTTTTCTTTGGCAGCTCTTTTGTCCGAAGTAGGTAGACCTGACTGTCCGAAGTTGCTGCTGCGCTAAGTTTCTTTGCTCTTCCCGCAGCTTTGTCCAGTCAGGCTCTTGCCTCTAGAGCGGACAGTCAGGTCAGCTTGTGTGCGTTTTTCTGCATGTGTTCCTCTCTGCTGCAGTTTGTCCACTCAGTTCCTCAGCCAAAGACCTGACTGTCCGGTTAGGTATTGAGTTGTTAGCCTGTGCGTTTATTCGTCTGGTTGTCCAGTCTCTCGCTGCTTTCTTTTGCTCGCTTGTGCTCTTTCCTTGCTGCAGTTTTTGCTCTGGTTTTCGGGTTGTTTTGTTGTTCTTTTTCTTGTTTATCCTTGGTGCTTAGTGCTTTAGGTTGTAGTGTGTCCTAGGGTTGTAGTTTTCTACTACGCAATCTTGCACACTAAGTAGAAGCTTTGTGTGACCTAGTTAGCGTGTGTCGATCGTTTTGTTTTGTTCTTGGTTGCGTGTCATTCACCGCTAGCCCATCCTCATCGCTCACTATTTTTCAGTGAGACGCACTTAGGTGTGGAGTGGCTAAGTGAGTGTCTCATTGCCAAGGGCGATCTGTTTAGTGGACGGTATCGGGTGTGGTTTGTTTGTGAGCTAAGTGGGAGTTGTGAGTTTGAGTTTTTCACTGCTCCTATTCACCCCCCTCTAGTCGCAGTCTTCGGTCCTACAAGTGGTATCAGAGCCGATTAGGTTTCTCCATACCTTAACCGGTGACGAAACCATAGCAACGGTGACTTACTCAGGGAAGATTCTGGTTCTCGGCTCTGATGGCTATCCCTACTGGAAGGGTAGGATGGAGGCTTCCTTGTTAGCCAGAGTCAAGACTTATGGGATGCTACTCAGAGTGCGACCTTTGTTGTGCTTCCAGCTGCTGAGCGTACTACGCCTGAGATCGTGGCTCAGCATGTGGCGAATGCCAAGGCTGTTAACTTTCTCTTCTCCGGGCTTGGTCCCATGGATTATGAGAGAGTGAGTCACCTCAAGACGGCACGTGAGATATGGTCCCTGCTCAGCACACACCATGAGGGTACCACGACGATTAAGGCTAGGCTTGTTGAGACTTACCGGTGCGAATATGAGAATTTCGTCCAGAAGCCGGGAGAGTCTATAGATGACTTGTATGGTCGTTTTCAGTCGATCATCAACAAGTTGCATATCAATTCTGCCCTCGCTGCTTTCCCATACTCAGACCATCAACAGGCTGTCAAATTGCTGTTTGCGCTTGATAGAAAAATATGGGAGATCAAGGTGAACTCAAGCATCGAGTCGGCAGGATATGATACCATAGGAGTAGAGGTGCTCTATAGTAAGCTCAAGGCCACCAAGGTAGATTACAAGTTGAGGGATTCCCTTGCTAGTTCAGGTTCTAAGAGTTTGGCCTTGGCTTCCCCCTCTAGTGAGTCTATTGCTAACCCCCCACTTCACAACTTCTCGTTTTCTGCTTTGATGTCTATGACAGAGGAGCAGTTGGCATCGCTTGGGGATGAGGACCTAGGTCTAGTGTCTAGTCGCTTTCAGTGTGCCTATGACAACCAGATGAGCAAGAAGAGGGGCGAGAGGCCAAAATGCTTTGAGTGCGGAGAGTTCGGCCACTTCATCGCCGAGTGCCCAACAAGAACAACTACTACAAGAAGGGCAAGAACTACTCCCATGACTCCGACAAGTACTACTCTGGCAAGCCAAGCTTTGACAAGCACCGCTCTAGCAAGCACAGCTCCGGCAAGCACCACTTCGGCAAGAAGAACTTCCGAAAGGCTTTCAAGAGCTACCAGAAGAGCACCTGGAAGCAGGACAAGGTGTTCTTCGCCGAGATCGGACTTTGCAGGAACGGGTCTTCTTCCTCTTCGTCCTCATCAAGCTCAAGCGATGAGGAGATCCAGTACAAGAAGGACAAGAGGAACGATCAAGGTGGCCCTGCTGGCTTGTGCTTCGTCTCCACCAAGTCCAAGTGCAAGAACAAGATGAGGAGGAGCTCGGTTTGCTCCATGGCGCTTGAGAAGAAGGAGGACCACAGCGACTCATCCTCCGGCGATGAGGTAACTCCTGAGCAAGCTAAAATTCTGGAGATGTTAGAGCAGAATTATCGAGAGTTGAAAGCCCAGGATAAGATGCTGAAGAAGGTAGCTAAGAAGCTGCAGAAGTTAAAAGCCTAGCTTGCTTTGGGTGACGTCAGTAGTTTTGGGTTTGGAGAGTACAGCACTTCGGGTGAGAAGAGTGCCCCAATTAAGATCAAGACTGTACCTACCCAGCCTGGTGAGACTGTTGATGGGGTTTACCATGAGCCACTTAGGGTTGTCCCAACTAAGAAGAAGGAACAGTTCTGGACACCCAAGCCACCACATGCTGAGTTGAGCAAGATTGTTGAGGAAGTACTCAAGCCTAAGGACAAGATGCCAGCCCAGTAGCCTGTTCCACCCAAGGCCACACCACCTAAGCCTAAAGCCTAGCCTAACCCTTTACCCAAGAGGCTTGTCTACCACTGTGAGTTTTGCAAGCGAAATGGCCACTTGGAGGAGTTTTGCTTCAGGAGGAAGCGGGTTGAGAGGCAGTAGAGAGCTTGGGGAAACAAGGGCCAGTTCTACCAGGGTGGTAGGCAAGATCCTCCCCACCGTGGTGAGATGAGAGGCCGCTTTGCTGGTGGTGAGTGTGGAGGCAGTCTTCAGGGTCGTGCTCCTAGTGAAGAGAGACGCTTTACCGGCCAAGCTCCGAGTCGTTTTCAGTGCGTCTATGGACCTCGTGACCGAGGCTTTGTGCGAAAGCTTGAGAGGCCATGCTTTGAGGGTCGTGGTGATTTCTTTGACTATCCTTGCCCCACTTTTGAGTAGATGGCTTGGCCACTGGTACACCAGTTTTGGTACTAACCCCGGTGCCGGACCGTTTGCTCACAGTCGTTTCACTTGACTTTGCAGGATCGAGGCCTGGAGGACGTGTGGATCTTGGACTCCGGTTGCTCTAGACATATGACAGGGCACCGCATATGGTTCTCCAGCCTCAACCCCGCGGACACCAAGGAGTACATCACATTCGGGGATAATGGTCAAGATAAAGTGTTGGGTATTGGTTCTATTTCGCTCTTTGCCAAGCTTTCCCTGAGAGAAGTTGTTTTTGTTCAGAATCTGAGGTTCAATTTGGTTTCTGTGTCACAACTTCTCAATGAAGGATTTGAGGTTCGTTTTAAGAAGGCTACGTGCCGCGTTCTTGATGCTGAGGAGACCCTTTTATGCTCTTTGTTGCCTTTTGGTCAGGTTTTTAGGGTCGACCTCACATCTATTTTTGGCCCTGCTCATGGTTTGGTTGCTAGTCCTTCTACTGATATATGGAAGTGGCATAGGAGGCTTGGTCACTTGAGTTTTGATCTGCTAGTCAGGTTGAGCTCAATGGGCCTAATCCGAGGATTGCCCAAGTTGAAAGCTGAGAAGGATTTAGTGTGCCACCTGTGTCGTCATGACAAGATGGTTGCTGCTTCTCACACCCCTGTATCTCAGGTTATGACCTCCTATCTGGGTGAGCTACTCCATATGGATACAGTAGGTCCTGCTCGGGTAGCGTCGATCGGTGGAAAGTAGTATGTGCTTGTCATTGTGGATGACGTTTCTCGGTTCTTTTGGGTATTTTTCATGGAGTTTAAGGATGAGGCATTTGGTTTTGTTCGGGATCTGGTACTGAGGTTGAGAAACGAGAGTCATAAGGCCATGAGGGCTATTTGCAGTGACAATGGCGGAGAATTCAGAAACTTTCGGTTCGGAAACTTCTGTCGTGACCAAGGTCTTAAGCACCAGTTTTCTTCTCCATATACCCCTCCTCAGAACGGTGTTGTGGAATGCAAGAACTGCACACTCATTGAGATGGCACAGACGATGCTCGATGAGCATAGGACTCTTAGACGTTTTTGGGCTAAGGTTGTAAATACAGCCTGTTACATTGCGAACCGGATTTTCTTGCAAGCTTTCCTCGGGAAGACCTCGTATGAGCTTCGGTTTCGTAGGCAACCCAGCGTCAAGCACCTGAGGCCGTTTGGGTGCAGGTGCTTTGTGCTTAAAAAGGCGGGTCATATGGACAAGTTTGAGTCTCGTTGTTTGGATGGGATCTTTCTTGGGTATTCTTCGAGTTCGAGAGCTTTTCGTGTGTGGATCTTAGAGACTCATCGCGTAGAGGAGACTTGTGAGGTTTCTTTCGATGAAACTATGCCTTGCACATCCCCTGCTTTTGAGCTTTCAGGTGATGATGAGGAAGGCACCCCCATCTTTGAGGATGAAGATGATGTGGATGGTGCTGGTGATGCAGAGCCACTACACCGGCTGCAGCTCCTGCCCCCTCTGCTACGAGCTCAGATGATGAGGATGGACCATTGCCTACGGCTTCCTTTTCGGTTCCACAAGTTCATGCTCAAGCAGATGGCGGCCCTGCTGAGGATATAGGGGAGGTGACCTCCGAGATTGATACATCTCGGCAGGTTCAGCGGGATCACCCTCTGCACAGGATGATTGGAGACATACATCAGCGAGTCACATGCTCGACGGTTAACTCTCTAGCCTTCTTCTCCCACTCCGCATTTGTTGCTTATTTTAAGCCCCGGGATATGTCACATGCATTATCTGATCCTAACTGGGTGAACGCCATGCATAAGGAGTTGGAGAACTTTGAGAGAAACCATGTCTGGGATTTAGTTGAGCCTCCACCAAACTGTTGTCCTATAGGTACCAAGTGGGTTTTCAAGAAAAACAGGGTGAGAATGGGATGGTAGTGAGGAACAAGGCGAGGTTGGTAGCCTAGGGTTTCTGTCAGAAAGAGGGGATAGACTATGAGGAAAACTTTGCCCCTGTAGCCCGTTTAGAAGCCATAAGAATTCTGCTTGCCTTTGCGGCCTCTAAAGGCTTCAAACTGCAGCAGATGGATGTCAAGTCTGCTTTCCTAAATGGGTTCATAGAGGAAGAGGTTTATGTGAGACAACCCCCTGGTTTTGAGAGTGCCAAGTTTCCAAACCGGGTGTATAAGTTGAGAAAAGCCCTTTATGGTCTGAAGCAAGCTCCAAGAGCTTGGTATGCTAGGTTGAAGAGTTTCCTGCTCAAGTCTGGGTTTGTGATGGGATCATTACACAAGACCTTATTTTTGTTGAGTCGTGGCGGTGACACCTTGATAGTTCATATATATGTTGATGACATAATCTTTGGTGGTTCATCTCACGCTTTGGTCTCTAGTTTTGCTGAATAGATGAGCAGGGAATTTGAGATGAGCCTTATGGATGAGCTCCAGTTCTTCCTCGGGCTGCAGATCAAGCAAGGCCATGAGGGTAACTTCATCCATCAAGCCAAGTATATGAAGGACATTCTCAAGAAGTTTGACATGGGGGACTCAAAACCCATGACAACTCCAATGAGTACAAACACGCCGCTTGATGCGGATGAAGATGGGGAGGCGGTGGACCAGAAGGAATTTTGAGGAATGATCGGCCCACTTCTATACTTGACGGCGACCAAACTAGACATTCAGTTCGTGATTTGCCTTTGTGTGCGCTACCAGGCTTCTCCTAGGACTTCTGACCCTCAAGCGGTGAAGCGCATTTTCGGGTATCTAAAATTCACTCCTGAGCTTGGTCTTTGGTACTCCTTGGGCTCTTCTCTTTCTCTTAGAGGGTTCTCAAATTCTGACCATGCTGGTTGACAGATTGATCGCAAATCAACTTCCAATACTTGCCCATTCTTAGGAACCTTTCTTGTCCCTTGGTCCTCTCGCAAGCAGGCTAGTACATCCTTGTCTACCACAGAAGCTGAGTATATAGCTACTGCTAGTTGCTGCTCCCAGTTGTTATGGATGAAAGCCACCCTTAGTGACTTTGGCCAGAGTTTTGGAAGGATCCCTCTTCTAGTGGACTCTACTTCAGCTATTTCTGTAGCTAAGAATCCCGTCTTCCACTCTAGAACCAAACACATAGATATGAGGTTTCACTTTCTGAGAGATCACTATGAGAAGGGAGACATAGACTTGATCCATGTAGTAACCGAGAACTAGTTAGCCGATATCTTTACCAAGCCCCTAGAGTTTAGCGCTTTTGTGCGCTTGAGAGGAGAGCTTGGTGTGTGTTATCCTTTTGTTCTTTCTTTGCTTTTATTTTGTTTCTTCTTTGCTTCTATTGCATTCTGTATCATATCATGCATTGCATTGTATCATATGCATTTTCACTTCACTAGCACTAGAACTTTTTTGGAATGATGAGTTAGTACTTGCTTGTGCTAGTTTGTACAGATGCTTGACTGATCATGGTTGGCTAAGCTCTCTTGAGTCTGTTGAATACTAATTGTGAGCTAAGTCTTTTATTTATTGAAAATCAAAAACATGATCACCACCTGATTTGGCTACCTAGCATGTGTAGGAGTGTTGAATGCTATGCTATCTTTTCATACTTGGATATGCTAGTTGTATGCCTTTGCTAAGTTGATGCCTAAGCTTTTATGACACCTTTATTAAATTGAATTCTGAATTCAAATGTTTACAAGTGGTGTTTTGTACTAAATTGACAAAGATTCAGGTGGGTTTGCTTGTCACACTGATCTAGTTCGAGACGGCTTGTCATTGCACTTTGGCATTAACTTGGACTAGGCTGTGTATGACCAAAACCTTGTCTTAAGCTTCTGATGGTTCATTGAACCTAGGCTTGGCATTGGTTGATAAGAAGTGGTAAAAGACAAGCAAATAACCCCGGGCACAATATAGAACTTGCAATGAATACAAGTGATTAAATCTGAAATATGCAAGTCTCTAAAATGCTTATGGCTTGTTGAATATGCTTTGGTTGAGAGTAGCACACCTTATATGCATTGCTAGCATTTTGCTGTTCATGCCTATCTTGGTGCTATTCATGTTGGTGATGCTTTCTTTTAATCAACCCTGAAAAACATACTTGCTCTTGATCTATGTAAAATAGATTCATTTGAGCTTGTTGTATGCTTCCTTGCCCTCACTTGTACTGTATGCTAGAACTTGTGAATACTAGCTTTCCATCCCTTCTAAGCTCTTTCAATTACACTCCTTGCACATCATGGCATATTTTGAGGGGGATTTGTCTAGTTCAGGGGGAGTCCTATGAACCCTTGATGTGTCCATTGTCAACAAGGGGGAAAAAGTTTGGACACAGGGGGAGGACTAGGGAGAGATTTAGTTGAGGGGGAGTTTTGCATTTGTGAGGATGCATTTCAGGGGGAGTTTGAGCTTTTAGCATGCTCTTTGCATCGGTGCGTTGAGCCTTTTGCCTCTGTCTTGAGAAGCCGATGCTTTGTTTTCTTTTGTTGTCTTGATATGCCCTGTTTCTTTGCTTGTCTTTGGTTTTTGGGCATTTTGAGCAACTTCTTCTCTTCTCTTTCTTTTTCGGTTTTACGCTTTTCTCTTGTTTTTGTTCTATTTCAGGTTACAGGTTGAAGGTGTTGACAATGCACTCATCAAGGGGGAGATTGAGAGCCAATGGACCGGCTCACTGCTCTCCTGGTGTAATGAGTGATTGTCAACGGTACAAGTCCTCCGATGGACTGAAGGTAGATGATGAAGACCTGGATGGACTCAGGCACAAGACCTCAATGGACTGAGGCAAAAGCCCTCTGATGGACTGGAGGCAATGCTCGGCGTCGGTCGGCCATGGGAGTTCGGTACACCGAGGGGCGGTTCGGCAACAGCGGTGTAAGTCCTCCGATGGACCGCGAGGCAACTCCGATGGACTAGAGAAGTTGTGTGCCACCGTGGTGCTCCAACCCGAGTGCATGGCGCGAAGGCTTGTGAGGGAGGCTTTTGCGGCTTCTGCTCAAAACCGCCACCCAAGCTACCGAAGCCTTGGTGAGGTGGGCCACGACTCGCCGAGATAGAGAAGATGGGCCAAACCTGGCCCAGATGGAGACTTCCTAAAGTTTCCCGGTTTCTGACTTCAAAACCGGGGGCGGATCACGGATTGGACTACTGATCACGTGGAGAATATCCAAGAATTGTATGAAACTTATGAAGATCAAGACTTCATTGTGGTTGTCCGTCCCAAAATATCTTGTATGTTTTCGGTTTAGCCCCTCAGGGCATTTCTAGTGTTAGGGGTCTTTAAAACTGCCAAAACTAAGTCTAGGTATAAATAGCCTAAGAGGGGGTCATTAGAAACTCTCTTGGCTGGTGTTAGGGTTTGCTTAGTGCAGGAATTTCGTCCCTAGGCTAATGGCTTCAAGATTGGACAGCTTTGGTGAGAACTAGCTCCATCAAAAGAGGGTAGGAGTAGGGAGGTTGCTTGGGCACGAAATTCTTGTAATCTAGTGGATCTTTGAGACCTTTTTGGGCAGCAATTCAAGTGATTTTCGTGCAGCAACTTGTGTGCCTTGTTCCGCCTCTTTCCCTTTGGTTTTTGGCGTCAATCCTTAGCTTTTTGGGTGTTTTCTTTGGCCAAGCTTGAATACTTTCTTTTGCTGGTGTTTTGGACTGCTAGGACTTGGAGAGATTGTGGTTTTCGTGTGCCAAATCTCGAGCTCCAAGGGCAGCCCCATGTTCTTTTCAATCTTGACTAGTGAAATTCACTTCGGGGAAGGCTAGATCCGTGGAGATAATCTTTGGCTCTAGGCTTGATCTGTTGGGAATATATTCTCCATGTGTTGATCTATGTCCTTGCCAAGTTTGGTGAAGTTTGGAGTTCATTTGGTCAAGTTTTTGGTCGTTCTTGTGTGAAGTTTTCTGCTGTTCAGTTTTCCTGCTGGTTCTGTCTGTCTTCGAGCCTTGTTTGGTTCACGGGTCAAACCTTTGAAATTTGGGCTAAAATTTTGTGGAGCTCTTTCCCTGTGATTCATTAAGCTCCCATAAAAATTTTAGAATTTTTGGATGTGTTTTGACCTGGTTTTGGTATTTTTCTTCTGGAGTTCGTCTGCCCGTTTTTGACCATCGGACGGTCTGATGGTTGTGGGTCTTTTGTGTCTTGTCCAATTGAGCTAAAATTTTGTGCAGTTGTTCCTTATCCCCTTCTTAACCTTCAGTAAAAATTTCATATTTTTTGGAGTTGGTTTGATAGGGTTTTTGATCAACTTTTTTCAAAGTGTTAGTGTGTGAACATCAGATGGTCCGATGCTTCAATCATCGGACGGTCCGATGGTCTAAACTTTCTACTTTTGGTCTCATTTTTTCTGGAGTTGTTCTTGATTGTCTTGTGAGGGTGTAGTAATTTTTTGGGGTGATTTGGAGCTTTGCACGTTGGGTTTTGGCAATTTTCTTTGCGGCCCTGTCCGGCTGTTTTTCTGGTATCTTTCCATGGCGTGTTCGCTTTGCGTCCTTTGTCTTGAGTGTGTATTCTTCCGCTTTGTGCTTGGTAGGTATCTGTTCAGTGGACTATACCAAGCACACCTTGTGAGTTAGATATGTATCCTTTCAGTTGACGGTGTCTAGCTTTGTTGTGAGTGTTGTTCTGTCTGCACCGCGGGGGGTTTGAGTTTGAGCTTTCAAGTACTCCTATGCACCCCCCTCTAGTCGCACGTCTCGGTCCTACAAATAAACTCAAATCGAATAAACTGTAAACTTAGATAAATTATACCAACTAGTAGTTCATAGGGGTAAGAGTGATAAAGATAGGTGTATGGTGGAGGAGGAAATCTATCTAAGCTATCCGTAGAAAGGTATAGTTGTCTAGGAGGACAACGAGCGAGATAAAGTCACCAAACTCTAATTCTAATCGGCTACAAAAATTATCTGTGTCTAACTAAGCTATTCAAATAAACGAATCAGGGTCTTGCGTCGAGCGAATTTCTAGAGTCTCGGGGGTACCAGGGGGTAGATAGTAGGTCCCGAAAGAGAGTCTGGCTAACACCTACGGGCCCCTCGAACGACGGCTTGGACTAGACAGGCACACCACACGCTATCACCGAGTGGGGCTACCAAGCAAAGCTGCGTGGAGAGGATGGCACGCTATAAACGTGTTCAAGCAAAGTTTGAACAACAATAGATCTTCCTGGATCAGATGAGAAGGTCTAGCCAGAGCCTAGCATTTAATTCAAGGGTTGAGTTATAGCACCGGCAAGAATAACAGGATTTGAATAACTAAGTGAAACACAATCTAAGCCTAGCAAGTATGCAAAATAAGCGTGCACCACACTCGCAAGAGAAAGAATTTAGAGTAAAATATAACTGAAATTGAAGATAATCTGAATCCAAAAGATATAAGAATTTTACCGTAGACTCAAAGATAGCTCTAGAGACTCCGAGGCAAAGTTTGACTCGACTCTAACTCCCAAGACTATCCTATCTACTAAAGTAAAAGTGTGGCACTCTAAGACAGAACTCTCAACTCAACTCCACTTTACAAATGAGCTCTCGGGGCCTATTTATAGCTTGTACAGGTGAGGGGGTATTTGTATGTAGGGTAGGTCGATTGGGTGCAGAGGTCGGTGGGCCAGCCAACCATAGCGGGTGGTCGGGCGGCCACCCGATGTGCCGACCTTGCGCATCCAACGGTTAATCTCTGCCCTTGGTGTCAGTTAGAAGCTTCCCAAGTCAGTTGACAAGCAAAATGGTAAGGTCAAGTGGTCGGCCGACCATTTGACTTACCGACTTAGTGCATCCAACCGGCTAAGAAGGCCTCCCCATGTAGGTTGATATTTGGAACGGTGGTTGCACGTGGAAAATGCCGCCAAGGGGTGGTCGGCCGGCCACACCAAGTGGTCAGGCGGCCATGTGTTTTTCTCCAATTGGTCGCATGTTGTTCCCCTTGGATCCTTGACATCACCAATCCATGTCCCGACACATTGTGACCCTTGGATATATTGGATGCTCTCTTGTATGGTTTGATCTTCACCATTTTGTGTTTGTTTGCACACTGGATCGAAGATGTGGCATATGAACTGCTTGAGGGACCATTCCATGTGGTCAGGGGTCCAAACCTCCACTGGAGGGTGGTCGGGCGGCCACTCACCATGGCCGGGCGGCCATGGCCCTGTCACCATTGTTGCCCATCTTTGGTATTTGGTGTGTTTCCAACCATTTTGTGCGCATTTTGGTATCTGCATCCAAATATTCATGTACATCTTGTGGAACTCATTAGTAGCAAGGGTTCCTATGGTGTGGTTTCCTGATTCATCTTACCAACAAGTCCAACAATCCTCGATTTCGAGTCCCACAACAAATCATATGTTAACAATAGTGGACGGACCAAAACCTGTATCGAATTAACTTTCTCCAATCGGCCTACAAAGATGGAAAACCGTTATATTTATTGGTCCCTCCTTACTAGCGTGTACACGTTTTTGTATTAGGAAAAAGGTTAATTTTTGCCCTCTTCAGTCTAGGCAAACAGAGTCATGGTGCGCTGGTTTCTTATCTCGGCCTGGTGCGGAAGCGCCGGCTCAAGTGGCAGAAGAGGAGGGCATGTAAGTTGGGCCAAAACAAATTTGGTGATGCATATTTTTGAGGTTTCATTCCTATGGTGTGGTTTCCTCAATCATCTTACCAACAAGTCCAACAACCCTCGATTCTGAGTCCCACAACAAATCATATGTTAACAACAGTGGATGGACCAAAACCTGTATCGAATTAAATTTCTCCCAACGGCCTACATATATGGAAAAGCGTTATATTCATTGGTCCCTCCTTACTCGCGTGTACAAGTTTTTGGATTAGGAAAAAGGTTAATTTTCGCCCTCTTCAGTCTAGGCAAACTTAGTCACTGTTCGCTAGTTTCGTATTTCAGCCTGGTGCGGAAGCGCGGGCTCGTGTGGCAGAAGAGGAGAGCATGTAAGTTGGGCCAAAACAAATTTGGTTATGCATATTTTTGAGGTTTTGTTCCTATGGTGTAGTTTCCTCAATCATCTTACCAACAAGTCCAACAACCCTCGATTCTGTGTCCCACAGCAAATCATATGTTAACAACAGTGGACAGACCAAAACCTATATCGAATTAAATTTCTCCCAACGGCCTACATATTTGGAAAAGCGTTATATTCATTGGTCCCTCCTCACTAGCGTGTACAAGTTTTTGGAATAGGAAAAAGGTTAATTTTCGCCCTCTTCAGTCTAGGGAAACTGAGTCATAGTGCGCTGGTTTCACATCTCAGCTTGGTCTGGAAGCACGGGCACAAGCGGCAGGAGAAGACGGCATGTAAGTTGGGCCAAAAGAACTTTGGGAACGCATATTCTTGAGGTTTCGTTCCTATGGTGTGGTTTCCTCAATCATCTTACGAACAAGTCCAACAATCCTAGATTCTGAGTCCCACAACAAATCATATGTTAACAATAGTGGACGGACCAAAACCTTTATCGAATTAAATTGCTCCCTTCGGCTTACATATGTGGAAAAGCGTTACATTCATTGGTCCCTCCTTACTAGCGTGTACAAGTTTTTGGATTAGGAAAAAGGTTAATTTTCGCCCTCTTATGTTTAGGCAAGCTGAGTCATAGTGCGCTGGTTTCGTATCTCAGCCTGGTGCGGAAGCGCGGGCTCATGTGGCAGAAGAGAAGGGCATGTAAGTTGGGCCAAAACAAATTTGGTGATGCATATTTTTGAGGTTTCGTTCCTATGGTCCAGTTTCCTCAATCATCTTGCCAACAAGTCCAACAACCTCAATTCTGAGTCCCACAACAAATCATATGTTAACACAGTGGACAGACCAAAACCTGTATCGAATTAAATTTCTCCCATCGGCCTACATATATGGAAAAGCGTTATATTCATTGGTCCCTCCTTACTAGCGTGTACAAGTTTTTGGATTAGGAAAAAGGTTAATTTTCGCGCTCTTCTGTCTAGGCAAACTGAGTCATCGTGCGCTGGTTTCGTCTCTCGGCCTAGTGCCGAAGTGCGGTCTCAAGTGGCAGAAGAGGAGGGCATATAATTTGGGCCAAAACAACTTTGGTGATGCATATTTTTGAGGTTTCGTTGGTCTGGTGTGGTTTCATCATTCATCTTAACAACAAGTCCAACAACCGTCGATTCTGAGTCCCACAACAAATCATACGTTAATAATAGTGGATGGACAAAAACCTGTATTGAATTAAATTTCTCCCGTCGGCCTACATATATGGAAAAGCGTTATATTCATTGGTCCCTCCTTACTAGCGTGTACAAGTTTTTGGATTAGGAAAAAGGTTGATTTTTGCCCTCTTCAGTCTTGGCAAACTGAGTCGGGGTGCGATGGTTTCGTATCTTGTCCTGGTGCGGAAGCGCCCGTTCAAGTGGCAGAAGAGGCGAGCATGTAAGTTGGGCCAAAACAACTTTGGTGATGCATATTTTTGAGGTTTCGTTCCTATGGTTCCTCATTCATCTTACCAACAAGTCAACAACCCTTGATTTCGAGTCCCACAACAAAAGATATCTTAACAACAGTGGATGGACCGAAACCTGTATTGAATTAACTTTCTCCCATCGGCCTATATATAAGGAAAAGCCTTATATTCATCAGTTCCTCTTTACTAGCGTGTACAAGTTTTTGGGTTAGGAAAAAGTTTAATTTTTGCCCTCTTGAGTCTAGGCAAACTGAGTCATGGTGCGCTGGTTTCGTCTCTCGGCCTAGTGCCGAAGCGCGGGCTCAAGAGGCAAAAGAGGAGGGCATATAAGTTGGGCCAAAACAATTTTAGTGATGCATATTTTTGAGGTTTCGTTGGTACGGTGTGGTTTCCTCATTCATCTTAACAACAAGTCCAACAACCGTCGATTCTGAGTCCCACAACAAATCATACGTTAACAAAAGTGGATGGACAAAAACCTGTATTGACTTAAATTTCTCCCGTCGGCCTACATATATGGAAAAGCGTTATATTCATTGGTTCCTCCTTACTAGCGTGTACAGGTTTTTGGATTAGGAAAAAGGTTAATTTTTGCCCTCTTCAGTCTTGGCAAACTGAGTCAGGGTGCGCTGGTTTCGTCTCTCGGCCTAGTGCCGATGCGCGGGATCAAGTGGCAGAAGAGGAGGGCATATAAGTTGGGCCAAAACAACTTTGGTGATGCATATTTTTGAGGTTTCGTTGGTATGGTGTGGTTTCCTCATTCATCTTGCCAATAAGTTCAACAACCCTCGAGTCCAAGTTCCACAATAAATGATATGTTAACAAAAGTGGATGGACCAAAACCCGTATCGGATTAAGTTTCTGCCAAAGGCCTACGTATATGGGAAAGCGTTTTGTTCATTCGTCCCTCCTTACTAGCCTGTTCATGTTTTTGGATTAGTAAAAAGTTTAAGTTTTGCCCTCTTAAGTCTAGGCAAACTGAGTCATTGTGCGCTGGTTTCGTAACTCGGCCTAGTGTGGAAGCACGGTCTTAAGTGGTAGAAGAGGAGGGCATATAAGTTAGGCCAAAACAACTTTGGTGATGCATATCTTTGAGGTTTCACTCCTATGGTTTGGTTTCCTCAATCATCTTACCAACAGGTCGAACAACCCTCGATTCCGAGTCCCACAACAAATCATATGTTAACAAAAGTGGACGCACCAAAACGTGTATCGAATTAAATTTCTCCCGTCAGCCTACATATACGGAAAAGCGTTATATTCATTGGTCCCTCCATACAAACGTGTACAAGTTTTTGGATTAGGAAAAAGGTTAATTTTTGCCCTCTTCAGTCTTGGCAAACTGAGTCATGGTGTGCTGGTTTCGTCTTTCAGCCTAGTGTCGGAGCGTGGCATATAAGTTGGGCCAAAACAACTTTGGTGATCCATTTTATTGTGGTTTCGTTGGTATGGCGTGATTTCCTCATTCATCTTACCAAAAAGTTCAACGACCCTCGAGTTTGAGTCCCACAACAAATGATATGTTAACAACAGTGGACGGACCAAAACCTGTATCGAATTAAGTCTCTCCCATGGGCCTACATATATGGGAAAGCGTTATGTTCATTCGTTCTTCCTTACTAGCGTGTTCAAGGTTTTGGATTAGGAAAAGTTTAATTTTCGCCCTCTTCAGTCTAGGCAAACTGAGTCTGCGCTTGTTTCATATATCGGCCTAGTGCGGAAGCACAGGTTCAAGTGGGGGAAGAGATGGGCATATAAGTTGGGCCAAAATAACTTTGGTGATGCATATTTTTGAAGTTTGATGGTATGGTTTGGTTTCCTCATTCATCTTACCAATAAGTTCAACAACTCTCGAGTCCGAATCCCACAACAAATGAAATATTAACAACAGTGGATGGACCAAAACCTGTATCGAATTAAGTTTCTCCCATGTGCCTACATATATGGGAAAGCGTTTTGTTCATTCGTTCCTTCTTACTAGCGTGTTCATGTTTTTGGATTAGGAAAAAGTTTAATTTTCGCTCTCTTCAGTCTAAGCAAATTGAGCCATGGTGCGCAGGTTTCGTATCTCGGCTTAGTGCGGAAGCGCGGGCTCAAGTCGAAGAAGAGGAGGGCTTGTAAGTTGAGCCAAAACAACTTTGGTTTTGCATACTTTTAAGGTTTTGTTCCTATGTTGTAGTTTCCTCAATCATCTTACCGACAAGTCCAACAAGCCACGATTCTGAGTCCCACAACAAATCATATGTTAACAATAGTGGATGGACAAAAACCTATATCGAATTAGATTTCTCCCGTTGACCTACATATATGGAAAATCGTTATATTCATTGGTCCCTCCTTACTAGCGTGTACAAGTTTTTGGATTAGGAAAAAGGTTAATTTTTGCCCCCTTCAGTCTTGGCAAACTGAGTCAGGGTGCGATGGTTTCGTATCTTGTCCTGGTGCGGAAGCGCCGGCTCTAGTGGCAGAAGGGGAGGGCATGTAAGTTGGGCCAGAACAACTTTGGTTATGCATATTTTTGAGGTTTCATTCCTATGGTGTGGTTTCCTGATTCATCTTACCAACATGTCCAACAACCCTCGATTTCTAGTCCCACAACAAAAGATATGTTAACAACAGTGGATGGAACAAAACCTGCATTGCATTAAGTTTCTCCCATCGGCCAACATATACAGAAATGCCTTATATTCATCTGTTCCTCCTTACTAGCGTGTACAAGTTTTTGGATTAGGGAAAAGTTCAATTTTTGCCCTCTTGAGTCTTGGCAAACTGAGTCATGGTGCGCTGGTTCCGTCTCTCAGCCTAGTACCGAAGCATGGGCTCAAGCGGGAGAAGAATAGAGCATATAAGTTGGGCCAAAACAACTTTGGTGCGCATATTTTTGAGGCTTCGTTGGTATGGTGTGGTTTCCTCATTCATTTTACCAATAAGTTTAACGACCCTCGATTCGAGTCCCACAACAAATGATATGTTAACAACAGTGGATGGACCGAAACCTGTATCGAATTAAGTTTCCCCCATGGGCCTACCTATATGGGAAAGCGTTAGGTTCATTCGTTCCTCCTTACTTGCGTGTTCAAGTTTTTGGATTAGGAAAAAGGTTTATTTTCGCCCTCTTGAGCCTAGGCAAACTGAGTCATGGAGCACTGGTTCGTATCAGAGCCTAGTGCGGAAGTACGGGCTCAAGTGGCACAAGAGGAGGGCATGTAAGTTGAGCAAAACAACTTTGGTGATGCATATTGTCACGCCCAGTTCTCAACCAACGGAACCGGAACAACATATATGTGCCAGGAACGAGTCTCACATATATCATGACAATAGTGACGTCACAGAACGTGCAAAAGACAAAATAAAACGTTTACATAGCGTATATCATCACTTTATTACAATAAGACAACATGTCTTTAAACAAGAGTCATAGCGGAAGCGTAAACGAAGATAAAACAAGCCGCCACAGGGACGTCGACTGGTGGACTGATACGCCTAGAACTCGGTGAAGCCCTGAACATACCCCTCGAAGTCTTCTTGAACTGAGCAGCGGTTGGGTTCCAGCCAGCAATAAGTTTAAAGTAAAACAAGCGTGAGTATTTCATACTCAACAAGTATAACATGAACTATGAGGCTCTAATGTTGGCTAACACGATGCATGAGCTTTTAGTTGGTCAAGTTTTATTAAGCAGCTAATTACTACAAGTGAGTTGACAAGCCATTAAACCCAAGGTATTTCATAAAAGATTAAACAACATTGTTAACATAAGGACCAACTTCCAAACCCAACCAGGAACCACTAATCTGCAAAAAGGATCTGGGCCGCTCATAACCGTGAGCACGGCTGACATGTTAGTTTTACACTCTTGAGAGGTTGTACATCTTTACCCACAAGCCGTGTGCTACGCTAGGAGTTCATCACATTGCCTGAGATGAGATGACTACCAAGCAACACTACAAAGCCTTTACAAAGATCACGTTGGTGAAAAGTAACCGCAAGGAATCAAGCGCTGCAATTGTGGTGTCCGCCTCACAAAGGGAGAAGCACACAGCACACTCAACCTAAGGTAGTGCAGCGACCACAAAAGCTTACTCCCCCTCTTGCCCCGCAGGTAAGTTACTCCAAACCAAAACGATCTAATTAATCAGCTAAGACAGTCCCATACCAGTCTCATGGTAGCACGGTTGTCCCATGTTGTCGCTTTGCGACCCGGTCCTTACGGAGAGCGGCTATGAGCAAACCACTAAGCACATGCTCATGCCCCCTAAACCAAGTTGCTAAAAAACAATTTTAAGGAGACATGAACCACTCAAGCACACAGCACAGAGGGTCAAGCTCAACAATTAAATTGCATAGATCCATTATCAAAATTATTAACAAAAGTAACATGTGTTCGTGCAGCAACTAGCAAAACTTAACCAACATGCAACCCATAGGTAAACATATCGATAAAAGAGGCTACGGTACAGTCCTTAGGGCATACAAAATTAGACACATGCATATGAGATAATTAAATGGTTATTAGGTCGTCCAAGTTCTACTTGCCTTGCTCAAACTGGTCCTGAGGCTGCTGCTCAACACCCTCAAACTGCTGCTCTTCTTCACCAACAAACTGCTCACCGTCTAAACACGTTCACGGCAACATACAAGCATTTCCACGCATACATACATGCAAACAATTAACAAAAGGTAAGAAACAGTACATCATATCACAAAAACAGAAGATAAAACTGAACTAAAAACATCCTACGCATTTCTACGGTCACGTGAGCGCAAGAATCACTCAAATCGGAGTTAAAACGTGAAAGTTATGCATAAAACGGGCCTAAGGGCACATCTGTGACAAATAAACTAAACGAGAGGCTAGATTTGAAAAATCGAGGACCTATCCGTAATTAACCCTACCCACCGAGGGTTTTAGGGCAAAACTAAAGGCCTGGACTGCGGGTTGAAAACCCGGGAAGCTCAGGGGCTAAACCGAAGAAAACAGGACCTAGATCTTAATATTTTTCAACAGAGGTGGACTGCGGGTTGATAATAGGAAAACGCGGGGTCTTTTCTGCGAAAGATCCGCGGCTGACCTGGTCTATGCCGACGCGGCGCAGACGCGGCGCGCACGTGGCATGCCACGTCGGTCTGTCGGGTGGGGTCAGCCTGACTGGGTTAAGTGAGGGCGAGGTGGCGCTATGTGATTGGCTGGCGAAGGGGTATGGCACGTTCTAATCGTGGCCGTGCACTCTGGATCCAAGGGTCCAGATCGGAAGGAGGTTTTGGTGCCGGCGGCGACCTCACTCTGCGGCGGAGTCCGTCCCGCGCGGCGATGGGTCGCCGGCGTGGCGCACGCCGGGGCCTATAGGCGGTCCCGCTGGCCTAGAGCTAGCTCACGAGGGAGCGGAGGCCAAGACGAAGCTCACCAAGGGGTCAATTCGGATGGAGAAGCGGTGGAGAGGACTCGCGACGGAGGACGGCGGACGAACTTGGTCGGTGTTTGCGGACAGGGGCGACGGCGTCGCATTCTTGTGACCACAACCCACGGAGCAGCTCCGCTAAGGTCCTGCGAACGACAAGGCGGGGATTAGAAGGCCGGAGATGGACCCGCGGCGTCGAATTCGACGATGGAGTGGCTTACCGAGGCCGGACTTCGGCGGCGGGTTGCAAGCTCGTCGGTGCACGAGAGTGAAATTGGGGAGGTGGATTGGGTTTTATAGGGGTTTAGGGCGCTAGGGCACTGCGTACGTGAGAGAGGTGGCCGGCGGCTTTGAAAGCTCGTCAAGGCGACGTGAAGGAAAGGAGGGAGAAGGGGAAACCGGGGCGACGACCGTGGGATTGATGGAGGGCACTTAAGGAAGGGAGGGCGCGGCCTCGGATTCAGCCTCCCCGCGGGCGGAGCGCCAGCGTGGCCCAAGCAGAGAAGGAAGCCACGGCGTTTTCAGCGAGAGGAGGGAGACGGGCCTGACCGGTGGGTCCGCCTGTCAGTGGGGGACGGGGCGCGGGTCCGCCTGTCGGCGAGGCGCGGAGGAGAGGGGCGCTGGCGCGGCTTGGTGGGCTGAGGGGGAGGCGCGACCGAGTGGGCCGGCTCCGGCCCAGGCGGGAAGGAGCGGCGGGGTGGCTGGGCCGAGTCGGGCCTGGCCTGGCTGCCCTCCTTCTCTCTTTTTTTCTTTTTTTTTTGAATCCCTTTGAGTGGAGATTGAAATAGTTCTAAAATTCAATCAAATTTGAATTTGAATCCTTAATTCAATCAACCAAGAAACAATGCACCAGCATGTATGCACAAGAACTTAGGCCTTTGATTTCTTTTATGCATTTGTTTAATTTAAATAAACCATGATAATACTTTCTAAACATATAAACCTTAGGGAAAAAAATAAATAAATTGCTTGAAGTTTATTGTAAAAGCTGGAATTTAAATTAGGGTGTGACAAACCTACCCCCCTTAACAGGAATCTTGCCCCGAGATTCATATAGGTGGCTAGCAAAGAGATCGGGGTAAGCTGCTCTCAACTCTTCCTCTCTTTCCCAAGTAGCCTCAGCTTCCGTGTGATGTTTCCACTGCACCCTACACATTTTGATCCTCTTATTTCTGGTGACCCTTTCTGATGCCTCCAAGATCTTCACTGGATGTTCTGTATAAGTCAAATCCTCCTGAACCTCCAAACCCTCCAGTGGTGCTTGTTCCTCTGGCACCCTCAAACATTTCTTTAGCTATGACACATGGAACACGTCATTTATACCCGCTAGACTAGATGGCAATTCCAACCTATAGGCCACTTCTCCTTTTCTTTCTAACACTTTGAATGGACCGATGTATCTAGGTGCCAACTTTCCCTTTATGTTAAACCTGCGAACCCCCCTCATGGGTGACACCTTCAAATACATAAAGTCATCAACCTTGAAGGTCAAATCACGGCGCCGCACATCAGCATAACTCTTCTGTCTGGACTGAGCGACTCTCAAACTTTCACGTACCATCTTTATCTGTTTCTCAGCATCTTTGATGAGATCAGGTCCAAAAACTTGCTTTTCTCCAGTCTGGTTCCAGAACAACGGAGTCCTGCACGTTCTACCATACAGTGCCTCAAACGGTGACTTCTTCAAACTTGCTTGATAGCTATTGTTATAAGAGAACTCAGAGTAAGGCAGACTCTTATCCCAACTGGTTCCATACTATATAGCACACGCCCTCAACATGTCCTCCAAAATCCGGTTTGTTCTTTCGGTCTGACCATCTGTCTGTGGGTGATATGCTGTACTGAACTGAAGCTTAGAATCCAAGGAGTCGTGCAACTGCTCCCAAAAGCGAGATGTGAACTGTGAACTTCTATCAGATATGATCCGCTTAGGCACACCATGCAAACAAACGATTCTAGCGATATACAACTCCGCTAACCTTGCACCAGAATAGGTAGTGTTCACGGGGATGAAATGAGCAACATTGGTCAACCGATCCACAACTACCCAGATCGAGTTGTAATCTTTCTGAGTTCTGGGTAACCCCACAATGAAATCCATGCTTATTTCTTCCCATTTCCACTCTGGAATCTTCAGTGGTTGCAACAATCCTGCAGGTTTCTGATATTCTACCTTCACACGTTGACAAGTATCACATACTGCAACATATTCAGCCACTGCCCTTTTCATTCCATACCACCAGAATCTCTCCTTCAGATCATAGTACATTTTGGTACTTCCGGGGTGAATAGAATAAGCAGTATCATGAGCCTCACTGAGTACCAACTTCCTTATACTATCCACATCTGGTACACAGATGTGATTCTTGTACCATATCGTACCCTCTTTATCCTCACGAAAGTGTGGCGCCTTGCCCACCTTAATCTGTTCTCGGATCTCCTGAATTTTCTCGTCAGTCTTCTGGTGCTTCTTTATCTCTTCCTCCAATGTAAGCTCTGCTTCAAAAGTTGTTGTCGTGGTGTGATGCACAAAACCCAAACTCAAGCTCTCAAATTCTTCACACAACTCAAGCGGCATCTGAAAACCGACTGCCATGTTCACATAACTCTTTCTGCTCAGAGCATCTGCCACTACATTGGCCTTTTCCGGATGGTAATGTATTTTCAAATCATAATCTTTGATCAACTCCAACCATCTTCTCTACCTCATATTCAACTCATTCTGAGTGAAGATATATTTAAGACTCTTATGATCCATGTATATCTCACACCGTTTCCCAAATAAATAATGCCTCCAGATTTTTAGAGCATGCACAACGGCTGCTAACTCCAAATCATGCGTGGGATAATTGACCTCATGCTTTCTTAACTGGCGTGAAGCATAAGCAATCACCTTACCCTCCTGCATCAGCACACACCCCAATCCTTCCTTAGAGGCATCACAATACACGGTGAAACTCTTGGTTAAGTCAGGTAGAGTAAGCACTGGAGCTGTGGTGAGTCTCTTCTTTAATTCATCAAATGCGGCTTGCCTCTCCTTAGTCCAAATAAATGGAACACCCTTCTCAAGCAATGAGGTCATCGGCTTCGCAATCTTGGAAAAACTCTCAATAAACCTCCGGTAATACCCTGCTAGACCCAGAAATCCACGAACCTCTTTCGCAACCTCTGGCACCTTCCAATCCATGACACTGCTGATCTTGCTAGGATCCACCATGATTCCACCTTTTGAGACTATGTGTCCCAAGAAAGGCACTTGATCAAGCCAAAACTCACACTTGCTCAACTTTGCATACAACTTATGTTCTCTTAGCTTCTGCAGAACTAGCCTCAAGTGTTCCTCATGTTCTTCTTCCGTCTTGGAATAGATCAATATATCATCAATGAACACCACAGCAAACTTGTCAAGATATTCCATAAACACCTTATTCATAAGATTCATGAAGTAAGCAGGAGCATTTGTCAAACCAAAGGACATCACTGTATACTCATATAACCCAAATCGAGTAATGAAAGCAGTTTTAGAAATATCAGAAGGATGAATCTTCATTTGATGATAACCAGACCTCAAATCAATTTTTGAGAACACACATGCACCTTGTAATTGATCAAACAAGTTATCTATTCGAGGTAAGGGGTATTTATTCTTGATGGTGACATCGTTCAAGGCTCTATAATCCACACACATCCTTCTGGACCCATCCTTTTTTATCAACAAATAAAACTGGAAAAGCCCAAGGTGAGGCACTAGGCCGAATGAACCCCTTTCCTAACAACTCATCTATATTTTCCTTTATTAACTCTTGTTTTTTGGGTGCCACTCTGTATTGCCTTTTTGCTATTGATGCCGTACCAGTAAAAGTTCTATTAAAAATTCAACATCTCGGTCAGATGGCATACCTGGCAGCTCATCTGGAAAGACATCTGGGAACTCACGAACCACCCTAATTCCATCTGTGGGTTGAACCTCCACTTGAGGTAGATAACCAGAAGGACTTGTTGCACTGATTTCTACCCCCTAACCATCTGGAGCTGTAAGGTGAACAGTTCGTCTGACACAATCTATTTTGACACCCCACTTATTAAGAGTTTCCATACCCAGAATGACATCAATGTCCACTAAGTCCATTGCTATTAGCTTAGTGTAAAACTCTACCCCCTTATGACTTTGCTCACCCTGGAGCTTATCAAGTTGGTATTTATCTTCCCCCTAGGGGATGAGATTACCATGGGCCTTTTCATGGGGCTTATATCTATATTGTGTTTCTCAGCATATGCCTTTGTGATGAAAGAATGAGTTGCGCCAGTATCAAAAAGTATTGATGCAGGGTGGTTTTTAACGAGGAACGTACCAAGTACGATGTTGGGAGCTTCCGATGCGGTCTCAGCAGTCACATGGTTCACCCTCCCTTGCCATGGCGCCTTGGCTTGCTGATTGGGGCGCCCTTGCTGCTGCTGCGGAGGATTCTGCCTCTGACTTTGCTGACCCGGTTGGTTCACTGGCGTCTTCTAGGGGCAGACATTGGCATAATGCCCTGTACCTCCACACTTGTAGCAGTTCCTGCCTGAGGGAACCTGTGCCTGGTTCGTTGGGGTAGGGTTGGACTGCACCTGACGCTGAGCTTGATAAGAAGGACGGTTAGGCTGAGTCTGATAACGCTGCCCCTGGCCAACCTGTTGACCCTGACTGCGCTGCTGCTGGTACCCCTGCTGTTGAGAGCCTTGACCCTGGGGAAAGCGAGGGCGGGTGTTGCTGCCTGATGAAGGGTTGTTGAACTTCCTCTTCCTTTCCTCGATGTCTTGGCGCTTCCTCTCAGTGAAAAGTGCCCTATCCACCAATTGATGAAAGCTAGGGAAGGTGTGATTCATCAATTTATATTGGAGCTCATCATTTAAGCCCTCCAGGAAGTATTCTTGCTTCTCCCTGTCCTCCGCTACATCTGCAATGGCATATTTGGCCAACTGAAGGAACTTGTCCCTATACTCAGTCACCGACATGCTGCCCTGCTTCAGGGAAAGAAACTCCTTCTTCTTCATTTTCATCAACCCCGCAGGCACATGGTGGTTGTGAAAATTCTCCCTGAACTGTGCCCAAGTGAATGCATCCCTGTCTTGGGGTCTGTAGGATTCCCACCAATCCAAGGCTGCCCCTCTTAGCTGACCGGACCCATACAGTACCCTCTCCCGGTCATTGCATTGAGCAATCTCCAACTGGCGTTCCACAGCACGAAGCCAGTCATCATCTTGCAGCGGCTCTGTGGCATGGGAGAAGGTTGGTGGATGACCCTTCAAGAAATCTCCACGCTTATCTCTCAGTGGCGGGGGGTGGCGGCTGAGCTTGAGCCTGCTGGAGAACTTGCACCGCATTGGTCATTGTTGCCATCATCTGCATCTGGAGATTATAGAACTGCTCCGGTGTCAGTGGTGGAGGGTTGGGCAGTGGGTGGCCACCCCCTAGGTTTCCCTGGTTAGTATTCCCACCAGCGGCGTTGCTCCTTGTGTTAATCATCTGATTGTAACAGAGATACCATGAGCACATAGCCAACATATGGATGCACAAGTGATAGCGACTAAAGATAAAGTAGTAAGAGCAATAGAGTGGATATAATACTTTAACCCCACGAACTAACTTCAATTTATTGATTGATAACATTAACTTGTTCATGCTGGGACAAATCCCCACAGCTGGATATAACACTCAACCAAAGATCCAAATCAAACATGGTTCAAAATAACAAACATCCAGACATCACAACTTAACTTAAGTTCAACACAACCAACTCAACACGGTGACTCACTCGAACGAGCTAACGCGATACATGAGGATGACTAGTCGTCCCGAGGGAGTATCCTAGTGGTACCACCAAACTCTCTAGTGCCAGGCCTCCTGCGAGGGGGAGTATGAGCTGGTCCACCACTGGCACTGAGGTGGTGGACCCGCCACTCGGTCCAGTTGGGCCTGAAGGTGGAACACCTCACCGTTCCGGTGATTGAGCTCCTCGGACACCCTGACATAGGCAGTGATCAGGGCTGACACATACCGGACCAGCTTCAGCAGCTGCCGATTGTCCTCACCCCGAATGGACGCTATCTCGTGCTCAGTATCCCTGGACTGCCGACGGGGAAAGTAACGGTACTGAGTCTGGCAGAGTGGGGTGTGGTAGTTCTGGCAGAGAACCCCAAGAGATTGCTGAGCAGCGTCCTCCATGGCCATCTCCATGGTCTCGTGTTCCGCGATGCTGTAGTGCCTCCGCAGCACGGTGTGTCCCCCGTGGTTGGGGTTAGGTTCTAGGACCTGCAGACAGGCAGACTAGAGGGTGGTGTGGACCGGGTGCACTCGCTGCCGGACCTGGTAGATGACCTCGTGGGTAGTGTAACCCAGGTCGTATAGGCACTCGCAGAGTAGTCCCGGGAACTCCAAGTCGGCACCATGGTGTGGGTGCGTCAGGTCGAGCCAGGCGTCAACCTCCCGCTGACCACCCTCGTCTGAAGGGACGGCCACACGAAACGGCCACTCAGGTGCGGCAAGTGGTGGCGGTGGAGGTGTCGGTGAAGCTGCAGGTACCACTGGAGAAGGTGGTGGTGGCGGCGCACGCGGAGAAGGAGGTGTCGATGTCGGCAGGCGCGGCGGTGGAGCCTCCTGTTGCGCATCCTCATCGTCATCCGAGTCGAGGTAGTAAACCACCTCCACCGGGTCCTCCTCCTCCTCCTTAGTGTCAGTGTCCGCCGGAAGCAGCCCATTCCCCTCAAAGGGGTATGGCGCCCGGTCCATGGGAGCGTACTCGAAGGGTGGTGGTGGCAATGGCTCGGGCAGCTCCGGTGATGGAGGCTCGATCCGCGGTGGTGGCCGAGGTACAGGGGTGCGCCGTGGGGTCGGTGGTGCAACACGGCGAAGGCGGCCCCCAGTACTCTTACGGGCGGTTTGCTTGGTGCGTTCCATGACCTATAAGAGGGATGGAATAAGATAGAGATCAGTTCTATATGATTGAATGAGTAAAGCAAAAAGTAATAGTTTAACATAGAGTGAACATATAATTTGAGCGAAAATAAAACTTTTGTAAAAGCAGCAAGAGGGCAAGGGGAAGTGAGATCCTTAATTACGTCCGTTTCTAACTAGGGTTCCGTCCTACAGTCGACACGGCTCTGATACCACTTTGTCACGCCCAGTTCTCAACCAACGGAACCGGAACAACATATATGTGCCAGGAACGAGTCTCACATATATTATGACAATAGTGACATCACAGAACGTGCAAAAGACAAAATAAAACGTTTACATAGCGTATATCATCACTTTATTACAATAAGACAACATGTCTTTAAACCAGAGTCATAGCGGAAGCATAAATGAGGATAAAACGAGCCGCTACAGGGACGTCGACTGGTGGACTGATACGCCTAGAACTCGGTGAAGTCCTTAACATACCCCTCGAAGTCTTCTTGAACTGAGCAGTGGTTGGGTTCTAGCCAACAGTAGGTTTAAAGTAAAACAAGCGTGAGTATTTCATACTCAACAAGTATAACATGAACTATGAGGCTCTAAGGTTGGCTGACACGATGCATGAGCTTTTAGTTGGTGAAGTTTTATTAAGCAGCTAATTACTACAATGAGTTGATAAGCCATTAAACCCAAGATATTTCATAAAAGATTAAACAACATTGTTAACATAAGGACCAACTTCCAAACCCAACCAGGAACCACTAATCTGCATAAAGGATCTGGGCCGCTCATAACCGTGACTACGGCTGACATGTTAGTTTTACACTCTTGAGAGGTTGTACATCTTTACCCACAAGCCGTGTGCTATGCTAGGAGTTCATCACATTGCCTGAGATGAGATGACTAGCAAGCAACACTATGAAGCCTTTACAAAGATCACGTTGGTGAAAAGTAACCGCAAGGAATCAAGCGCCGCAATTGTGGTGTCCGCCTCACAAAGGGAGAAGCACACAGCACACTCAACCTGGTAGTGCAGCGACCACAAAAGCTTACTCCCCCTCTTGCCCCGCAGGTAAGTTACTCCAAACCAAAACGATGTAATTAATCAGCTAAGACCGTCCCATACCAGTCTCATGGTAGCACGGTTGTCCCAGGTTGTCGCTTTGCGAACCAGTCCTTACAGAGAGCGGCTACGAGCAAACCACTAAGCACATGCTCATGCCCCCTAAACCAAGTTGCTAAAAAAACAATTTTAAGGAGACATGAACCACTCAAGCACACACCACAGAGGGTCAAGCTCAACAATTAAATTGCATAGATCCATTATCAAAATTATTAACAAAAGTAACATGTGTTCGCGCAGAAACTAGCAAAACTTAACCAACATGCAACCCATAGGTAAACATATCGATAAAAGAGGCTACGGTACAGTCCTTAGGGCATACAAAATTAGACACATGCATATGAGATGATTAAATGGTTATTAGGTCGTCCAAGTTATACTTGCCTTGCTCAAACTGGTCCTGAGGCTGCTGCTCAACACCCTCAAATTGCTGCTCTTCTTCACCAACAAACTGCTCACTGTCTAAACACGTTCACGGCAACATACAAGCATTTCCACGCATACATACATGCAAACAATTAACAAAAGGTAAGAAACAGTACATCATATCACAAATAGAAGATAAAACTGAACTAAAAACATCCTACGCATTTCTACGGTCACGTGAGCGCAAGAATCACTCAAATCGGAGTTAAAACGTGAAAGTTATGCATAAAACGGGCACCTAAGGGCACATCTGTGACAAATAAACTAAACCAGGGGCTAGATTTGAAAAATCGAGGACCTATCCGTAATTAACCCTACCCGCCGAGGGTTTTAGGGCAAAAACTGAAGGCCTAGACTGCGGGTTTAAAACCCGGGAAGCTCAGGGGCTAAACCGAAGAAAACTGGACCTAGATCCAAATATTTTTCAACAGAGGTGGACTGCGGGTTGATAACAGAAAAACGCGGGGTCTTTTCTGCAAAAGATCCGCGGCTGACCTAGTCTACGCCGACGTGGCGCAGACGCGGCGCGCACGTGGCATGCCACGTCGGTCTGATGGGTAGGGTCAGGCAGACTGGGTTAAGTGAGGGCGAGGTGGCGCTATGTGATTGGCTGGCGAAGGGGTATGGCACGTTCTAATCGTGGCCGTGCACTCTGGATCCAAGGGTCCAGATTGGAAGGAGGTTTTGGTGCCGGCAGTGACCTCACTCTGCGGCGGAGTCCGTCACGTGCGGCGATGGCTCGCCGGCGTGGCGCACGCCGGGGCCGGTAGGCGCTCCCGCTGGCCTAGAGCTAGCTCACGCGGGAGCGGAGGCCAAGACGAAGCTCACCGAGGGGTCGATTCGGATGGAGAAGCGGTGGAGAGGACTCGCGACGGAGGACGGTGGACGAACTTGGTCGGCGTTCGCGGACAGGGGCGACGGCGTCACGTTCTTGCGACCACAACCCACGGAGCAGCTCCGCTAAGGTCCTGCGAACGACAAGGCGGGGATTAGAAGGCCGGAGATGGACCCGCGGCGTCGAATTCGACGATGGAGTGGCTTACCGAGGCCGGACTTCGGCGGCGGGTTGCAAGCTCGTCGGTGCACGGGAGTGAAATTGGGGTGGTGGAGTGGCAAAGGGAATGGGGCGACGCTTAGGGTCGGGTTTTATAGGGGTTTAGGGCGCTAGGGCACTGCGTACGCGAGAGAGGTGGCTGGCGGCTTTGAAAGCTCGTCAAGGCGACGTGAAGGAAAGGAGGGAGAAGGGGAAACCGAGGCGGCGACCGCGGGATTGATGTAGGGCACTAAAGGAAGGGAGGGCGCGGCCTCGGATTTGGCCTCCCCGCCGGCGGAGCGCCAGCATGGCATGAGCAGAGAAGGAAGGCGCAGCGTTTTCGGTGAGAGGAGGGAGACGGGCCTGACCGGTGGGGTGATTCTGAGGAGACAACTGATCGCTAGGGCGCGAGCCCGCCTGTCGGCGAGGCGCGGAGGAGAGGGGCGCTGGCGCGTCCTGGTGGGCTGACGGGGAGGCGCGACCGAGTGGGCGGGAAGGAGCGGCGGGGTGGCTGGGCCGAGTCGGGCCTGGCCTGGCTGCCCCCCTTCTCTCTTTTTTTTCTTTTTTTTTTGAATCCCTTTTAGTGGAGATTGAAATAGTTCTAAAATTCAAACGAATTTGAATTTGAATCCTTAGTTCAATCAACCAAGAAACAATGCACCAGCATGTATGCACAAGAACTTAGGCCTATGATTTCTTTTATGCATTTGTTTAATTGAAATAAACCATGATAATGCTTTCTAAACATATAAACCCTAGGGAAAAAATAAATAAATTGCTTGAAGTTTATTGTAAAAGCTGGAATTTAAATTAGGGTGTGACACATATTTTTGAGGTTTCATTCCAATGGTGTCGTTTCCTCAATCATCTTACCAACAAGTCCAACAACCCTCGATTCTGAGTCCCACAACAAATCATATGTTAACAACAGTGGACGAACCGAAACCTATATCGAATTAAATTTCTGGCATCGGCCTACAAATGTGGAAAAGCGTTAGATTCATTGGTCCCTCCTTACTAGCGTGTACAAGTTTTTGGATTAGAAAAAAGATTAATTTTTGCCATCTTCAGTCTTGGAAAACTGAGTCATGGTGCGATGGTTTCGTATCTTGTCCTGGTGTGGAAGCGCCGGCTCAAGTGGCAGAAGAGGAGGGCATGTCAGTTGGGCCAAAACAACTTTGGTGATGCATATTTTTGAGGTTTCGTTCCTATGGTGTGGTTTTCTGATTCATCTTACCAACAAGTCCGACAACCCTCGATTCTGAGTCCCATAACAAAAGATATGTTAACAACAGCAGATGGACCAAAACCTGTATTGAATTAAGTTTCTCCCATCGGCCTATATATATGGAAAACTCTTATATTCATCAGTTCCTCCTTATTAGCGTGTACAAGTATTTGGATTAGGAAAAAGATTAATTTTCACCCTCTTGAGTCTAGGCAAACTGAGTCATGGTGCGATGGTTTCGTATCTTGTCCTGGTGCGGAAGCGCCAGCTCAAGTGGCAGAAGAGGAGGGCATGTAAGTTGAGGCAAAACAACATTGGGTATGCATATTTTTGAGGTTTGTTCCTATGGTGTGGTTTGCTGATTCATCCTAATAACAAGTCCAACAACCCTCGATTCCGAGTCCCACAACAAAAGATATGTTAACAACAGTGGATGGACCAAAACCTGCATTGCATTAAGTTTCTCCCATCGGCCTACATATACGAAAAAGCCTTATATTCATCCATTCCTTCTTACTAGCGTGTACAAGTTTTTGGATTAGGGAAAAGTTCAATTTTCGCCCTCTTGAGTCTAGGCAAACTGAGTCATGGTGCGCTGGTTTCGTCTCTCAGCCTAGTTCCGAGGCATGTAAGTTGGGCCAAAACAACTCTAGTGATGCATGTTTTTGAGGTTTCGTTGGTATGGTGCGGTTTCCTCATTTATCTTAACAATAAGTCCAACAACCCTGAATTCTGAGTCCCACAACAAATTATATGGTAACAATAGTGGACGGACCAAAACCTGTATGGAATTAAATTTCTCCCATCGGCCTACATAGATGGAAAGCATTATATTCATTGGTTCCTCCTTACTAGAGTGTACAAGTTTTTGGATTAGGAAGAAGGTTAATTTTCGTCCTCTTCAGTCTAGGCAAACTGAGTCATTGTGCGATGGTTTCGTCTCTCGGCCTAGTGCCAAAACGCGGGCTCAAGTGGGAGAAGGGGAGGGCATATAAGTTGGGCCAAAACAACTTTGGTGATGCATATTTTTGAGTATTTGTTGGTATGGTGTGGTTTTCTCATTCATCTTACCAATAAGTTCAACAACCCTCGATTCCGAGTCCCACAACAAATGAAGTGTTAATAACAGTGGATGGACCAAAACCTGCATTGATTAATAAGTTTCTCCCATGGGTCAACATATATGGGAAAGCGTTATGTTCATTTGTTCCTCCTTACTAGAGTGTTCAAGTTTTTGGATTAGGAAAAAGCTTTATTTTCGTCCTCTTCAGTCTAGGCAAACTAGTCATGGTGCGCTAGTTTCGTATCTCGGCCTAGTGCAGAAGTGCGGGCTCAAGTGGCACAAGAGGAGGGCATATAAGTTGAGCCAAAACAACTTTGGTGATGCATATTTTTGAGGTTTCGTTCCTATGGAGTGGTTTCCTCAATCATCTTACCAACAAGTCCAACAACCCTCGATTCTGAGTCCCACAACAAATCATATGTTAACAACAGTGGACAAACCAAAACCTGTATCGAATTAAATTTCTCCCATCGGCCTACATATATGGAAAAGCATTAGATTCATTGGTCCCTCCTTACTAGCGTGTACAAGTTTTTGGATTAGGAAAAAGGTTAAATTTCTCCCTCTTCAATCTTGGCATGCTGAGTCATGGTGCGATGGTTACGTATGTTGTCCTAGTGCGGAAGCGCCGGCTCAAGTAGCAGAAGAGGAGGGCATGTAAGTTGGGCCAAAACAACTTTGGTGATGCATATTTTTGAGGTTTCGTTCCTATGGTGTGGTTTTCTGATTCATCTTACCAACAAGTCCAACAACCGTCCCACAACAAAATATATGTTAACAATAGTGTATGGACCAAAACCTGTTTTGAATTAAGTTTCTCCCATTCGCCTACATATATGGAAAAGCCTTATATTCATCAGTTCCTCCTTACTAGCGTGTACAAGTTTTTGGATTAGGAAAAAGTTTAATTTTTGCCCTCTTGAGTCTAGGCAAACTGAGTCATGGTGCGCTGGTTTCGTCTCTCGGCCTAGTGCCAAAGCATGGGCTCAAGTCTGAGAAAGGAGGGCATATAAGTTGGGCCAAAACAACTTTGGTGATGCATATTTTTGAGGTTTTGTTGGTATGGTGTGGTTTCCTCATTCGTCTTACCAATAAGTTCAACAACCCTCGATTCCGAATCTCACAACAAATGATATGTTAATAATAGTGGATGGACGAAAACCTTTATCGAATTGATAAGTTTCTCCCATGGGCCTACATATATGGGAAAGCGTTATGTTCATTCATTCCTCCATACAAGCATGTTCATGTTTTTGGATTAGGAAAAAGTTTAATTTTCGCCCTCTTCAGTCTAGGCAAACTAAGTCATTGTGTGATGGTTTCGTCTCTCGGCCCAGTGCCAAAACGCGGGCTCAAGTGGGAGAAGGGGAGGGCATATAAGTTGGGCCAAAACAATTTTGGTGATGCATATTTTTGAGTATTTGTTGGTATGGTGTGGTTTTCTCAATCATCTTACCAATAAGTTCAACAACCCTCGATTCCGAGTCCCACAACAAATGATATGTTAATAACAGTGGATGGACCAAAACCTGCATTGATTAATAAGTTTCTCCCATGGGTCAACATATATGGGAAAGCGTTATGTTCATTTGTTCCTCCTTACTAGAGTGTTCAAGTTTTTGGATTAGGAAAAAGTTTTATTTTCGTCGTCTTCAGTCTAGGCAAACTAGTCATGGTGCGCTAGTTTCGTATCTCGGCCTAGTGCAGAAGTGCGGGCTCAAGTGGCACAAGAGGAGGGCATATAAGTTGAGCCAAAACAACTTTGGTGATGCATATTTTTGAGGTTTCGTTCCTATGGTGTGGTTTCCGCAATCATCTTACCAACAAGTCCAACAACCCTCGATTCTGAGTCCCACAACAAATCATATGTTAACAACAGTGGACAAACCAAAACCTGTATCGAATTAAATTTCTCCCATCGGCCTACATATATGGAAAAGCATTAGATTCATTGGTCCCTCCTTACTAGCGTGCACAAGCTTTTGGATTAGGAAAAAGGTTAAATTTCTCCCTCTTCAATCTTGGCATGCTGAGTCATGGTGCGATGGTTACGTATCTTGTCCTGGGGCGGAAGTGCCGGCTCAAGTAGCAGAAGAGGAGGGCATGTAAGTTGGGCCAAAACAACTTTGGTGATGCATATTTTTGAGGTTTCGTTCCTATGGTGTGGTTTCCTGATTCATCTTACCAACAAGTCCAACAACCGTCCCACAACAAAATATATGTTAACAATAGTGGATGGACCAAAACCTGTATTGAATTAAGTTTCTCCCATTGGCCTACATATATGGAAAAGCCTTATATTCATCAGTTCCTCCTTACTAGCGTGTACAAGTTTTTGGATTAGAAAAAAGTTTAATTTTTGCCCTCTTGAGTCTAGGCAAACTGAGTCATGGTGCACTGGTTTCGTTTCTCAGCCTAGTGCCGAAGCATGGGCTCAAGTCGGAGAAAGGAGGGCATATATGTTGGGCCAAAACAACTTTGGTGATGCATATTTTTGAGGTTTTGTTGGTATGGTGTGGTTTCCTCATTAGTCTTACCAATAAGTTCAACAATCCTCGATTCCGAATCCCACAACAAATGATATGTTAATAACAGTGGATGGACGAAAACCTTTATCGAATATTGGTAAGTTTCTCCCATGGGCCTACATATATGGGAAAGCGTTATGTTCATTCATTCCTCCATACAAGCATGTTCATGTTTTTGGATTAGGAAAAAGTTTAATTTTCGCCCTCTTCAGTCTAGGCAAACTAAGTCATTGTGTGATGGTTTCGTCTCTCGGCCCAGTGCCAAAACGCGGGCTCAAGTGGGAGAAGGGGAGGGCATATAAGTTGGGCCAAAACAATTTTGGTGATGCATATTTTTGAGTATTTGTTGGTATGGTGTGGTTTTCTCATTCATCTTACCAACAACTCTCGATTCCGAGTACCACAACAAAAGATATGTTAACAACAGTGGATGGACCAAAACCTGCATTGAATTAAGTTTCTCCCATCGGCCTACATATACGGAAAAGCCTTATATTTATCAGTTCCTCGTTACTAGCATGTACAAGTTTTTGGATTAGAAAAAGTTCAAGCGGCAGAAGTGGAGGGCACGTATGTTGGGCCAAAACAACTTTAGTGATGCATATTTTTGTGGTTTCATTGGTATGGTGTGGTTTCCTCATTTATCTTAACAATAAGTCCAACAACCCTCGATTCTGAGTCTTACAACAAATCATGTATTAACAACAGTGGACGGACCAAAACCTATATCGAATTACATTTCTCCCATCGGCCTACTTATATGGAAAAGCGTTATATTCATTGGTCCCTCCTTATTAGCGTATACAAGTTTTTGGATTAGGAAAAAGGTTAATTTTCGCCCTCTTGAGTCTAGGCAAACTGAGTCATAGTGCGTTGGTTTCGTCTCTCGGCCTAGTGCCGAAGCGCAGGCTCAAGTGGCAGAAGAGGAGGCCACATAAGTTGGGCAAAAACAACTTTGGGGATGCATATTTTTGTGGTTTCGTTCCTATGTTGTGGTTTCCTGATTCATCTTACCAACAAGTCCAACAACCCTTGATTTCGAGTCCCACAACAAAAGATTTGTTAACAACAGTGGATGGACCAAAACCTGTATTGAATTAAGGTTCTCCCATCGGCCTACATATATGGAAAAGCCTTATATTCATCAGTTCCTCCTTACTAGCGTGTACAAGTTTTTGGATTAGGAAAAAGTTTAATTTTCGCCCTCTTGAGTCTAGGCAAACTGAGTCATGGTGCATTGGTTTTGTCTCTCAGCCTTGTGCCGAAGCGCGGGCTCAAGTGGCAGAAGAGAAGGACATATAAGTTGGGCCAAAACAACTTTGGTGATGCATATTTTTGTGGTTTCGTTCCTATGGTGTGGTTTCCTGATTCATCTTAACAACAAGACCAACAACCCTCGATTGCAAGAACCACAACAAAAGATATGTTAACAACAATGGATGGACCAAAACCTATATTGAATTAAGTTTCTCCCATCGGACTACATATATGGAAAAGCCTTATATTCATCAGTTCCTCCTTACTAGCGAGTACAAGTTTTTGGATTAGAAAAAAGTTTATTTTCGCCCTTTTTAGTCTAGGTAAACTGAGTCATGGTCCGCTGGTTTTGTCTCTCGGCCGAGTGCCAAAGCGTGGGCTCAAGTGGTAGAAGAGGAGGGCATGTAAGTTGGGCCAAAATAACTTTGGTGATGCATATTTTTGTGGTTTCATTCCTATGGTGTGGTTTCTGTAGGACCGAGGCGTGCCACTAGGGGGAGGGTGAATAGAAGCACTTGAAAACTCAAACTCAAATCCCCTCGGTGCAAACTGACGCAACACTCACAACAAAAGCTAGACACCGCCCACTGAGCAGAAACGTGACTAGGAGCACTTGGTGTTGCCCACTGAAAGGGTACACACCAAGCGAGCGGAAGCACAATACGCAACGACCACGAGGTCGAAAGTCAAGCGAAGCAACGCCTCTCGCAACGAGTATCCCACATAGCCACTCCGCACGTAAATGCGTCTCACCAAGGGGTAGTGAGCGAAGAGTATGGGCTAGAGGCGAGAAGCACTCAAGCGAGAACGAAGCAAAATCCCAGAAGCGAAAAACACTAGAGACAGCATGGTGCCCAGTCCTACCGGATAGTCCGATGGCTACTGCCGGACTGTCCGGTGACACCGGATTGTCCGGTAGGACACATCGGACTGTCTGGTAGAAACCGAGACAGAGCTCGACGCCGGATTGTCCGGTGCACGCCGCCGGACTGTCTGGTACCATGCCGGATAGTCTGAAGGTTGTACCGGATAGTCCCGTGGAATCTTGGAACTTGAGTTCCCAAACCCAAAACATGACCAAATCTTGTCCAAACTTCACAAAATTTTGCACAGGCTATCTGGACCCTATTCCAAAGCTATTCCCAAAAGATCAACTCAAAATGACCAAGGGATTTGCGGAGTAGGCAATATTTGGGCAAGAAAGGGGAAACTCAAGAACGACTTGCTCGTGGCAATCCTGAGGGATTGAGATGTTCTAAGAAATAATCTCCACGTTCCAGCAAGTCCAAAAGACCAAAAGAACGGGATTAACTCATGGGCAAACACAAATCACCAAAAGCCTTTGAGTTTCATTCAAAATCCAAACTAGAGAGGGGAAAGGGAGAGGGCTGCACATATGCACTCGAATTTAGGACGAATCTTGCTTGGATTGAAGTGGGAAATCAGTTCATACAAGATCTCTATAGCCTACCACCCTTCATCCTCCCTCTTGATACAAAGTACTAGCCTAGGGGACTCCAAATCCTAGATTAGCACTCGATTTTCACTCTAAGCACTTGGCTGCATGGAAACTAAGCCTAGGGTTTGCAAATAGTGGAAGAGTTACCTAAATGACCAGCCACAGGTCTATTTATACCCCAGGCCTAACGACACCATTTTACACTAAGACCCTTACTCTAGAATGCCCGGAATAGGCTGAAATGGAAATGATACAATCAGACGACTACGATGACGTCTTGATCTTCTTTTTCTCCACGCCTCGCTTGGATGTGCGCCGCGTAGCCAGTAGTCCGAAAGCTTCCCTCGGTTTTGAATTCAGAAACCAGAAAACTTTATTCTAAGGGGCTCCTAGGCCGGGTCTTCGCCTAATCTTCTATCTTGGTGAGTCGGAGCACAACCCACCAAGTCATCGTAACTTGGGTGGCAGTTTTGAGCCGAAGCCGCCAAAGCCTCCCTCGCACGCCTTCGCACCATGCACTTGGGTTGGAGCACCACGGTCACACCCGGTTTCTCCAGTCCATCGGAGCTGCCTCTCAGTCCATCTGAGGTCTTACATAGCCGTCGTCGAACCACCCCTTCATGTACCGAGCTACCATGGCCGACCGACACCGAGGCTTGCCTCCAGTCCATCGGAGGGCTTTTGCCTCAGTCCATCGAGGTCTTCATTATCCTCTACCTCCAGTATATCGGAGCGCCTCTAGTCCACCAGAGGACTTGTACCATTGACAATCACTCATCACACCAAGAGAGCAATGAGGCCGGTCCATTGGTACTACATCTCCCCCTTGATGAGTGCATTGTCATCACCTTCAACCTGTTACCTGAAATAGAACAAAGATAGGAGAAAAAGCGTAAAATCGAAAAAGAAAGAAAGAAGACAGTCGCTCAAAATGCCCAAAAGCCAACCACAAGCAAAGAAATTCGGCACATTGAGACAACAAAAGAAAACAAAGCATTGGCTCCTTAGAGGAAAAAAGCTCAACGCACCGACGCAAAGGGCATGCTATAGGACCGAGACATGCGACTAGAGGGGGGTGAATAGTAGCACTTGAAAAACTCAAACTAAAAAAAAACTCAAACCCCCAAAGTGCGATCTCACGAAAACACACACACACCCGACACCGTCCACTGAACAGATACGTATCAGGTGGAAAGCGGAAGCACTCGAATTAACGCCCAAAGAAAAGGACGTCAGACGAGCAACCAAACTACACCTAAAAGAGCAATCACACTACACCCAGACAAACACACACAACACCTAAAACTACACCTCTCTAATTTGCATAGCATAGACAAGCTATTAATCCTAGGACACATTGAGAAACACTAAACTGAAAACACTAAAGCAACATCAGAGCAAGCAAGAACAACAAGGCACAAACAAAACAAGACAAGCTACAAAGCTTGCAAGTGTCACACACTAGCCACTCAACACACCGGAGCGTGCCTCACTTAGAAAAGTGAGTAAAGAGTATGGGCATGCAGTGGTTGACACAAAACAAGTTTGACGCAAACACCAACACTCCAAAGACCAAAGAAACCAAGAAAAATAAACCCCAAAGCAAGCGGAGCAAAGAACATGAGAAAACAGCCCCAAAAAGACTAGACCGGACAGTCCTCTCTCCACCAAAAGACCTGACCGAACAAACACAAAGAAGGAAACAGAAACAGCCCAAAAACCCTTCAGACCGGACTGTCCGAGGTCTATAGACTGGACAGTCCGAAGTCCCTACTTCGGACAAACCTAAGGACAATTGATTTGTCCTGTCAGTTCTCCGAAAAACTGCGCAGAAAAACAGCCCGACACTCCATCGAAAAATCGATCGAAACGGGGTCAAATCTCAACGAAACTTCACGAAAATTTGTATGGATAATCCTAAGGACCTTCCCTAGCAAATCCCAAAAGATCAGCTCCAAAAGATCAAGGGATGCACGGGAATTGCAAATCTCGTGAGGTAGGTGAGTTGATTCCGAAAAACTGAAAAATGGGAAGAACGGCCCTTGCTCGTGGTTCAATGATTCTAGCACTTGGCTAGTGAGATTCACCACATCATAGCAACGCAAAATACCAGCAAAAGAAAGATCCCAACCTTGGACAAACCGAAACACACCAAAATCCAAGAATTGGAACCAAAAACGAACTAGAACGGGGAGGGGAAAGGGAAGGACGAAAAATTGCTGCTCACTCTATGGAATTTCTCAACAAGGAACCTTGGATTAAACACGAAATTCAGGTTACACAAGTTCCCTAGAGCCTACCTCCCATCATCCTCCCACTAATGACAAGATTAGACTAAACTAGGCACTCATCTCCTAGCTAATCACCTCTATTTCTTCTCTTTGGACCTTGGCTGCTAGGGTTAGGAAATCCTAGGGTTTGTGGCTGCCAAGATGAGCTCCAAGGGAGCCTCTCAAGTCTATTTATACCCTAGGCCCTAAACGACACAATTAAATTAAGACCCCTACTCTAAAAATGCCTGGAGGGGGCCAAACCGAAAAGATAAAATTTGATCATCTTTGGTTTCTCCGCCTCGCTTGGATGTGCGCCACGTAGCCAGTAGTCCGAAAGCTTGCCCCAGTTTTGAAGTCAGAAACCGGAAAACTTTATTCTGCGGGCTTCCTGGGCTAGGTTTTGGCCCAATCTTCTATCTTGGCGAGTCGGAGCCCAACCCACCAAGTCATTTGAACTTGGGTGGAGGTTTTGAGCCGAAGCCGCCAAAGCCTCCCTCGCACGCCTTCACACCATGCACTCGGGTTGGAGCACCACAGTGGCACCCGGCTTCTCCAGTCCATCGGAGTCGCCTCGCGGTCCATCGGAGGGATTACACCACCGTTGCCAAACCGCCCCTCCGTGTACCGAGCTTCCATGGCCGACCGACGCCGAGCATTGCCTCCAGTCCATTGGAGGACTTTTGCCTCAGTCCATCGAGGTCTTCGTCTTCCTCTACCTCCAGTCCATCGGAGGGCCTCCAGTCCATCGGAGGACTTGTGCCGTTGACAATCACTCATCACACCAGGAGAGCAATGAGGCCGATCCATTGGCTCTCAATCTCCCCCTTGATGAGTGCATTGTCAACACATCTCCAACCTGTAACCTGAAATAGAACAAAGACAAAAGAAAAGCGTAAAACTGAAAAAGAAAGGAAAAAGAAAAGAAATGCTCAAGCTGCCAAAAACCAAACAAAGGCAAAACACAAGGCAGCTTGAAGCAAAATGAAAAACAAAACATCGTCTCCTCAAGACAGAGACAAAAGGATCAACGCACTGATGCAAAGAGCATGCTAAAAGCTCAACCCCCCCTGAAATGCATCCTCACAAATGCAAAATGAATGCAAAGCTCCCCCTCAACTAAAACTCTCCTGAGTTCTCCCCCTTTGTCCATATTTTAAGACTTCTCCCTTTGGAAGTACACTAATTTCTCCCCAAATTTCTCCCCCTTGTTGACAATGGACACATCAAGGGTTCTTTGAACTCAACTCCCCCTGAACTAGACAACTCCCCCTCAAAATATGCCATGAAATGCAAGGAGTGTAACTAAAAGAGCTCAGAAGGGATGTAAAGCTAGTAATCATAAGTTCTAGCATACAGAGCAAGTGAGGGCAAGGAAGCATACAATAAGCTCAAATGAATCTATCTCACACATATCAAGAGTAAGCTTGTTTTTCAGGGTTAATGAAAAGAAAGCATCACCGATATGAATAGCACCTAGCAAGATAGGCATGAACAGCAAGATGCTAGCAATGCATATAAGGTGTGCTACTCTCAACCAAAGCATATACTACCAGCCATAAGCATTTTAGAGACTTGCAAATTTCAGATTTAGACATTTGTAATCATAAGCAAGTTCTTTTTATGCCAGGGGTTATTTACTTGTCTTTTGCCACTTCTTACCAACCAATGCCAAGCCTAGTTTATCTAACCATCAGAAGCTTAAGACAAGGTTTTGGTCATACACAGTCTAGTCCAAGTTCATGCCAAAGTGCAAAGGCAAGCTGTCTCGAACTAGATCAGTGTGACAAGCAAACCCACTGGATCTCTCTCAATTCATCATATAAGACACCACTTGTAAGCATTTTGATTCAGATTTCAATTTAAACAAGGTGTCATAAAAGCTTATGCATTAACTTAGCAAAGGCATACAACTAGCATATCCAGGTATGAAAAGATAGCATAGCATTCAACAATCCTACACATGCTAGGTAGCCAAAATAAGTGGTGATCATGGTTTTTGATTTGCAAAGAATAAAATGACTTAGCTCAAAATTAATATTCAACAGACTCAAGAGAGCTTAGCCAACCATGATCAAGCATGCAGCTGTACAATCTAGCACAAGCAAGTACTAACTCATCATCTCAAAAGAGCACTAATGCTAGTGAAGTGAAAATGCATATGATACAGTGAAATGCATAATATGATACAACATGCAAAAGAAGCAAAGAGAAATAAAAGCCAGATAAAAGCAAATTCTAGACTATGGAAGCTATTCCTTACTAAAAGGAATAGCGTATTATCTCTGACTAAAAGGGATAGAACACTCCAAGCTCACCTCTCAAGCGCACAAAAGCGCCAAACTCTAGGGGCTTGGTAAAGATATCGGCCAACTGGTTTTCAGATGCTACGTGGACTAAGTCTATGTCCCCCTTCTCATAGTGATCTCTCAGAAAGTGAAACCTCACGTCTATGTGTTTGGTTCTAGAGTGCAAGACGGGGTTCTTAGCTACAGAAATAGCAGAAGTAGAATCAACTAGAAGAGGGATCTTTCCAAACCTAAGACCGAAATCACTAAGGGTCTGTTTGGAAGCTCGGTTTTAAACCTAAAACCAGTGTAAAATACAGGCCCGTTCATTTTTACAGGCTGAATCCAAAAACATTGTTTGGATGATATGTGAGCCTAATTATTTTACATCTGGATTGGGCTAAAACTGGTGGAAAAAAATAATGGCCTCCACGGGCCTGGAAAGAAAGACGACAAAGGTCGGGGGAAGGGGCGTCCGCTCGCCTCTCCCCGTCGCGAGTCCTGGCGGCGGACTCGCGCCACCGATGCAATCGATTGATTCCGTCCAAGTCGAGTCGCCCGGACAAGGGAGTGCCGAGCAGGTGGGAGCCCAGATCCGGCTACCCATAGGAAGAGGAACAGGTTGCGGGTGGGAGTGGATGAGGCGGCAGAGGAAGAGGATGGCGGTTGCAAGGCTCGGCGTTGGCGGAGGGAGGAGCAGGAGGTTTTCGGGACGCTGCGGATGCACCTGCACCTACGGTGGCCGTGGCTCGCGCACTGCGGCGGCTGCGATGACTGCAGGAGGGCGCCAATCGCAGCGGTGGAGCAGCCCCGCCAATCCCGGCCACGCCGCGGTGGTTCCACAAAGGAGGAGGAGGTGCGCCCGACGAGATAGCCGACGGACAGAGTTGGAGGCGGCTACCGTACCGATGATGAAGTCACCGCTGCCGTAGAGCCAGCTACAGTGCTCGGCGGCGGCGGCGGCGCGGTCGTCGAGCGGTGGCGCGGCGGGGGGAGACGGCGGCGGCGGGCGCGCGGGTGCTTGCCTCATCCACGTTCTGATTGTTGCTCCATGCGCTATGCTCCCGCATCTCGCTCTTCCTCGGCTTCCTCCTCGTACGCGCGCTTGGTATGAGCACCGAGCTGTTCATGTGGTCTTCTTTTTTCTTCTTACCCGAACAACATTTTCCAGTATTATTAACATTCCAGAGGTATCGTTGTGCACAAGAAAATACACTTGGAAACCCGTTACAAGTGTAAAAGACAAACGGGGCCTAAGGGTGGCTTTCATCCATAAAAGCTGGGAGCAGCAGCTATGTACTCTGCTTCTGTGGTAGACAAGGATACACTAGCTTGCTTGCGGGAGGACCAAGAGACAAGAGAGGTTCCTAAGAGTTGGCATGTGCCGGAGGTTGACTTGCGATCAATCCGGCAGCAAGCATGGTCAGCATCTGAGAACCCTCTAAGAAAAAGAGAAGAACCCGAGGAATACCAAAGACCAAGCTCAGGAGTGAATTTCAGATACCTGAAAATGCGCTTCACCGTTTGACGGTGAGAAGTCCTAGGAGAAGCCTGGTAGCGCGCACAGAGGCAGACCGCGAACTGAATGTTCGGCCTGGTCGCCGTCAGGTACAGAAGTGAGCCGATCATCCCTCGAAATTCCTTCTGGTCCACCGCCTCCCCATCTTCATCAGCATCAAGCGCCGTGTTTGCACTCATAGGAGTTGTCATGGGTTTAGATTCACCCATGTTAAACTTCTTAAGTATGTCCCTTGTGTACTTGGCTTGATGGACGAAGGTACCCTCAAGGCCTTGCTTGATCTGCAGCCCGAGGAAGAATTGGAGCTCACCCATAAGACTCATCTCAAATTCCCTGCTCATCTGTTCTGTAAAACTAGATACCAAAGCGTGAGATGAACCACCAAAGATTATGTCATCATCATATATCTGAACTATCAGGGTGTCACCACCACGACTCAACATAAACAAGGTCTTGTCTACTGAACCCATCACAAACCCAGACTTGAGCAGGAAACTCTTCAACCTAGCATACCAAGCTCTAGGAGCTTGCTTCAGACCATAAAGGGCTTTCCTCAATTTATACACCCGGTCTGGAAATCTAGCACTCTCAAAGCCAGGAGGTTGTCTCACATATACCTCCTCCTCTATGAACCCGTTCAGGAAAGCAGACTTGACATCCATTTGCTGCAGTTTGAAGCCTTTAGAGGCCGCAAAGGCAAGCAAAATCCTAATGGCTTCCAAACGAGCAACAGGGGCAAAGGTCTCCTCATAATCTATCCCCTCCTTCTGATAGAAACCCTGGGCTACCAATCTCGCTTTGTTCCTTACAACCATCCCATCCTCACCCTGTTTGTTCTTGAAAACCCACTTGGTACCTATAGTGATGAGGACATCGCCACGCTGGATGTGCACGATTCGTGGTCTTCTCCAAGTCGGAATTCGTCCCCAACTCGGTTGCCACGTTCACCCCGTTTTCAGCAGACAACACGTCACGGTTTCGGCCATATCTCCTTCATACGACATCGAAACGGGGCGTTCTCGGATGCGTTGGAATCGGGATGACGACGCCGTCGTTTTGGTTCTGGTCCTAGCTCCAGAAGATTCGTGGGTCATGCTGTGTGACCACAAAAAGTTGCAGCAACTTTGTTTTGGGCCAAAACTTAAATTGTATCGTGTCGGGCCTTAAGCCCATATTGAGGGGCGCCCCTCCTTGGTCACGCCTCAACCCTAGGATGTCCAGGACTATATATATTCAGTAGCCGCCGTCACTTTAGAGTTGGGTTTTGTTTAGTTTGAGTTGTCCATCGAGAAACTTGATAGATTCATTGTAATTGCTGGTGACAAACCCTGTTGCAGTGATCCAAGGCCCCCGTTCTTGATCTCCTCCATTGTTGACGATTAGCCCATTGGAACCGAGTTCTTGAACTCCCTATCTTATTCGCTTCATACATATTTGCAATTTCAGATTGCGTGTTTATACCTTCTTGCTTGTGTTCTTCGATTCGCTTGCAGGAATAGCCTTATCGGCGAGGTCAATCAAGTTGTGCTTGGTTGATAACCAACGGAGCTGTGGTGTAGCGGTTGCAGGTTCGAATCTTGTTGATTTGAAGCGGACCGTCAACGTCGAGTTCTCCACCAAATCGATATTTACCCGTACCTTACGGAAGATTGGGCCAGCGTCTCATCAAGTGGTATCAGGATTCCAGGTTTTCCCGTGAGGTATAATTGAGTTGTTTCCTTTAGATTCGTTCGTGTGTGCATTACCTACAGTCCACAAAAAAAAGCCCTAAAAAAAAAAAAAAATTCCCCTGTCCTATAACCGTGAGGTATTTTTAAGCCGTGCAATTTCGTTTTCAGTATTCGCTTTGTTCAGTTCGTATCCGTGTCCTAGTTGTGTTGCTGGTTTAGGGTTGTGTCGTAGTCGTAATTCAACTGTTCTCTTGCTATTCTTTGTTTCCGCCACAATCCCATCCACGATTACCCACACAACAAGTCGCGTTGTGATTTTGTTTCCCCACTTTCCTTCTCCATCCATCATTCGCCGTCGTGTGCCAATTCCGCCATCCAAACCCTATTTTCCGCCGTCGGGTTGTGCCATCGGAAAAACTTAACTTGAGGTACCTTCCATAAAACAGGCATAACTTTCCGCTCGTTTGTCAGAAAAATCCGAAAAAAATATGGTAGCTTCGTGACGAGATTCTGAGCATAAATAAAGAAATTTCAGAGAACGTTTGCGTCTGTCAAATTTGCCAAAAAAATTCAGGAAAATAAAGAAAAAAATTGATCAAGGGTTTTGCACGTTTTTCAGAGAACGTGCTGTTTTTCCTGTAGACCACATCTGACCTCTGTTGAAGGTGAAATTATTTGTGGTTCAATTTTTTTTGTGCTCCTTGTTCAAGGAAAAATATCAGAAAAATCATACAAAAAAAGTCAAAGATCTTGTGTTCTTCGGGTGCCCCCTGTTCACGTGCTGATTCGCCTATTCTGTGAGTTTCATCCATCGTCACTTGTTTCCTCTTGTTGCGCTACGTCTAGGCACGTCTTAGCCAGCAACTGTGACTTGTACTTTGGATACTTATTGAGCTTTGCTAATCTGCATTCGTTATTTGCTACTCCTTGCTATCATATTTGAGTGTCTCCTACCTATAGCTCCACAAATACTTCGGTCAGCACAGGTTCCTTCTTGCAACTGTTACACCTCAAGCTCGACAACAAGATTGTACCGCCTGTTTAGCTTTGGTAAGAACACTTGCAAGACGGTGGTAAGCCGCTTGAGATTTTGCTTTCCACATACAGCACCACCCACCTCCAACCGGTTCCTTTTAGTTGATAGGGATAATACTTTTGTGTTGTCTTTTCCTGTCTTCTAACCATGTCAGGATCTCCAACGGACTTCAACGACTGTGTGTCCAAGGCTGAGCTTACCTCATTCATGAATGAGCAGCGCATTCTTGCGACCGAGCAGCGCAACCTCCTCGACGCGCTAACCCGAAACATGAACAATTTAGTGACTCGTGTTGCACAGGTTGAGCAACGCCGTCCATGTGCAGGAGGTGACGATAACATTGGTGGTTTTGAGGATGATATGGATGACGATGAACCTGACCCTGATGCACATAACCGTCGCCGCTTCAACTTCAACCGCCGCGGTATGGGAGGTAATAATGGTAACAATGATCCTTTCTCCAAAATAAAATTTAGTCTCCCTGAGTTTGCTGGTCATGTTGACCCTGATGCATATTTAGATTGGGAACTTTCTGTTCAACAAAAATTTGATTCCCATGCTGTTCCTGAGGAGCATAGAGTAAGACTTGCTACTAGTGAATTTACTAAATTTGCTCTTTTCTGGTGGAGTGATCTTTGCAATGCTAATAATGCTGTTGTTCCTCAAACTTGGAGAGAATTAAAGGCTCGCATGAAATCTCGTTTTGTTCCTCCTTATTACCAACGTGATTTACGTTTAAAACTGCAAACTTTAAAACAAGGTGATAGAGGAGTAGAGGACTATTATCAGGAATTGCTTATGAGCTTAGCACGTTGTGGCATTCGTGAAGAGGATAATGATACATGTGCTCGTTTCTTTGGTGGTTTAAATGCTGAAATACAAAGTATACTTGATTACAAAACTTGGCGCAATTTTTCTGCTTTGTATCATCTTGCTATTAAGGCAGAACGGGAAGTACAGGTACGCCGCCAAGAAGAACAATCTTTCAGGTCACAAGGACGATCGTTTTTGCAACGTGCCAACGTTGAGAAGTCCAAGGCTTCTTTTGCTACGCCACCTCCAGCGCTGCCTTCCTCGACGCAAGCTTCCGAGGTGAGTATTTCGTCTTCTGTGCAGCTCCAGCCACAGAAGCGAGGTGCTGCTGCCCCTGCACATTCTTCTACCAGCGGTTCCTCCTCCAAAATCATATGCCATCGATGCAAGGGCATGGGCCATGTCATGAAGGATTGCCCAAGTCGTCGTGCTTACATTGCTACCGCTGATGGTACTGGGTATGAAAGTGCTAGTGATATAGAAGATGAATTGGTTCTTTCTACTAACCTTGCTGCAGAGATGGATGCGGTTGCCATTGATTCCGTGGCTGCCACCGCGGAATATCCTACCCTTGTTGTACAGCGTACTTTGAGTACACGGGTGGACCATGAGGAAGAGAAGCTCCAGCGCAACAACTTGTTCCATTTGTTTCTCATTGTGCAGGAGTGTCGTGTTCTCACCATCATTGATAGCGGGAGTTCCAGCAATTTGGTGAGTACAGATTTGGTCCACAAGCTTGGTTTGCCTACACGTGACCTTCCCCACCCATACCACATCCAATGGTTCAACAATAGCGGTAAGGCGAAGGTAACCAAATCAGCCCGTATACACTTTTCTGTGGGCGTTTATAAAGGTTATGCTGATTTTGATGTTGTTCCTATGCAAGCATCTTCCTTATTGTTAGGACGACCATGGGAATTTGATAATGATGTGTCACACCATGGTAGAACTAATACATATACTTTCATGCATAAGGATAAGAAAATTACTTTGTCTCCTTTGTCGCCAGCTGATATTCGAAACTATCATAAAGAACATGCTGCAAATGTTACAAATGTTAAACATGACCTTCCTGTAGATTCCCCTCATGCTCGCAATAATGGAATTAAATTGAATAAAGATGTTTATCTTGCGACCACTGCTGCCACTGCTGCATTATGTGAAAACAATGCTGCACCTTGTTATACTATGCTTTGTCAACCTATTCGTGCATCGCCTGCTGTCACTAACCTTTTGCAGGTACTTGGTGAGTCGAGGACGACTTTGTTCCAAGAAGGGGAGGATGATGCGGACATCATGAGGATGGAGTCGAGGACGACTCCAATTCAAGAAGGGGAGGATGATGAGGACATCGCCACGCTGGATGTGCACGATTCGTGGTCTTCTCCAAGTCGGAATTCGTCCCCAACTCGGTTGCCACGTTCACCCCGTTTTCAGCAGACAACACGTCACGGTTTCGGCCATATCTCCTTCATACGACATCGAAACGGGGCGTTCTCGGATGCGTTGGAATCGGGATGACGACGCCGTCGTTTTGGTTCTGGTCCTAGCTCCAGAAGATTCGTGGGTCATGCTGTGTGACCACAAAAAGTTGCAGCAACTTTGTTTTGGGCCAAAACTTAAATTGTATCGTGTCGGGCCTTAAGCCCATATTGAGGGGCGCCCCTCCTTGGTCACGCCTCAACCCTAGGATGTCCAGGACTATATATATTCAGTAGCCGCCGTCACTTTAGAGTTGGGTTTTGTTTAGTTTGAGTTGTCCATCGAGAAACTTGATAGATTCATTGTAATTGCTGGTGACAAACCCTGTTGCAGTGATCCAAGGCCCCCGTTCTTGATCTCCTCCATTGTTGACGATTAGCCCATTGGAACCGAGTTCTTGAACTCCCTATCTTATTCGCTTCATACATATTTGCAATTTCAGATTGCGTGTTTATACCTTCTTGCTTGTGTTCTTCGATTCGCTTGCAGGAATAGCCTTATCGGCGAGGTCAATCAAGTTGTGCTTGGTTGATAACCAACGGAGCTGTGGTGTAGCGGTTGCAGGTTCGAATCTTGTTGATTTGAAGCGGACCGTCAACGTCGAGTTCTCCACCAAATCGATATTTACCCGTACCTTACGGAAGATTGGGCCAGCGTCTCATCATATAGGGCGACAGTTTGGTGGAGGTTCAACTAAATCCCAAACATGGTTTCTCTCAAAGTTCTCCAACTCCTCATGCATGGCGTTCACCCAGTTAGGATCAGATAATGCATGTGACACATCCCGGGGCTCAAAAGAAGCAACGTATACAGAGTGGGAGAAAAAGGCTAGAGAGTTAACCGAAGAGCGTGTGACACGCTGGTGAATATCTCCAATCATCCTGTGTGGAGGGTGATCCCTGCGTCCTCAGCGGGTCCAGCCTCTGCTTGAGCTTGCTATCGGGGGAGTGAGGAGGAAGCTGTGGGCAGGGGTCCTCCTTCATCATCTGAACTCGTAGCAAAGGGGGTAGGAGCTGCAGCCAGTGCAGTTGCTCATGGAGCATCATCCGTGCCATCTCAACAAGTGTGCGGTTCTTGCGTTCCACAACACCGTTCTGCGGTGGGGTATATGGAGAAGAAAACTGGTGTTCAAGACCTAGGTCACGACAGAAGCTTTCGAAACAAGAGTTTCTGAATTCTCCGCCATTGTCACTGCGGATAGCCCTCATGGCCTTATGACTCTCGTTTCTCAACCTCAGTACCAGATCCCGAACAAAACCAAACGGCTCATCCTTAAACTCCATGAAAAATACCCACGAGAACCGCGAAAAATCGTCCACAACGACAAGCACGTACCACTTCCCACGGACTGACGCTACCCGAGCGGGACCTACTGTATCCATATGGAGTAGCTCACCTGGATAGGAGGTCATAACCTGAGACACAGGAATGTGAGAGGCGGCAACCATCTTGCCATGACGACAGGGGTGGCAAACTAAGTCCTTCTCAGCTCTCAATTTGGGCAATCCTTGGATTAGGCCCATTGAACTTAACCTGACTAGCAGATCAAAGCTCAAGTGACCAAGTCTCCTATGCCACTTCCATATATCAGTAGAAGGACTAGCAACCAAACAGCGCGCAGGGCCAGAAACAGATGTGAGATCGACCCTAAAAACCTGACAAAAAGGTAGCAAAGAGCAAACAAGGGTCTCCTCAGCATCAAGAATGCAGCACGCACCTTTCTTAAAACGAACCTCAAATCCTTCATCGAGAAGTTGCGAAACAGAAACCAAATTGAACCCCAAATTCCGGACAAAGGTAACTTCTCTCAGGGAAAGCTTAGCAGAGAGCGAAACAGAACCAACACCCATCACTTTACCTTGACCATTGTCCCCGAATGTGATGTACTCCTTGGTGCTTACGGGGTTGAGGCTGGAGAACCACTTGCGGTGCCCTGTCATGTGCCTAGAGCAACCGGAGTCCATGATCCACACGTCCTCCATGCCTCGATCCTGCAAAGTCAAGTAAAGCGACGGTGAGCAAACGGTCCGGCACTGGGGTTAGTCCCAAAACTGCTGTACCAGTGCCGAGCCATCTGCTCAAAAGTGGGGTAAGCACAATCAAAGAAATCATCACGACGATCAGGGTAACCACAACCTCCAAAGCGTGAACCCTCGAAAGCTCTCTCAAAGCCTCGGTCACGAGGTCCATAGCCGCGCTGAGAATGACTAGGAGCTGGGCCGGTAAAGCGTCTCTCACCACCAGGAGCACGAGCCTGAAAGCCGCCTCCTCTCTCACCACCGGCAAAGCGGTCTCTCATCTCACCGCGGTGGGGAGGATCTTGCCTACCACCCTGGTAGAACTGATCCTGGTTCCCCCAAGCTCTCTCCTGCCTCTCAACCCGCTTCCTCCTGAAGCAAAACTCCTCTAGGTGGCCATTCCGCTGGCAAAACTCACAGTGGTAGACAGGCCTCCTAGGAACTGGGTTAGGCTGGGACTTGGGCTTAGGTGGAGTGGCCTTGGGTGGCTCAGGCTACTGGACTGGCTTCTTGCCCTTGGGCTTAAGCTCTTCCTCAACAATCTTGTCCAGCTTAGCCTTAGAAGGCTTAGGTGTCCAGTACTGCTTCTTTGGGGCAGCCTTGGGTGGCTCATGGTAAACCCCATCAACAGTCTCTCCTAGCTGGGTAGGTGCAGTCTTGACCTTAATTGGGGCACTCTTCTCACCCGAAATGCTGCACTCTCCAAACCCAACACCACTTGTCTCACCCTCAGCTCTCTTGGTGCTCTCTATGATCATCTCTAGTTGAGGTTGCCTCGCATATACCCAACTGAGCACCTCTCTCAACCTGTTGTTGTCATTTTGCAAAGACAACATCTCCTTCCTCAGATCCTCCAGAATCACAGTCTGGGCAGCACAGGTATCACAGTCTAGGGAAGGAACCACAACAGCTTTCTCCAACTTTCTAATGGTGGCATCCCTATCCACCAGCTGCATCCTAAGGGTTAGGCAGTTCTCACAAGTATCAGTAGGTGCTGAAAGCACCTCAAAGTCAGCTCTCAACTGCTCTAACTCACCTCTCAAAGTAGGACAGACCATACACGCACCCAAAAGCGTAGGTCTAGCCCTAAGCTCCTCAAGCTCCATGAGCTGCCCCTCAAACTTCTCCTTCAGAACAGCTAGCTCTCTAGCTAGACAGGGGCAAGACTCACACTCAAGCTCTCCACTGAAAGTAGGCTCATCCAGTTTGGACTGGAGTTTGCCTAGCTCAGCCTTCAGCTCATCTATCTCCTCTACCTGCTTGGCATACCTATCTCTCTGGTCACCAAGCTCCGTCATGAAAGACTCGTAGGTAGGGCACTCAATCTCACTGGGTTGGGCTCTCACACTCCTCAACCTCTCATTCTCCTCTAAAGCCTCAGCAAGTTGGGCTTTCAACTTCTGCAGCTTCTTGGCTGCCTTCTCCAGCATCTTATCCTGGGCCTTAAGCTCTCGGCTGTTCTGCTCTAGCATCTCAAGGATTTCGGCTTGCTCAGGAGTTACCTCATCACCGGAAGAAGAGTTGTTGCCGTCATCCTTGTCTTCCTTGTCCTCAAGCGCCATGGAGCAAACCAAGCTCCTCTTCTCCTTGTTCCTGCGCCTGGACTTTGTGGAGACAAAGCACAAGCCTGCCGGACCTCCTTGATCGTTCCTCTTGTCCTTCCTGTACGTGGTCTCCTCATCGCTTGAGCTCGACGAGGACGAAGAGGAAGAAGATCCGCTGCTGCAGAACCCGATCTCGGTGAAGAAGGCCTTGTCCCGCTTTCGGTTGTCCTTCTGGTAGCTCTTGAAAGCCTTCCAGAAGTTCTTCTTGCCGAAGGGACGCTTACCGGAGCCGTGCTTGCTAGAGCGGTGCTTGTCAAAGTTTGGCTTGCCGGAGTGGTACTTGTCGGAGTCACGGGAGTAGCTCTTGCCCTTCTTGTAGTAGTCATTCTTGTTGGGGCATTCGGCGATGAAGTGGCCGACCTCTCCGCACTCGAAGCATTTGGGCCGCTCGCCCCTCTTCTTGCTCATTCGGTTGTCATAGGCGCGTTGAAAGCGACTAGACACCAGACACAACTCGTCATCCCCAAGTGTCACTAGCTGCTCCTCTGTAACAGACATCAAAGCAGAAAACAAGAAGTTGTGTAATATGGGGTTAGTGACAGACTCACTAGAGGGGTTAGCCAAGGCCAGACTCTTAGAACCTGTACAAGCGAGGGAATCCCTCATCTTGTAATCTACCTCGGTGGCCTTGAGCTTACTATAGAGCGCCTCTACTCCAATCGTATCATACCCTGCCGACTCAATGATTAAATTCACCTTGATCTCCCATATTTTTCTGTCCAAAGCATACAGCAACTTGACAGCCTGCTGATGATCGGTATATGGGAGGGCAGCGGGGGCAGAGTTGACATGCAACTTGTTGATGATCGACTGAAAGCGACCAAACAAGTCGTCTACTGACTCTCCCGGCTTCTGGACGAAATTCTCATATTCGCGCCGGTAAGTCTCCACAAGCCTAGCCTTAATCGTTGCAGTACCCTCATGGTGTGCACTAAGCAGTGACCATATCTCACGCGCAGTCTTAAGGTGACTCACTCTCTCATAATCCATGGGACAAAGCCCGGAGAAGAGAAAGTTAACAGCCTTGGCATTCGCCTCATGCTGAGCCACAATATCCTGCGTAGTACGCTCAGCGACTGGAAGCACCACAAAAGTCGTACTCTGAGTAGCATCCCATATGTCTTGACTCTGGCTAACAAGGAACGCCTCCATCCTACCTTTCCAGTAGGGATAGCCATCGGAGCCAAGGACGGGAATTTTCCCGGAGTAAGTCATCGTCGCTACGGTTTCGTCACCGGTTAAGGTATAGGAAACCTAACCGGCTCTGATACCACTTGTAGGACCGAGATGTGCGACTACAGGGGGGTGAATAGGAGCACTTGAAAAACTCAAACTAAAAAAAAACTCAAACCCCCAAAGTGCGATCTCACGAAAACACACACACACACCCGATACCGTCCACTGAACAGATATGTATCGGGTAGAAAGCGGAAGCACTCGAATTAACGCCCAAAGAAAAGGACGTAAGACGAGCAACCAAACTACACCTAAAAGAGCAATCACACTACACCCAGACAAACACACACAACACCTAAAACTACACCTCTCTAATTTGCGGAGTTACGTAGCATAGACAAGCTATTAACCCTAGGACACATTGAGAAACACTAAACTGAAAACACTAAAGCAACATCAGAGCAAGCAAGAACAACAAGGCACAAACAAAACAAGACAAGCTACAAAGCTTGCAAGTGTCACACACTAGCCACTCAACACACCGGAGCGTGCCTCACTTAGAAAAGTGAGTAAAGAGTATGGGCATGCAGTGGTTGACACAAAACAAGTTTGAAGCAAACACCAACACTCCAAAGACCAAAGAAACCAAGAAAAACAAACCCCAAAGCAAGCGGAGCAAAGAACACGTGAAAACAGCCCCAAAAAGACTAGACCGGACAGTCCTCGCTCCACCAAAAGACCTGACCGGACAAACACAAAGAAGGACACAGAAACAGCCCAAAAACCCTTCAGACCGGACTGTCCGAGGTCTATAGACCGGACAGTCCGAAGTCCCTACTTCGGACAAACCTAAGGACAATTGATTTGTCCTGTCAGTTCTCCGAAAAACTGCGTAGAAAAACAGCCCAACACTCCATCGAAAAATCGATCGAAACGGGGTCAAATCTCAACGGAACTTCACAAAAATTTGCATGGATAATCCTAAGGACCTTCCCTAGCAAATCCCAAAAGATCAGCTCCAAAAGATCAAGGGATGCACGGGAATTGCAAATCTCATGAGGTAGGTGAGTTGACTCCGAAAAACCAAAAAATGGGAAGAACGGCCCTTGCTCGTGGTTCAATGATTCTAGCACTTGGCTAGTGAGATTCACCACATTATAGCAAGGCAAAATACTAGCAAAAGAAAGATCCCAACCTTGGACAAACCGAAACACACCAAAATCCAAGAATTGGAACAAAAAACGAACTAGAACGGGGAGGGGAAAGGGAAGGACGAAAATTGCTGCTCACTCCATGGAATTTCTCAACAAGGAACCTTGGATTAAACACGAAATTCAGGTTACACAAGTTCCCTAGAGCCTACCTCCCATCATCCTCCCACTAATGACAAGATTAGACTAAACTAGGCACTCATCTCCTAGCTAATCACCTCTATTTCTTCTCTTTGGACCTTGGCTGCTAGGGTTAGGAAATCCTAGGGTTTGTGGCTGCCAAGATGAGCTCCAAGGGAGCCTCTCAAGTCTATTTATACCCTAGGCCCTAAACGACACAATTACATTAAGACCCCTACTCTAAAAATGCCCGGAGGGGGCCAAACCGAAAAGATACAATCGGACGACTACGATGATGTCTTGATCATCTTTGGTTTCTCCGCCTCGCTTGGATGTGCGCCACGTAGCCAGTAGTCCGGAAGCTTCCCCCGGTTTTGAAGTCAGAAACCGAAAAACTTTATTCTGCGGGCTTCCTGGGCCAGGTCTTGGCTCAATCTTCTATCTTGGCGAGTCGGAGCCCAACCCACCAAGTCATTTGAACTTGGGTGGCGGTTTTGAGCCAAAGCCGCCAAAGCCTCCCTCGCACGCCTTCACGCCATGCACTCGGGTTGGAGCACCACAGTGGCACCCGGCTTCTCCAGTCCATCGGAGTCGCCTCACGGTCCATCGGAGGGCTTACACCACCGTTGCCGAACCGCCCCTCCGTGTACCAAGCTTCCATGGCCGACCGACGCCGAGCATTGCCTCCGGTCCATTGGAGGACTTTTGCCTCAGTCCATCGAGGTCTTCGTCTTCCTCTACCTCCAGTCCATCGGAGGGCCTCCAGTCCATCAGAGGACTTGTGCCGTTGACAATCATCCATTGGCTCTCACATGCTAAAAGCTCAACTCCCCCTGAAATGCATCCTCACAAATGCAATATGAATGCAAACTCTCCCTCAACTAGATCTCTCTGAGAGCCAATGGACCGGCCTCACTGATCTCCTGGTGTGATGAGTCATTGTCAACAGTACAAGTCCTTCGATGGACTGGAGGCCATCCGATGGACTGGAGGTAGATGATGAAGACCTGGATGGACTCAGGCACAAGACCTCAATGGACTGAGGCAAAAGCCCTCCGTGGACTGGGGGTAATGCTCGGCGTCGGTCGGCCATGGGAGTTCGGTACATGGAGGGGTGGTTCGGCAACGGCGGTGTAAGTCCTCCGATGGACCGCGAGGCAACTCCGATGGACTGGAGAAGTCGTGTACCACCGTTGTGCTCTAACCTGAGTGCATGGCACGAAGACGTGCGAGAGAGGCTTTGGTGGCTTCTACTCAAAACCGCCACCCAAGCTACCCAAGCCTTGGTGAGTTGGGCCACGACTTGCCAAGATAGGGGAGAAGGGCCCAATCTGGCCCGAATGGAGACTTCCTAAAGTTTCCCGATTTCTGATTTCAAAACCGGAGGCGGATCGTGAATTGGACTACTGACCACGTGGAGAACATCCGAGGATTGCGTGGAACTTACGAAGATCAAGACTTCATCATGGTCGTCCATCCCAAAATATCTTGTATATTTTTGATTTAGCCCCTCAGGGCATTTCTAGTGTTAGGGGTATTTATGTAAACTGCCAAAACTGAGTCTAGGTATAAATAGGCTGAGAGGGGGTCATTAAAAACGCTCTTGGCTGGTGTTAGGGTTTGCTTAGTGCAGGAATTTCATCCCTAGGCTAAGAGCTTCAAGATTAGAGAGCTTTGTGAGAACTAGCTCCATCAAAAGAGGGTAGGAGTAGGGAGGTTGCTTGGGCACAAAATCGTTGAAATCTTGAGGATCTTTGAGACCCTTTTGGGCAGCAATTCAAGTGATTTTCGTATAGCAACTTGTGTGCCTTGTTCCTCCTCTTTCCCTTTGGTTTTTGGCTTCAATCCTCGGCTTTTCGGGTATTTGCTTTGGCCAAGCTTGAATCCTTTCTTTTACTTGTGTTTTGGACTGCTAGGACTTGGAGAGATTGTGGTTTTGGTGTGCCAAATCTCGAGCTCCAAGGGCAGCCCCAAGTTCTTTTCTATCTTGACTAGTGAACTTCACTTCGGGGAAGGCTAGATCCATGGAGATAATCTTTGGCTCTGGCCTTGATCTGTTGGGAATATATTCTCCATGTGTTGATCTATGTCCTTGCCAAGTTTGGTGAAGTTTGGAGTTCATTTGGTCAAGTTTTGGGTCGTTCTTGTGTGAAGGTTTCTGTTGTCCAGTTTTCCTGCTGGTTCTATCCGTCTTGAAGCCTTGTTTGGTTCAGGGGTCAAACCTTCAAAATTTGGGCTGAACTTTTGTGGAGCTCTTTCCTATGATTCATAAAGCTCCCATAAAAATTTCAGGATTTTTGGAGGTGTTTTGACCTAGTTTTGGTATTTTTCTTCTGGGGTTGGTCTGCCAGTTTTTGACCATCGGACGGTCGGATGGTCTCAGATGATCTAATGGTTGTGGGACTTTTGTTTCTTGTCCAATTGAGCTGAAAATTTGTGAGTTGTTTCTTATCCCCTTGTTAACCTTTAGTAAAAATTTCATAATTTTTGGAGCTGGTTTGATAGGGTTTTTGATCAACTCTTTTCAGAGTGTTAGTCTGTGAACATCTGACGGTCCGATGCTTCAATCATTTTTTCTGGAGTTGTTCTTGATTGTCTTTGAGGGTGTGGTAATTTTTTGGGGTGATTTGGAGCTTTGCTTGTTGGGTTTTGGCAATTTTCTTTGCTGCCCTGTCCGGCTGTTTTTCTGCTGTCTTCCCGTGGCTTGTTTGCTTTGCGTCCTTTGTCTTGAGTGTGTGTTCTTCTGCTTTGTGCTCGGTACGTATCTGTTCAGTGGATGGTACCAAGCATGCCTTGTGAGTTAGATACGTATCCTTTCAGTGGACGGTGTCTAGCTTTGTTGTAAATGTTGTTCTATCTGCACCACGGGGGGGTTGAGTTTGAGTTTTCAAGTACTCCTATTCACCCCCCTCTAGTTGCACATCTCGGTCCTACACTCTTCTGAGTCCTCTCCCTTTGTCCAATACTCAAAATCTCCCAAATTTCTCCCCTCTGTTGACAATGGACACATCAAGGGCTCACAGGACTCTCCCTAAACTAGACAATTCCCCTCTTAAAATATGCCATGAAGTGCAAGGATTGTACCAGAAAGAGCTCAGTAGGGATGGAAAACTAGTATTCACAAGTTCTAGTACACAGAGCAAGTGAGGGCAAGGAAGCATGCAACAAGCTCAAATGAATCTATCTTACACAGATCAGGAGCAAGCATGTTTTTCAGGGTAGTTGAAAAGAAAACATCACCAACATGAATAGCACCAAGTAAGATAGGCATGAACAGCAAGATGCTAGCAAAACGTACATAGTGTGCTACTCTCAACCAAAGCATATACAACGAGCCATAAGCATTTTTAGGGACTTGGCAATTTTTAGCATTGTATTATATTAGCAAACTCCATATTGTGCCAGGGGTTATTCACTTGTCTTTTGCCACTTCTTACCAACCAATGCGAAGCCTAGGTTCAAAGAACCATCAGAAGCTTAAGACAAGGTTTTGGTCATCATAGCCTAGTCCAAGTTCATGCCAAAGTGTAATGGCAAGCAGTCACGAACTAGATCAGTGTGACAAGCAAACCCACTGGATCTTTCTCAATTTCAGCACATAAGACACCACTTGTAAACATTTCATTCAGTTTTCAATTTAAGCAAGGTGTCATAAAAGCTTAGGCAATAACTTAGTAAAGGCATACAACTAGCATATCCAGGTATGAAAAGATAGTATACCATTCAACACCCCTACACATGCCAGGTAGCCAAATCAAATGGTGATCATGTTTTTGATTAATATTCAACAGACTCAAGAGAGCTTAGCCAAGCATGATCAGTCAAGCATCTGTACAAACTAGCACAAGAAAGTACTAACTCATCATTCCAAAAGAGCTCTAGTGCTAGTGTAGTGAAAATGTATATGGTACAGTGCAATGCATGATATGATATAAAATGCAAAAGAAACAAAGAAGAACAAAAACAAAAGCAAAGAAAGAACAAAACCTAAACTACTAAAGTTATCCCTGACTAAAAGGGATAACACACTCCAAGCTCACCTCTGAAGCGCACAAAAGCGCTAGTATCTAGGGGCTTGGAAAAGATATCGGCCAACTAGTTCTGGGTTACTACATGGATCAAGTCTATGTCACCCTTCTCATAGTGATCTCTCAGAAAGTGAAACCTCATGTCTATGTGTTTGGTTCTAAAGTGCAAGATGGGGTTCTTAGCTACAGAGATAGCAGAAGCAGAGTCCACTAGAAGAGAGATCCTCCCAAACCTAAGGCTATAATCACTAAGGGTGGCTTTCATCCATAAGAGCTGAGAGCAGCAGCTATATACTCTGCTTCTGTGGTAGACAAGGATACAGTAGCTTGCTTGCGAGAGGACCAAGAGACAAGAGGGGTTCCTAACAACTAACATGTGCCTGAAGTTGACTTGCGATCAACCCAGCATCCAGCATAGCTAACATCTAAGGACCCTCTAAGAGAAAGAGAAGAACCCGAGGAGTACCAAGCACCAAGCTCAAGAGTGAACTTTAGATACCTGAGAACGCGCTTCACCGCTTGGAGATGTGACATTCGTGGAGAAGCCTGGTAGCACGGACAAAGGCATACTGCGAACTAAATGTTCGGTCTGGTCGCCGTTAGGTACAAAAGTGAGCCGATCATCTCTCGAAATTCTCTCTGGTCCACTGCCTCCCCTTTTTCATCTTCATCAAGCATTATCCTGGTGTCCATCGGAGTCGACATGGGCTTGGAATTCTCCATGGCAAACTTCTTCAGGACATCTCTTGTGTACTTAGCTTGATGGATGAAGGTACCCTCAGGGTCTTGCTTGATCTGCAGCCCGAGGAAGAATTGGAGCTCACCCATAAGACTCATCTCAAACTCCCTGCTCATCTGTTCAGCAAAACTAGACACCAAAGCGTGAGATGAACCACCAAAGATTATGTCATCAACATATATCTGAACTATCACGGTGTCACCGCCACGACTCAACAGAAACAAGGTCATATCTACTGAACCCATCACAAACCCAGACTTGAGCAGAAAACTCTTCAATCTAGCATACCAAGCTCTTGGAGCTTGCTTCAGACCATAAAGGGCTTTTCTCAACTTATACACCCGGTCTGGAAACTTGACACTCTCAAAGCCACAGGGTTGTCTCAGTTAAACATCTTCCTCTATGAACCCATTTAGAAAAGCAGACTTAACATCCATCTGCTGCAGTTTGAAGCCTTTAGAGGCCGCAAAGGCAAGCAGAATTCTAATGGCTTCTAAATGGGTTACAGGGGCAAAGGTCTCCTCAGAGTCTATCTCCTCTTTCTGACAGAAATCCTACGCTACCAATCTCTCTTTATTCCTCACAACCATCCCATTCTCCCCCTGTTTGTTCTTGAAAGCCCACTTGGTACCTATAGGGTGACAGTTAGGTGGAGACTCAACTAAATCCTAGACATGGCTTCTCCCAAAGTTCTCCCACTCCTCATGCATGGCGTTCACCTAGTTAGGATTAGATAATGCATGTGACACATCCTGGGGTTCAAAAGAAGCAACAAATGCAGAGTGGGAGAAAAAGGCTAAAGAGTTAACCGTCGAGTGTGGAACACGTTGATGTATGTCTCCAATCATCCTATGTGGAGGGTGATCCTGCTGGATCTGCCGAGATGGAACAATCTCGGAGGTCACCTCCCCTGCGTACTCAGCAGGGCCACTATCTGCTTGAGCTTGGACTTATGGAAACGAAGAGGAAGCCGTAGGCAACGGTCCATCCTCATCATCTGAGCTCGTAGCAGAGGGGGCAGGAGCTGCAGTCGGTGTAGTGGCTCTCGCATCACCCGCACCATCCATATCATCTTCATCTTCAAAGATGGGAGTGCCTTCCTCATCATCACCTGAAAGCTCAAAAGTAGGGGTTGTGCAAGGCATAGTTTCATCGAAAGAAACCTCACAAGTCTGTTCTACACGATGAGTCTCTAAGATCCACACACAAAAAGCTCTCGAACTCAAAGAATACCCAAGAAAGATCCCATCCAAACAATGAGACTCAAACTTGTCCATATGACCCACCTTTTTAAGCACAAAGCACCTACACCCAAACGGCCTTAGGTGCTTGACCCTGGGCTGCCTACCAAACCAAAGCTCATACGAAGTCTTCTCGAGGAAAGCTCGCAAGAAGATCCGGTTCGCAATGTAACAGGCCGTATTCACTGCCTCAGCCCAAAAACGCCTCGGAGTCCTATGCTCATCGAGCATCGTCCGTGCCATCTCAACGAGTGTGCGGTTCTTGCGTTCCACAACACCGTTCTGAGGAGGGGTATATGGAGAAGAAAACTAGTGCTCAAGACCTAGGTCACGACAGAAGTTTTCGAACCGAGAGTTTCAGAATTCTCCGCCATTGTCACTGCGGATAGCCCTCATGGCCTTATGACTCTCGTTTATCAACCTCAGTACCAGATCCCAAACAAAACCAAATACCTCATCCTTAAACTCCATGAAAAATACCCATGAGAACTGAGAAAAGTCGTCCACAACGACAAGCACGTACCACTTCACACTGACCGACGCTACCCGAGCGGGACCTACTGTATCCATATGGAGTAGCTCACCCGGATAGGAGGTCATAACCTGATACATAGGAGTGTGAGAAGCGGCAACCATCTTGCCATGATGATAGGGGTGGCACACTAAGTCCTCAGGTTTCAATTTGGGTAGTCCTTGGATTATGCCCGTTGAGCTCAACCTGACTAGCAAATCAAAACTCAAGTGATCAAGCCTCCTATGCCACTTCCATATATCAGCAGAAGGACTAGCAACCAAACAACGCGCAAGGCCAGAAACAAATGTGAGATCGACCCTAAAAACCTGACCAAATGGCAACAAAGAGCAAACAAGGGTCTCCTCAGCATCAAGAACGCGGCACGCACCCTTCTTAAAACGAACCTCAAATCCTTCATCGAGAAGTTGCGAAACAGAGACCAAATTGAACCCTAGATTCCAAACAAAAGCAACTCCTGTCAGGGAAAGCTTGGCAGAGAGTGAAACAGAACCAACACCCATCACTTTACCTTGACCATTATCCCCGAATGTGATGTACTCCTTGGTGCTCACAAGGTTGAGGCTGGAGAACCACTAGCGGTGCCCTGTCATGTGTCTAGAGCACCCTGAGTCCATGATCCACACGTCCTACATGTCTCGATCCTGCAAAGTCAAGTAAAACGATGGTGAGCAAATGGTCTGGCACTAGGGGTTAGTACCAAAACTACTGTACCAGTGCAAAGCTATCATCTCAAAATTAGGGTAAGCACAGTCAAAGAAACCATCACTACGATCTAGGTAACCACGACCTCCAAAGCGTGTACCCTTGAAAGCTCTCTCAAAGCCTCGATTATGAGGTCCACAGCCGCGCTGAGAATGGCTAGGAGCTCGGCCGGTAAAGCGTCTCTCACCACCAGAAACACGACCCTAAAAACTGCCTCCACGCTCACCACCAGCAAAGCAGTCTCTCATCTCACCGCAGTGGGGAGGATCTTGTCTACACCTAGTAGAACTAATCCGGTTCCCCCAAGCTCTCGCCTGCCTCTCAACCCACTTCCTCTTGAAGCAAAACTCCTCTTGGTGGCCATTCCGCTGGCAAACCTCACAGTGGCAGACAGGCCTCCTAGGAAAAGGGTTAGGCTAGGACTTGAGGTTAGGTGGTGTGGCCTTGTGTGGTGTATGATGCTGGGCTGGCTTTCTATCCTTAGGTTTGAGCACTTCCTCATCAATCTTGCTCAGCTCAGCCTAAGGGGGGCTTAGGTGTCCAGTAAGACTTCTTCTTCCTAGTGTTGGGAGGCTCTTGGTAGACACCATCAACAGTGGGGACAGGTTGAGGAGAAGCAGTGTTAAGCTTAATTGGGGCACTCTTCTCACCCGAGGTACTGCACTCTCCTGCACCAAGCCTACTCGTGTTACCCTCACCATGCTTGATACCTTCTATGATCATCCTAAGCTAAGGTTTCCTTCCATACATCCAGCTCAACACCTCTCTCAACCTGCAGTTCTCCTCCCTCAAGTCATCCAGAACTATTGTCTGGGCAACACAAGTGTCACAATCTAAAGAGGAAACATAGGAGCAGCTTTCTCCAACTTCTTGATGGTGGCATCCTTATCCACTAGCTACATCCTAAGGGTCAAGCAGTTCTCACAAGTGTCAGCAGGTGCTGAAAGCACCTCAAAGTCAGCTCTTAACTGCTCTAACTCGTCTCTAAAAGTAGGACAGACCATGCACGCACCCAAAAAGTGTAGGCCTAGCCCTAAGCTCCTCAAGTTCCTTGAGCTGCCCCCCAAACTTCTCCTTCAGCACAGCTAACTCACTAGACAAACAGGGGACTCAAGAACATCACTCATAATAGACTCATCCAGTTTGGACTGAAGTTTGCCTAACTCCGCTCTCAGTTGTTCTAGCTCCTCTAACCACTTGGCATACCTATCTCTCTGGTCACCAAGCTCCGTCATGAAAGACTCGCAGGCAGGGCACTCAATCTCACTAGGCTGGGATCTCTCACTCCTCAACCTCTCATTCTCCTCTAAGGCCTCAGCAAGCTTGGCTTTAAGCTTTTTTAGCTTCTTGTCAGCCTTCTCCAACATCTTATCCTGGGCCTTCAAAGCTTTGTTATTCTCCTCTAGCATCTCTAGGATTTTAGCTTCTTCAGGAGTTACCTCATCATCGGAAGAAGAGTTGTTGTCGTCCTCCTTGTCATTTTCCACCAGCGCCATGGAGCAGACTTGGCTCCTCTTCTTCTCATGCTTGCACCTAGAGTTGGTGAAGACAAAGCACAAGCCAGCGGGACCTCCTTGATCACTCCTCGTGTCCTTCTTATACTTGATCTCCTCATCGCTTGAACTTGATGAGGATGAGGAGGAAGAAGATTCGCTGCTGCAAAGCCCGATCTTGGCGAAGAACGCCTTGTCCCGCTTCCGGTTGTCCTTTTGGTAGCTCTTGAAAGCCTTTCAGAAGTTCTTCTTGCCGAAGTGGCCCTCTTCGAAGTGGTGCTTGCTGGAGCGATGCTTGTCGTAGCTGGGCTTCACTACAAGAAACAGGGGGAAATTCGTCGGTTTTTTTAATTTTTCGGGCTGAAAGTGGCCGATGAAATTAATGAGGTTAAGTTCGTCGGCCACCGTATAACCGACAAAATTATCATATATCCGTCAGCCTCAGTATGTACCCGATGAAGTTAACTAAATTCGTCAGTTGGAAACTGCCAGCCGACGAACATATCTAGCTGTCGTATAAATGCTCACACCGAATCCTCCCGAACGCGCGGACCTCGCGCCTCCTGAGCCCAACTGTGATGCCCCCGACATATCAGAAGCCTTAACACACAGTTATACGAAAGCTAATGGTGAATTAGGACTTAATCATGCTTAGAAGTAATGAGGACCATGTAGAGAAATCACTAAGTCAAAATTTTTGCTACGCAATATACAGAACCACGCCCTACTTGGGTCAGTAAGTCAACACTCACAAGCTTTTGAGCACAACGCCAAATACAAAACCCCGGATGAGAAAATAACCCTAGACTTTTCTGTTTCGACCATATTCAAAATCTAAAGATAAGGGGTTTCAAAGCTCAAACCAAATCTAGTCTCCATACACTTAGAAATTTCCCCAAGTATTAGTTTTCAGCTTTTCCCCAAACTTGATTCTGAAATTACTTTTGATTTCACTATAACACTCAAAATATCTCTGACTACGAAATGAAATTAAATTTATCACCTTTCAAATGCCCCTGGTCTTCAAGTGATTGGACATCAATTGGTTATCCAAAAGTGGGAAACAAGAAAGGCTCTATATAATGTAAAAATGCTATTTTACCAAACCTCTGAACATGATTGTGATTATAGTTAACAATATGTAGTGATCTAGGTGAAACTCACATTACCAAAATTGTAGGTAATGATGTGGTGAACAACTTTGCTAATTGGGGTTTGGCCATATAATAAATTATACATGGTGTTTAGGGTCACTTTTCACCAACACAGAAAACCAGTTTAAACTTGGCCTGTTTAAAAATCTTGAATTTACTCTAACCTACGGCTATTTTCATGTAAAGCTCAAATTGAAGAAGTTGTAGGTTTTGAAATTCCAAACAACTGTGTCAAGAGGCACTTTGGGAGATAATGCCCAGAAGTAGGAGTTGTGATTTTCCTAAGTAATAAAGGTTCACTATCCAACTATGGGGCTGCTAGTGAAATTCAAATTCAAAACATAATTCCACTTGGAATTTGGGGTTGAACCTTTTGAAAAACTTGTAGAGATCCAAGAGTAGAACATTTCATCCAATTACTGCTTTTCCAAAATCGCGCTCTAAATTGGTTAAAATGCGGATTTTAGAGAAGGAGAAAACACAAATAGAAGTGGTCTTTCGTTGAGCCTATGACAAGTGGGTCCCACCTGTCGGGAGGCCACCCTGTCCACGCCGCCGCGCGCCGTCCTCCCCTGGATCGCTGCTGTGGTTGCGGCGTTAAGAAGAGGCGAAGCCCCCGCTCGTCCTCTTTCCCCGCTGCGTCCTTTCCCCTCCCGAGCACCTTCCCCCACGGTCTCTCGTCCGGTGCCATTGGAGTGAGCTCGAGCTCAAGCTGTGCTCGCCGTTCTGCTCCTCCTCGCACCACCAGAGCACCGCGCCAGCCTTCCCCATCCACCACTCCACCGAACCCCCTCGGTCTAGTGGTCCCTAGAACCTCCACCACCCCGCATTCCCTCACCGGAGATCCCCCGAGCCAGAGCTTCGTCGCCGGTCCTCCCTGTCGCCTCTCCGCCGAATCCAGGTAGAGGGTGAGGTTCCCCGCGCTCCACTCTCTCTCCCCGACCGCCGCCGGCGAGCCGCCGTGGCCCCGCGTGGCCGGCGCGCCACGCGCCGGCGCCATTCCCTCCTCTGGTCTGGCGATTGAAGACGACCAGAGGAGGAAGACGAGCGTTTTGCACGTTAGCCCTCTAGTTTCGGTGGTTTCACGTTTCAGTCCCATGTACTGTGCATTGAGTCTTGCGGATCTCACGATCTAGCCCTCATAGATTTGAAATAATTACAGTCTAGCCCCTGGATCTATGATTTTCACCATTTAAATTGATTTATTCGGCTGAAACTTTAGAAAATCATAGGAAATCAAAGAAAAATCCTAAAAAGGCAAACTTTGTTGCATTGTGCTCCTTTGGGTAGATTTACAGGATGGGTAAGATGTGGATCCATGAAAAGACTGTTTTGCCCTTGTTTAGTTGCATTCATGTTAAAACAACATAAATGTCAAAAGTGAATCAAATGAACTCCAAATGCTATGAAACTTGGACAGTGGCTTTATTGTGATAATTAGGCACTGTGTGGATTTTTGTTGCAGTAGCACTTGCTGTTAAGTGACTAATCTACCCCTAGGCTTAAGTTTTTGCAATAAAAATGCATGGGAAAGTACTTGACATATGAAACTTACTCCAAATGTTGTATTAAATTTTATGGACACTCTTTGTGGTATATTTAGCTAGCTAGTAAAGTTTGAGCCCCTGCATGTAATGTTTGATTGGTGATTTGAAAATGACAAGTATTGGCATAGTAAACAAAATAATGGGAAAAAGTGATTCTAGAGTGCTAGGAAATTTCCATGAAAAATTTGGTACCTTGTTAGTGCTGTAAGGGTTCTAAAAAGTTTTTTTTTTGTGAATTATGTGAACACTGTTTTATATGGTCTTTGAAGTAGGTTAAAATAAATGTATGGAAAATAGAGGTCCCACTAAACTGATGATATTTCACTCATCAATTTTTTTACACACTCTTCATGCTACATAATGCTCACTGTACAAATTTTATGTCAAAATACCTTTCCTACAATTTATGAAAAATATGGAAAGTTAATAGGCTGCCATTTTGTCAGAATTTTAATAAAATAATTATAGCTCTTTTATAGCTGAAATTTTGACAGTAGTTTTGTATAGTGAAATCCTACATGTCGTAAAAATTTGAACTCCTTTGGCATTGTATAACTGCATGGACTCTGATGGGTATTTTTCTTCATGTAATGAGCATGTATATCGATTTTATGTGTAGATGCTTATTTGCAGTTGATATCATTGTGAACATGGCCGGTCGTGAACATGGCCAGTCTCTTATTGCGTACTATTGAATATTCTCTACGACACACAGGATTAAGAAACTAGTTTACTCACTCATGTATAACACCCAAAGTCAATATAGGGCTTAATTCATTTAATATATAGGATACATGACATAACTAGTGAATGGTTCTTATGAATACATGAAGTGTATGATTTCAACTAATTGCGGAATGCAAAACACATCTATCTTAGTATGACAGGTTTATTGAGCAGCATCATTAACATGTTTTCCTTATGATGATTAACTAGGTAGCTGTATATGTGATTGCATGAACATATGCTGCTCCAGGTTTATACAGACACTGCGGTCACTAGTACGTAGACCGATGTTTTGAACTAGTGGTCCATTGTATGTGTACATATATGTTTGTCTGATTCTTTGTTGCATATAGTCTGTCAATGGACAATTTAAACTGATAGTTGATCATGTATTAGATCCATGTATTACATTGTGAATATCTGATTGTATGAGTGTATGTTTGCTCTATGTCCACAAAAGTGCTCTTGGCTAAGTAGTTTATCAATCACCTTTCTGCACGTCCATGGAATGATTGGTTATGTGTGAAATTATCTCCATGCATCTTCTGCATCTCTTTCATTGCATCATGCATATAATTCATATAGTGACGCTCATTGCAGATGCGTGATTAGGAAGCAAGTGCGTGGAGCTACATCAAGCAACGGTGTCCAGAAGACCAACTAAGCCCCAAGCACGACCTAGAAGGCCCATCAGTCGTGTTTGGAAGGAGGAGTTGTCCAAGGGATCAAGGGGTTGCCTGGGGCAAAGCCTCACAACCCGGCAAACTAACATTAGCATAGTTTGTTCAAGTGATATCAACAACAAAGGTAGGCCCCTTAGGCATTTACACCTATCTAGAGAGTCTCACCACCCTCTACTTGATTGTGCATTACGTACAGGAGTTGTATGAAGCTCCACATGCATAAATCCCTGATACCAAAGTAGAATGGATAGATCGAAGTCTATGCTTAGCCATGCTTAGACGGTAGAAGTCGAGTGAAGATATTCACTCGCGAGATGATAGGGCTCAAAAAGGTTTTTCAAAACTGTCACTACTATGAAGGCTATGAGGATGCTCATGGTTTGAACTCGAGACAGGGCGGAGATATGGGTATATAAGAAAAATAATGATGAGGATGTGGATGGTTTGGTGGACTCCGCCCGAGTCGCATAAGACCGGTCGTTGTTCGCCTATTGGTCGGCATAACATTGCTACAGATGCTTATCCGGAATAATGGACCGGTGAAAGTCTTACTTGTGCCATCCGAAGAACAGAGACTTGGTCCTACCATCGGGCCCAGGGGCGCTTGGGTGTTGACTCGTGGAGGGCTGGACCCGGTGCGCCATGGTAACGCTCCATGGGGGCTAAACCTGGGGAATGGCGGGTTGGAATCGAACTTGGGATGGGACAAGTGGAGATGGGTACTATATGTGGGAACGCGATGGCTAGTAAGCATATACCCCTGGCATTTTTAGTTGTTCCCAGAAATTAAAAATCGATTCGAATCACTGATGCTCACCAGGTGTGAGAATGCCAATACCACTGACGGGCAAAGTAGTAAACAACTTTAATATGTTGTTTATTTAATCATGTTTTCAATAATACATGCTTGTACTTGTATGTTACATTCCTGCAAATACATTATGATGATATATGTGTTGAGAACATTGAGATATCGGGATGGTGGATCAGGATGACAGCTATGATGAATCAAATGAGGCTTATGCTATTAAAATGAATGGAATTCACAAATAAGGACTCACTCCTAGTAAGCTTATGCGGGTTAGAAGTCAGTCCATAAAAAGCCTTGCATAATCAAATGTGTCGGGCTGAAACCGCCCACAGGTAAGTCCTACGAGTTCCCCACGAACTCACCGTTTGTTGTTGATATTTTTTTAGGTACATGTCAGTTTGCGATCAAGGATGACAATGGTGGGCTCGATGTCATGCCTTGATGTTTTCCTTCCGCTGCACGTTTGCATCTATATAATGATATGTATTCCGCTGCGAGATTATTTTGAAGCTCTATTTCCCTACATTGTACATTATTTTGAGCAAAGTATTTGTAATCCATTAAACTATGTTTGTATGAAATGACGGGTTGTTGTAATTGTTGTGGCTCTTCCGAGGGCTTAACGTGTGTGATGTCGGCATCCTTGGGTGATGGTTACATCGAGTGCCCTTCTGGGTAGCTCAACGGACGACCGGGTTTAGTTCGGCCTAAGTGCACTGCGGGCCAGAGGTGGCAGGTGTGCTTAGCTCGGATTAAATCGGCGGTTCCGCCACAGCTGGTATCAGAGCCAATCATACACGAACAACAATTATAACAACTTTATTTTGATTTCGAAAACGTATTTTTCCAAAGCTTTTCGAAGTATTTGCAAAAATGAGAGTATCGTGTATAAGCCCATTATAAGATGTTAGTGGATATCAGGTGACATCACTGACACTCTAACCTAGATAGAACTCATATGCATATTTGGCGCTTTGGGAACAACTTTTCGGCCCAGTACTAGAGGAACGCTATTGGGATTTGCGAATGGTTGTAAACCCTGCATTCATGCTATGTAGGAAAAAGCTCTTTAAGGGTGGTGGGCATGCTTGGAGCTTTCATGCCCACCACACTTACATTTGGTTTTGGGATCCATCTTCTTCTCGATAATCCCCAGTACTGGTGGAAAGTCAGGCTTTGAAAAAAAGGTGCAAAGGCCCACTCAACGTTGTCCATGCAGCGGTCATGCGTGGATGCCACACTCGGTGGTAATGTATGAGCATGCATTCTTCGGTAGGTACACTAACTACGTGCGACTGCCGCCGCCGCCACGGCCTCCCTTCGTCGCCGCACGGAGGCGTGTGCCTGTGTCCCCATGCCTGTCGTGGATCTGCCTCCCCTCGCCGTGGAGCTGCGGTCGTCTCCCCTCGCCACCGCCGGAGCTGCATCCCCTCACCCGCCATGGAGCTGCATCCCGCCCCGCCTCAGCTGCCTCCCCTCGGCGCGGAGCCAACCCGCTGCGGCCGCCTGCCCTCGGCGCGGAGCTGCCCCACCATGGCCCCTCCGCTCCACCGCACGGAGCTGCGTCCCCACGCCTGCCGCGGAGCCACCTCCCCTCACCGCAAAACCACCCCGCCGCAGAGCCACAGGAAAAGAGGCAAGTTTCCCCCTTTTTATTTCTTTGCTAATGGATGCAAAAGATTGATGGCTTCACTGTAGCAAGTTGCCTCCTCATCCACTCGCCCCTTACCCTTGCAGATCTAATTCCAAAAGGCGCTCACATCTAGGGGCCGTTTGGCTACAACTGGGATAGGGATAGGGATTGGGATTGGGAAAACCTATCCCACCCTCCCATCTATTCCCTATCCCACTCCATTTATACACACATTCATTTTCCTATCCCACAATCTAAACAAGGTATAAAACTTATCCTACCTCACATTTCCCTATTCCACCCCACATTTCCCAATCCCTATCCCAATCCAAACACCACCCTAGGGTACAATGAGATGGTGGCGGTGGTATAAAATCTTCGCCACCTTTCTATAGGTCAAGAAGAAGCTAAGAGGTTGTTTCGTTTTTTACTATGTGTCCATCTGTGGAGTTCTGATTTCTGCTGTGCTAGATCCACGACTTGCATCATGCTAAAAGCCGAGCAAAGTCAATTTACTCTTCTTGCATGGATAAATTATAATATTGGAAGCACCCCGGCACTACCATTCACTGACCTGGGAATAGATGGATCATTAGTTAGTTCACTAATGAAAACTGAAGAATAGTGGGGTAGTTTTATCATTTAGGATTGAAGAGAAAGTGAAATTACATATCTGTTACTTTCAGACTATGGAATTCTAATACCATCATATATTGCCTACAGAATTTATTTGGCTGCTTTGTTCTACTAGCTCACTTTTCATATTTTGGAAAATGACAAACCCAACTATGCATATTTATTGTGCTTATGAATTTTAATGTGGCTTAAAACAATATATGATGACAATTAAGATCAAGTAAAAATGCATAAACTAATTAATGGGCTGAACTGCCGATATATATGTTGCATTTAGTTTTCACTGTCGATGAACTATTTTAGTGTATTTCTTTTGCGATTTTACTGCATTCTGCAAATAGAGTTTACATGTACTGCCAAGCATTTTCTGAGGTAAGGTCTACAGGTTTATCAGTAATAAAGCAACTATAATAATGTTACTCGATCAAACAACAAGCTAAGCAAATAGCTTTAACTGCAATATTCATCGATTATATCTAACAATGATGATAAGAATGCCACAATGTCCATTTACAAAGTGGGAAACGGTATAAATTTTTAAGTAGTAGAGACTTAGAAGACGACATTTATGTGCAAATGATATGGCCATATGAAAATGGTTTAATCCCACTTTCTAAATTCACACGCTTCAGCATGTAAATGTTTAGAAAATCACATGTCCATGCTATAGTATGAGTGACTGCTTGTTCAAAGTCTGTTTTTTGTGAATCAAATTCACACTCCATAGTAGCACTTGTGGTCTATATGTACCTCAAGAGGCTGATGCCATTGAGCCTGGTCCTTCTGAACCCAATGTGACTGAAGAGGGCCTCTGCAATCGCAAGAATGCAGATGTTTGCTACTACCCATTTAGCTGTCCACCATGACCTATTGATTATTCTCATTATTGTTTAAATTATAGTGTTTTCCCCTACTGATCTTTACATTTTTCAACAGTGACCATTGGATGCTGTGTCAAAATCGATGATAAGTGGTCCAGCTCCACTGAATTCTGCAGGGTACGTGTCCCTGCCCTTCCCGTCCACTCATTAGCAACAATAATGTCTTTCTATTGTATCGATGTGTTGGGGCTTGGGAGTTGGCATCAGGAATGAATTTTTAGGTATGCGATATGTGTGCATTTTGGACCTGTGTGGAACCATGTCTGTGTCTCCCTAGAGGCACCTGTATAATTTTTGCAAGGGATTTTTAAACATGTGCTAAGTGGTGATGTGGATTGGTGGTGAGGCTTTAGAGAACGTTGCACAATTGTTCCATTATAGTGTCAAGAATCAAACATTTACCATGTTGAGGACTAAGCCCATCTTGACCGTGATGAAGTAATCCATTGCTTTGTTTTCTTTTCCCTATACCAGAATTGAATTTGTTCCTTTATGCCTCAGGAGGTTGACAAGTTTTGTGAAGAATCAAAAGGCTAGAGCTGGAACCTGAGATTCTCCAAGACATAAATTGGCGTCCCTCTAAGTCAGATTGGTCCCTCTATCTATTTAGTAAATGCAAAGTTCTGCATTCTGAGGCTATACTTTGAAACAGATACAAACTAGGAGACTACACCTTGACTGTTGTTACAGATACAATATACAAACTAGGAGACTATACCTTGTGGCCTATCAAATGCTTTTCAGTGTCCAGCATCGCTGTTAGTATTGGTCTCCTTGCCCTCCGGTTCATCTGAATTGATCGACGCAGGTATGTCCCTGCCCATTCAGTGACTGCTTGCTGCTGCTCTTCGATCGTCCGAGGCTGTGTGTGCATCCTAGTAGCCCTACTTTGCCTCACTGGTGAGGCACGCTCCAGGGATCAAATATCAATAGAGGTCATGATCTCACCCTCCAATATTGTCTCCTGCAAATTAATCTCTTCTCTTTTAAAACATAATCCAGTTTGCTGTCAAGTATCTTAGTGTGTGAATATGTAGCTATCAAGTACCCAGTTTGCCTTCTTATTCTTATGTTTCAAATATCCTCTAGCAATCAGTTGATCGAGCCTTTGAACTATTATGAATTACTAGCATTGTACAACATTTCCCATTGCCCCCCATATACCATGAATGAATTTCCGAACTTTGTTAAATGCATGTATATTTTAGTCTAACTGCCTTTCTCACTGTTTATTTCGACTATATAGTATACCTGGAGTTGATATATGTTACTATATGATGTTCTACTATTTTTCTGTGATTTTTTTGAATTTTTCATGAGTTATCAGATTTTCTATGTGTGTGACATTATTTTTTTAATTAAAAAATAAATAAATTCGTGGGCCCACTGAAACCGACGAATTTAACTGCCACGTGGACATTAAGTTCGTCCGCCTGGTGAGGCCAACGAATTTCACTGGGCCATGGGGGTAAATTCATCGACCACGTGGAAACTGATGAACTTAAGCTAAGTTTGTGGGGGGCCAACGAACTTATTTGCATAAATTCATCGAGTTAAGTACGACGGATAAGTTCGACAGTTGGCCGATGAACTTAGGCTAAGTTCGTGGGCATTGGCCTAAATTCGTGGGTTTCTGGCCCACGAATTTTATGTAGTGCTTACCGGAGTGGTACTTGTCGGAGTCGCGAGAGTAACTCTTGCCCTTCTTGTAGTAGTCATTGTTCTTGTTGGGGCACTCGGCGATGAAGTGGCCGATCTCTCCGCACTCAAAGCAGTTGGGCCTCTCGCCCCTCTTCTTGCTCATCCAGTTCTCATAGGCGCGCTGAAAGCGACTAGACACTGGACAAAGCTCTTCAGCCCCAAGCATCGCCAACTGCTCCTCTATCACAGACATCAAAGCAGAAAACGAGAAGTTGTGAACTGGGGGGGTCAGTAGCAGCCTCACGGGAGGTAGTAGCTAAGGCCAGGCTCTTGGAACTAGTACCGTCAAGAAACTCTGTCATCCAGTAATCGACCTCAGTGGCTTTGAGCTTGCTATATAGCTCTTCTACCACAATTGTATCATATCCTGCTGACTCCAAGATAGAGTTCTTCTTGATCTCCTACACTTTCCTGTCCAAGGAAAACAGCAGCTTGACAGCCTACTGATGGTCAGTGTATGGGACAAAAGCAGGTGCAGAATTGGCCCGGAGCATGTTAATGATCTACTGAAAGCGAGCAAACAAGGCATCCACTGATTCACCCGGCTTTTGCATGAAATTTTCATATTCGCTCCGATACGTCTCAACGAGACGGGCCTTAATCGCAACAGTACCCTCATGGTGTGCGCTGAGCAGGGATCATATCTCATGTGCCGTCTTAAGGTGACTCACCTTCTCGTAATCAACGGGATCAAGCCCTGAAAAGAGAAAGCTCACAACCTTGGCATTCACCTCATGCTGAGCCACGATATCAGGCGCAGTATGTTCTGCAGCTGGAAGCACCCTGAAAGTCATACTTTGAGTAGCATCCCATATGTCCTAGCTCTGGCTAAGCAAGAATGCCTCCATCCTACCCTTACAGTAGGGGTAGCCATCTAAGCCAAGGATCGGAACCTTCCCAGAGTGCGTCATCATCGCTACGGTTTCGTCGCCGGTTAAGGTATGAGGAAACCTAACCAGCTCTGATACCACTAGTAGGACCGTGACGTGCGACTAGAGGGGGTGAATAGAGCACTTGAAAACTCAAACTCAAATCCCCTCGGTGCAAACTGATGCAACACTCACAACAAAAGCTAGACACCACCCACTGAACGGGAACGTGACTAGCAGCACTTGGTGTCGCCCACTGAAATGGTACACACCAAGCGAGCAGAAGCACAAGACTTAACGACCACAAGATCGCAAGTCAAGCAAAGCAATGCCTCTCAGAACAAGTATCCCACATAGCCACTCCGCACCTAAATGCATCTCACCAAGGGGTAGTGAGCGAAGAGTATGGGCTAGAGGTGAGAAGCACTCAAGCGAGAATGAAGCAAAAACCTGGAAGTGAAAAACACCAGAGACAGCAGGCTGCCCAGTCCTACCGGATAGTCCGATGGCTACTGCCGAACTATCCGGCGACACCGGATTGTCCAATAGGACTCGCCGGACTGTCCGGTAGAAACAGAGACAGAGCCCGACGCCGGATTGTGCGGTGCACGCCGTCGGACTGTCCGGTACGGCGCCGGATAGTCCGATGGTTGAACCGGATAGTCCGGTGGAACCCTGGAACTTGAGTTCCCAGACCCAAAACTTGACCAAATCTTGTCCAAACTTTATGAAATTTTGCACAGGCTATCTAGATCCTATTCCAAAGCTATTTCCAAAAGATCAACTCAAAATGACCATGTGATTAGCGGGAATTTCAGATCTCGTGATGTTGGCAATCTTTGGCAAGAAAGGGGAAAACTCAAGAACGACTTGCTCGTGGCAATCCTGAGGGATTGATATGTTCTAAGACATAATCTCCACATCCCATTAAGTCCAAAACACCAAAAGAACTGGATTAACTCGTGGGCAAGCACAAATCACCAAAAGCCTTTGTTTTATTCAAAATCCCAACTAGAGAGGGGAAAGGGAGAGGGCTGCACACATGCACTCGAATTTAGGACGAATCTTGCTTGGATTGAAGTGGGAAATCAGTTCATACAAGATCCCTACAGCCTACCACCCTTCATCCTCCCTCTTGATGCAAAGTACTAGCCTAGGGGACTCCAAGTCCTAGATTAGCACCCGATTTTCTCTCTAAGCACTTGCTGTATGGAAACTAAGCCTAGGGTTTGCAAATAGTGGAAGAGTCACCAAAATGACCAACCACAAGTCTATTTATACCCCAGGCCTAACGACACCATTTTCCACTAAGATCCTTTCTCTAGAATGCCCGGATAGGGCTGAAATGAAAATGATACAATCAGATGACTACGTTGATGTCTTGATCTTTTTCTTCTCCACGTCTCGCTTGGATGTGCGCCACGTAGCTAGTAGTCTGGAAGCCTCCCCCGGTTTTGAAGTCAGAAACCGAGAAACTTTATTCTATGGGCTTCCTGGACCGGGTCTTGGCCCAATCTTCTATCTTGGCGAGTCGGAGCCCAACCCACCAAGTCATCGTAGCTTGGGTGGCGGTTTTGAGCCGAAGCCACCAAAGCCTCCCTCTCACGCCTTCACGCCTTGCACTCAGGTTGGGGCACCACGGTCACACCCGGCTTCTCTAGTCCATTGGAGCTGCCTCACAGTCCGTCAGAGGTCTTACACAGCCATCGCCGAACCGCCCCTCCATGTACCGAGCTCCCTTGGCCGACCAACGCTAAGGTTTGCCTCTAGTCCATCGGAGGGCCTCTAGTCCATCGAAGGACTTGTACCATTGACAATCACTCATCACACCAGGAAAGCAATGAGGTCGGTCCATTGGCTCTCAGTTTCCTCAATCATCTTACCAACAAGTCCAACAATCCTAGATTCCAAGTCCTAAAACAAATCATATGTTAACAACAGTGGACGGACCAAACCTGTATCGAATTAAATTTCTCCCATCGGCTTACAAATATGGAAAAGCATTATATTCGTTGGTCCCTCCTAACTAGCGTGCACAAGTTTTTGGATTAGGAAAACGGTTAATTTTTTCCCTCTTTAGTCTAGGCAAATTGAGTCATGGTGCGCTGGTTTCGTATCTGGGCCTGGTGCGGAAGTGCTAGCTCAAGTGGCAGAAGAGGACGGCATGTAAGTTGGGCCAAAACAACTTTGGTGATGCTTATTTTTGAGGTTTCGTTCCTATGGTGTGGTTTCCTCAATCATCTTACCAACAAGTCCAACAACCCTCGATTCTGTGTCCTACAACAAATCACATGTTAACAATTGTGGACGGACCAAAACCTGTATCGAATGAAATTTCTCCCATCGGCCTACATATATGGAAAAGCGTTATATTCATTGGTTCCTCCTTACTAGCGTGTACAAGTTTTTGGATTAGGAAAAATTTAATATTCGCCCTCTTCAGTCTAGGCAAACTGAGTCATGGTGCGCTAGATTCGTATCTCGGCCCCGTACGGAAGCGCCGGCTCAAGTGGCACTAGAGGCAGGCTCGTAAGTTGGGCCAAAACAAATTTGGCGATGCATATTTTTGAGGTTTCGTTCCAATGGTGTGGTTTCCTCAATCATCTTACCCGACAAGTCCAACAACCCTCGATTCCGAGTTCTACAACAAATCACATGTTAACAACAGTGGATGGACCAAAACCTGTTTCGAATTAAATTTCTCCCATTGGCCTACATATATGGAAAAGCGTTATATTCGTTGGTTCCTCCTTACTAGCGTGTACAAGTTTTTGGATTAGGAAAAAGGTTAATTTTCGCCATCTTCAGTCTAGGCAAACTGAGCCATGCTGCGCTGGATTCGTATCTCGGCCTGGTGCGGAGGCGCCGGCTCAACTGGCTGTACAGGAGGGCTCGTAAGTTGGGCCAAAACAAAGTTGGCGATGCATATTTTTGAGGTTTCGTTCCTATGGTGTGGTTTCCTCAATCATCTTACCAACAAGTCCAACAACAACCTTTGATTCCGAGTTCCACAACAAATCATATGTTAACAACATTGGATGGACCAAAACCTGTATCGAATTAAATTTGTCCCATCGGCCTACATAGATGGAAAATCGTTGTATTCATAGGTTCCTCTGTACTAGCGTGTACAAGTTTTTGGATTAGGAAAAAGGTTAATTTGTACCCTCTTCAGTCTAGGCAAACTGAGTCATGGTGCACTGGTTTTGTATCTCGGCCCGGAGCGGAAGCGCTGGTTGAAGTGGCAGAAGAGGAGGCCATGTAAGTTGGGCCAAAACAACTTGAGTGATGCATATTTTTGAGGTTTTGTTCCAATGGTGTGGTTTCCTCAATCATCTTACCAACAAGTCCAACAACCCTCGATTTCGAGTCCCACAAAAAATCATATGTTAACAACAGTGGACGGACCAAACCAGTATCGAATTAAATTTCTCCCATCGGCTTACAAATATGGAAAAGCATTATATTCGTTGGTCCCTCCTAATTAGCGTGTACAAGTTTTTGGATTAGGAAAAAGGTTAATTTTTTCCATCTTCAGTCAAGGCAAACCGAGCCATGGTGCGCTGGTTTCGTATCTCGGCCAAGTGCGGAAGTGCCAGCTCATGTGGCTGAAGAGGAGGGCATGTAAGTTGGGCCAAAACAACTTTGGTGATGCATATTTTTGAGGTTTTGTTCCCACGGTGTGGTTTCCTCAATCATCTTACCAACACGTCCAACAACCCTCGATTCCGAGTTCTACAACAAATCACATGTTAACAACAGTGGATGGACCAAAACCTGTTTCGAATTAAATTTCTCCCATTGGCCTACATATATGGAAAAGCGTTATATTCGTTGGTTCCTCCTTACTAGCGTGTACAAGTTTTTGGATTAGGAAAAAGGTTAATTTTCGCCATCTTCAGTCTAGGCAAACTGAGCCATGCTGCGCTGGATTCGTATCTCGGCCTGGTGCGGAGGCGCCGGCTCAACTGGCTGTACAGGAGGGCTCGTAAGTTGGGCCAAAACAAAGTTGGCGATGCATATTTTTGAGGTTTCGTTCCTATGGTGTGGTTTCCTCAATCATCTTACCAACAAGTCCAACAACAACCTTTGATTCCGAGTTCCACAACAAATCATATGTTAACAACATTGGATGGACCAAAACCTGTATCGAATTAAATTTCTCCCATCGGCCTACATAGATGGAAAATCGTTGTATTCATAGGTTCCTCTGTACTAGCGTGTACAAGTTTTTGGATTAGGAAAAAGGTTAATTTGTGCCCTCTTCAGTCTAGGCAAACTGAGTCATGGTGCACTGGTTTTGTATCTCGGCCCGGAGCGGAAGCGCTGGTTGAAGTGGCAGAAGAGGAGGCCATGTAAGTTGGGCCAAAACAACTTGAGTGATGCATATTTTTGAGGTTTTGTTCCAATGGTGTGGTTTCCTCAATCATCTTACCAACAAGTCCAACAACCCTCGATTTCGAGTCCCACAAAAAATCATATGTTAACAACAGTGGACGGACCAAACCAGTATCGAATTAAATTTCTCCCATCGGCTTACAAATATGGAAAAGCATTATATTCGTTGGTCCCTCCTAATTAGCGTGTACAAGTTTTTGGATTAGGAAAAAGGTTAATTTTTACCCTCTTTAGTCAAGGCAAACCGAGCCATGGTGCGCTGGTTTCGTATCTCGGCCAGGTGCGGAAGTGCCAGCTCATGTGGCAGAAGAGGAGGGCATGTAAGTTGGGCCAAAACAACTTTGGTGATGCATATTTTTGTGGTTTCGTTCCTACGGTGTGGTTTCCTCAATCATCTTACCAACAAGTCCAACAACCCTCGATTCCGAGTCCTACAACAAATCACATGTTAACAACAGTGGACAGACCACAACCTGTATCGAATTAAATTTCTCCCATCGGCCTACATATATGGAAAAGCGTTATATTCGTTTGTTCCTCCTTACTAGCGTGTACAAGTTTTTGGATTAGGAAAAAGGTTAATTTTCGCCCTCTTCAGTCTGGGCAAACTGAGCCATGCTACGTTGGTTTCGTATCTTGGCCTGGTGCGGAAGTGCCGGCTCAAGTGGCAGAAGAGGAGGGCATGTAAGTTGGGCCAAAATAACTTTGGCGATGCATATTTTTGAGGTTCCGTTCCTATGGTGTGATTTCCTCAACCATCTTACCAACATGACCAACAACACTCGAATCTGAATCCCACAACAAATCATATGTTAACAACAGTGGATAGCCCAAAACCTGTATCGAATTAAATTTCTCCCATCGGCCTACATATATGGAAAAGCGTTATATTCGTTGGTTCCTCCTTAGTTGCGTGTACAAGTTTTTGGTTTAAAAAAGGTTAATTTTTGCCCTCTTCAGTCTAGGCAATCTGGGTCATCGTGCGCTGGTTTCGTATCTTGCCCTGGTGCGGAAGCGCCGGCCCAAGTTGCAGAAGAGGAGGGCATGTAAGTTGGGCCAAAACAACTTTTGTGATGCATATTTTTGAGGTTTCATTCCTATGGTGTGGTTTCTTCAATCATCTTACCAACAAGTCTAACAACCCTCAATTTCGAGTCCCATAACAAATCATATGTTAACAACAGTGGGCGATCCAAAACCGGTATCGAATTAAATTTGTCCCATCGGCCTACATTGATGAAAAAGCATTATTTTCATAGGTTCCTCCGTACTAGCATGTGCAAGTTTTTGGATTAGGAAAAAGGTTAATTTTCGCCCTCTTCAGTCTAGGCAAACTGAGTCATGGTGCACTGGTTTCGTATCTCGGCCTGGTGTGGAAGCGCCGGATCAAGTGGCAGAAGAGGAGGCCATGTAAGTTGGGCCAAAACAATTTTGGTGATGCATATTTTTGAGGTTTCGTTCCTATGGTGTGGTTTCCTCAATTATCTTACCAACAAGTCCAACGACCCTGGATTACGAGTCCCACAACAAATCATATGTTAACAACATTGGCCCAAAACCTGTATTGAATTAAATATCACCCATTGGCCTACATATATGGAAAAGTGTTATATTCATTGGTTCCTCCGTACTAGCTTGTACAAGGTTTTTGGATCAAGAAAAAGGTTAATTTTCGCACTCTTCAGTCTAGACAAACTGAGTCATGATGCGATGGTTTCGTATCTTGGCCTGGTGCGGAAGCGCCGGCCTAGAAGAGGAGGGCATGTAAGTTGGGCCAAAACAACTTTGGTGATGCATATTTTTGAGGTTTCGTTCCTATGGTGCGGTTTTCTCAATCATCTTTCCAACAAGTCCACAACCCTCAATTCTGAGTCCCATAACAAATCATATGTTAACAACAGTGGATGGACAAAAACCTGTGTCGAATTAAATTTCTCCCATCGGCATACATAGATGGAAAAGCGTTGTATTCAAAGGTTCCTCCGTACTAGCGTGTACAAGTTTTTGGATTAGGACAAAGGTTAATTTTTGCCCTTTTCAGTCTAGGCAAACTGAGTCATGGTGTGCTGGTTTCGTATCTCAGCCTGGTGCGGAAGCGACGGCTGAAGTGGCATAAGGGGGGGGCCATGTAAGTTGGGCCAAAACAACTTTGGTGATGCATATTTTTGAGGTTTCGTTCCTAGGGTGTGGTTTCCTCAATCATCTTACCAATAAGTCCAACAACCCTCGATTACGAGTCCCATAACAAATCATATGTTAACAACAGTGGACGAGCCAAAACCTATATCGAATTAAATTTCACCCATCGGCCTACATATATGGAAAAGCGTTATATTTGTTGGTTCCTCCGTACTAGCATGTATAAGTTTTTAGATCAAGAAAAAGGTTAATTTTTGCCCTCTTCAGTATAGGCGAACTGAGTCATGATCCGCTGGTTTCGTATCTTGGCCAGGTGCGGAAGCGCCGGCCCAAGTGGCAGAAGAGGAGGGCATGTTAGTTGGGCCAAAACAACTTTAGTGATGCTTATTTTTTGAGGTTTTGTTCCTATGGTGTGGTTTCCTCAATCATCTTACCAATAAGTCCAACTACCCTCGATTCTGAGTCCTTCAACAAATCACATGTTAACAACAGTGGCTGGACCAAAACATGTGTCGAATTAAATTTCTCCAATCGGCCTACATATATGGAAAAGCGTTATATTCTTTGGTTCCTCCTTACTAGCGTGTACAAATTTTTGGGTTTGGAAAATTTTAATTTTTCCCTCTTCAGTCTATGCAAACTGAGCCATGATGCGCTGGATTCGTATCTCGGCCTGGTGCGGAAGCGCCGGCCCAAGTGGCAGTAGAGGAGGGCTCGTAAGTTGGGCCAAATCAAATTTGGCGATGCATATTTTTGAGGTTTCGTTCCTATGGTGTGGTTTCCTCAATCATCTTACCAACAAGTCCAACAACAACCCTCGATTCCGAGTCCCACAACAAATATCGAATTAAATTTCTCCCGTGGGCCAACATAGATGGAAAAGCGTTATATTCATAGGTTCCTCCTTACTAGGGTGTACAATTTTTTGGATTAGGAAAAAGGTTAATTTTCACCCTCTTCAATCTTGGGAAACTAAGTCAAGGTGCGCTGGTTTTGTATCTTGGCCTGGTGCGGAAGCGCCGGCTCAAGTGGCAGAAGAGGAGGCCATGTAAGTTGGGCCAAAATAACTTTGGTGAGGCATATTTTTGAGGTTTCATTCCTATGGTGTGATTTCGTCAACCCTCTTACCAACAATACCAACAACACTCGATTCTGAATCCCACAACAAATCATATGTTAACAACATTGGACGGCCCAAAACCTGTCCCGAATTAAATTTCTCCCATCGGCCTACATATATGCAAAAGCGTTATATTCGTTGCTTCCTCCTTACTAGCGTGTACAAGTTTTTGGATTAAAAAAAGGTTAATTTTCTCCCTCTTCAGTCTAGGCAAACTGTGTCATGGTGCGCTGGTTTCGTATCTTGGCCTAGTGCGGAAGCGTTGGCACAAGTGGCAGAAGAGGAGGGCATGTAAGTTGGGCCAAAACAACTTTGGTGATGCATATTTTTTAGGTTTCATTCCTATGGTGTGGTTTCCTCAATCATCTTACCAACAGGTCCAACAACCCTCGATTTCGAGTCCCACAACAAATCATATGTTAAGAACAGTGGACGGTCCAAAATCTGTATCGAATTAATTTATTCCCATCGGCCAACATTGATGGAAAAGCGTTACATTCATAGGTACATCCGTACTAGCGTGTGCAAGTTTTTGGATTAGAAAAAAGTTTAATTTGCGCCCTCTTCAGTCTAGGCAAACTGAGTCATGGTGCACTGGTTTCGTATCTCAGCCGGGTGTTGAAGCGTCGGCTCGAGTGGTAGAAGAGGAGGCCATGTAAGTTGGGCCAAACCAACTTTGGTGATGCATATTTTTGATGTTTCGTTCCTATGTTGTGGTTTCCTCAATCATCTTGCCAACAAGTCCTGCAACCCTCGATTACGAGTCCCTCAACAAATCATATGTTAACAACAGTGGACGGCTAAAAACCTGTATCGAATTAAATTTCACCCATCGGCCTACATATATGGAAAAGCGTTATATTCAAAGGTTCCTCCGTACTAGCGTGTACAAGTTTTTGGATCAAGAAAAATGTTAATTTTTGCCCTCTTCAGTCTAGGCAAACTGAGTCATGATGCGCTGGTTTCGTATCTTGGCCTGGTGCGGAAGCGCCAGCCCAAGTGGCAAAAGAGGAGGGCATGTAAGTTGGGCCAAAACAACTTTGGTGATGCATATTTTTGAAGTTTCGTTCTTATGGTGTGGTTTTCTCAATCATCTTTCCAACAAGTCGAACAACCCTCGATTCCGAGTCCCATAACAAATCATATGTTAACAATAGTGGACAGACCAAAACCTATATCGAATTAAATTTCTCCCATCGGCCTACATAGATGGAAAAGCGTTATATTCAAAGGTTCCTCCGTACTAGCGCGTACAAATTTTTGGATTAGAAAAAGGTTAATTTTCGCCCGCTTCAGTCTGGGCAAACTGAGTCATGGTGCGCTGGTTTCGTATCTCAGCCTGGGGCGGAAGCGACGGCTGAAGTGGCAGAAGTGGGGCCATGTAAGTTGGGCCAAAACAACTTTGGTGATGCATATTTTTGAGATTTCGTTCCTAGGGTGTGGTTTCCTCAATCATCTTATCAACAAGTCCAACAACCCTCGATTACGAGTCCCACAACAAATCAAATATTAACAACAGTGGACGGGCCAAAACCTGTATCGAATTAAATTTCACCCATCGGCCTACATATATGGAAAAGCGTTATATTCGTTCGTTCCTCTGTACTAGCGTGTACAAGTTTTTAGATCAAGAAAAAGGTTAATTTTTGCCCTCTTCAGTCTCGGCAAACTGAGTCATGATGCACTGGTTTCGTATCTTGGCCTGGTGCGGAAGCGCCGGCCCAAGTGGCAGAAGAGGAGGGCATGTAAGTTGGGCCAAAACAACTTTGGTGATGCATATTTTTGAGGTTTCGTTCCTATGGTGCGGTTTTCTCAATCATCTTTCCAACAAGTCCACAACCCTTAATTCTGAGTCCCATAACAAATCATATGTTAACAACAGTGGACGGTCCAAAATCTGTATCGAATTAAATTATTCCCATCGGCCAACATTGATGGAAAAGCGTTACATTCATAGGTACATCCGTACTAGCGTGTGCAAGTTTTTGGATTAGAAAAAAGTTTAATTTGCGCCCTCTTCAGTCTAGGCAAACTGAGTCATGGTGCACTGGTTTCGTATCTCGGCCGGGTGTTGAAGCGTCGGCTCGAGTGGTAGAAGAGGAGGCCATGTAAGTTGGGCCAAACCAACTTTGGTGATGCATATTTTTGATGTTTCGTTCCTATGTTGTGGTTTCCTCAATCATCTTACCAACAAGTCCTGCAACCCTCGATTACGAGTCCCTCAACAAATCATATGTTAACAACAGTGGACGGCTAAAAACCTGTATCGAATTAAATTTCACCCATCGGCCTACATATATGGAAAAGCGTTATATTCAAAGGTTCCTCCGTACTAGCGTGTACAAGTTTTTGGATCAAGAAAAATGTTAATTTTTGCCCTCTTCAGTCTAGGCAAACTGAGTCATGATGCGCTGGTTTCGTATCTTGGCCTGGTGCGGAAGCGCCAGCCCAAGTGGCAAAAGAGGAGGGCATGTAAGTTGGGCCAAAACAACTTTGGTGATGCATATTTTTGAAGTTTCGTTCTTATGGTGTGGTTTTCTCAATCATCTTTCCAACAAGTCGAACAACCCTCGATTCCGAGTCCCATAACAAATCATATGTTAACAATAGTGGACAGACCAAAACCTATATCGAATTAAATTTCTCCCATCGGCCTACATAGATGGAAAAGCGTTATATTCAAAGGTTCCTCCGTACTAGCGCGTACAAATTTTTGGATTAGAAAAAGGTTAATTTTCGCCCGCTTCAGTCTGGGCAAACTGAGTCATGGTGCGCTGGTTTCGTATCTCAGCCTGGGGCGGAAGCGACGGCTGAAGTGGCAGAAGTGGGGGCCATGTAAGTTGGGCCAAAACAACTTTGGTGATGCATATTTTTGAGATTTCCTTCCTAGGGTGTGGTTTCCTCAATCATCTTATCAACAAGTCCAACAACCCTCGATTACGAGTCCCACAACAAATCAAATATTAACAACAGTGGACGGGCCAAAACCTGTATCGAATTAAATTTCACCCATCGGCCTACATATATGGAAAAGCATTATATTCGTTCGTTCCTCTGTACTAGCGTGTACAAGTTTTTAGATCAAGAAAAAGGTTAATTTTTGCCCTCTTCAGTCTCGGCAAACTGAGTCATGATGCACTGGTTTCGTATCTTGGCCTGGTGCGGAAGCGCCGGCCCAAGTGGCAGAAGAGGAGGGCATGTAAGTTGGGCCAAAACAACTTTGGTGATGCATATTTTTGAGGTTTCGTTCCTATGGTGCGGTTTTCTCAATCATCTTTCCAACAAGTCCACAACCCTCAATTCTGAGTCCCATAACAAATCATATGTTAACAACAGTGGACGGACAAAAACCTGTCTCGAATTAAATTTCTCCCATCGGCATACATAGATGGAAAAGCGTTGTATTCAAAGGTTCCTCCGTACTAGCGTGTACAAGTTTTTGGATTAGGACAAAGGTTAATTTTCGCCCTTTTCAATCTAGGCAAACTGAGTCATGGTGTGCTGGTTTTGTATCTTAGCCTGGTGCGGAAGCGATGGCTGAAGTGGCATAAGGGGGGCCATGTAAGTTGGGCCAAAACAACTTTGGTGATGCATATTTTTGAGGTTTCGTTCCTAGGGTGTGGTTTCCTCAATCATCTTACCAATAAGTCCAACAACCCTCGATTACGAGTCCCATAACAAATCATATGTTAACAACAGTGGACGGGCCAAAACCTATATCGAATTAAATTTCACCCATCGGCCTACATATATGGAAAAGCGTTATATTTGTTGGTTCCTCCGTACTAGCGTGTATAAGTTTTTAGATCAAGAAAAAGGTTAATTTTTGCCCTCTTCAGCATAGGCAAACTGAGTCATGATCCGCTGGTTTCGTATCTTGGCCTGGTGCGGAAGCACCGGCCCAAGTGGCAGAAGAGGAGGGCATGTAAGTTGGGCCAAAACAACTTTGGTGATGCATATTTTTGAAGTTTCGTTCTTATGGTGTGGTTTTCTCAATCATCTTTCCAACAAGTCGAACAACCCTCGATTCCGAGTCCCATAACAAATCATATGTTAACAATAGTGGACAGACCAAAACCTATATCGAATTAAATTTCTCCCATTGGCCTACATAGATGGAAAAGCGTTTTATTCAAAGGTTCCTCCGTACTAGCGCGTACAAATTTTTGGATTAGGAAAAGGTTAATTTTCGCCCGCTTCAGTCTGGGCAAACTGAGTCATGGTGCGCTGGTTTCGTATCTCAGCCTGGGGCGGAAGCGACGGCTGAAGTGGCAGAAGTGGGGGCCATGTAAGTTGGGCCAAAACAACTTTGGTGATGCATATTTTTGAGGTTTCGTTCCTAGGGTGTGGTTTCCACAATCATCTTATCAACAAGTCCAACAACCCTCGATTACGAGTCCCACAACAAATCAAATATTAACAACAGTGGACGGGCCAAAACCTGTATCGAATTAAATTTCACCCATCGGCCTACATATATGGAAAAGCGTTATATTCGTTCGTTCCTCCGTACTAGCGTGTACAAGTTTTTAGATCAAGAAAAAGGTTAATTTTTGCCCTCTTCAGTCTCGGCAAACTGAGTCATGATGCGCTGGTTTCGTATCTTGGCCTGGTGCGGAAGCGTTGGCCCAAGTGGCAGAAGAGGAGGGCATGTAAGTTGGGCCAAAACAACTTTGGTGATGCATATTTTTGAGGTTTCGTTCCTATGGTGCGGTTTTCCCAATCATCTTTCCAACAAGTCCACAACCCTCAATTCTGAGTCCCATAACAAATCATATGTTAACAACAGTGGATGGACAAAAACCTGTGTCGAATTAAATTTCTGCCATCGGCATACATAGATGGAAAAGCGTTGTATTCAAAGGTTCCTCCGTACTAGCGTGTACAAGTTTTTGGATTAGGACAAAGGTTAATTTTCGCCCTTTTCAATCTAGGCAAACTGAGTCATGGTGTGCTGGTTTTGTATCTCAGCCTGGTGCGGAAGCGACGGCTGAAGTGGCATAAGGGGCACCATGTAAGTTGGGCCAAAACAACTTTGGTGATGCATATTTTTGAGGTTTCGTTCCTAGGGTGTGGTTTCCTCAATCATCTTACCAATAAGTCCAACAACCCTCGATTACGAGTCCCATAACAAATCATATGTTAACAACAGTGGACGGGCCAAAACCTATATCGAATTAAATTTCACTCATCGGCCTACATATATGGAAAAGCGTTATATTTGTTGGTTCCTCCGTACTAGCGTGTATAAGTTTTTAGATCAAGAAAAAGGTTAATTTTTGCCCTCTTCAGCATAGGCAAACTGAGTCATGATCCGCTGGTTTCGTATCTTGGCCTGGTGCAGAAGCGCCGGCCCAAGTGGCAGAAGAGGAGGGCATGTAAGTTGGGCCAAAACAACTTTGGTGATGCATATTTTTGAGGTTTCGTTCCTGTGGTGTGGTTTTCTCAATCATCTTTCCAAGAAGTCCAACAACCCTCAATTCTGAGTCCCATAACAAATTATATGTTAACAACAGTGGACGGACAAAAACGTGTATCGAATTAAATTTCTCCCATCGGCATACATAGATGGAAAAGCGTTGTATTCAAAGGTTCCTCCGTACTAGCGTGTACAAGTTTTTGGATTGGGAAAAAGGTTAATTTTCGCCCTCTTCAGTCTAGGCAAACTGAGTCATGGTGTGCTGGTTTCGTATCTCAGCCTGGTGCAGAAGCGACGGCTGAAGTGGCAGAAGAGGGGGCCATGTAAGTTGGGCCAAAACAACTTTGGTGATGCATATTTTTGAGGTTTCGTTCCTATGGTGTGGTTTCCTCAATCATCTTACCAACAAGTCCAACAACCCTTGATTCCGAGTCCCACAACAAATCATATGTTAACAACAGTGGACGAACCAAAACCTATATCGAATTAAATTTCTCCCATTGGCTTACAAATATGGAAAAGCATTATATTCGTTGGTCCCTCCTAACTAGCGCGTACAAGTTTTTGGATTTGGAAAAATGTTAATTTTTCCCTCTTCAGTCTTGGCAAACTGAGTCATGGAGCGCTGGTTTCGTATATCGGCCTGGTGCGGAAGTGCCAGCTCAAGGGGCAGAAGGGGAGGGCATGTAAGTTGGGCCAAAACAACTTTGGTGATGCATATTTTTGAGGTTTCGTTCCTATGGTGTGGTTTTCTCAATCATCTTACCATCAAGTTGTGGCAGAACCGCCGATTTAATCCGGGCTAAGTACACCTACCACCATTAGCTCTCAGTATACTTTGACCGTACTAAACCCGGTCGTCCGTCGAAAAACCTTCGGCTCTCGATTTGCACCCAAAACCCAGAGGGACCGACATCATACACGTCTGACCCTCGATGGAGCTACAACAGTTACATCATCACAGGCAGTTGAATAGATATTACATAGATAGTTAAATTACAAACCAGTTCAAAATAAAATAGAGATCAACATCGTTTCATACGTAAATAGAGTTCAAATAGTATCTCACAGCGGAAATTTTTAAAGATCATAGTTCATGGTAAGCAAAAGACTTGCAGAAACAGAGCAACATCATGCCCACTGATGTTACTCCAGTGCCAAATCAAGACGCTTCTCACTCCTGATGATAACAGGCCCCTCCACCAACACAGGCATAGAAGAGGAACTCCATACCTAAAATCGAAATGTTTGGGGGCAAAACCCTAAGTACTAATTACTCAGAGGACTTAATGGACAGGGTTTACGGCTGACACAAAGCTTGCTTACTAGGGGGTTGGTCCTTAGCCGTTGCATTTTACACAAAGTTATGATCATAAAGTAGCAGAATTTGACAGCTGCTACCTTCCATGGTAAACTAAGCCTTTGCTAGTTTATGAACATCATAGAATCTTGCATGAGTGTAAAGCATATAATAGTCAAGCATGTAGCATTCAAAATCATGGATCATAATATACCATATCAAAGTTATTTCTACGTTGCCCGTCAGTGATATTTGGCACTCTCACACCTGGTGAGCATCAGCGATTTGAATCGATTTCTAATTCCCGGGAATAACTAGAAAATACCAGGGGCCCATATGCTTACTAACACGACGGCTTTCCCACATATAGTCCCCCTTCTCTACTTGTCCCATCCCAAGTTCGATTCACTCCCACTTGACTCCCGGGTTGTGCCCCCATGACGAGCCTGCTGACATCTCGGTCTGCCCGTCATGAGTACCAAGCTCCCCCGGGCCAACTTCCTCTCAGCCAGTGGGTAGGAACGTGTTTCTGTTCTTCGGATGGCACAAGTAAGGTTTTACCGGCCCCATAAACCGGATAAGCACTCTAGCAACTGTTATGCCAATCAGCAGGCGAACAGCGAACGGGCCTTATGCGACTCGGGCGGAGTCCACCATACTATCCACATCATTTTTCAACATAGTAATCCCATATCTCCGCCCGGTCTCAATTGAAAGCATAACATAGCAATAATAAATTCATAGTAATGAGAATTCATCATTTGAAAGTAAACCCTACGAGACGAGTGACAGTGCTTACTCGTGTCTACTCGCGCCTAACCATTCTAAGTACTCGTCCTACGAACCCTAAGTATAGGTGCTAGGGCTAGGGCGGCCGGGAAGTCTAATGCAATTGGTTTCAATCAACCCTAATGCATATGCGTAACTCAAAATAATTTGTTTGCTAGGATTCGCATGGTCCTGCCTACCTTTGATTGTTCTTAAGAAGCCAACAAACTAAACTAAGTTAGTTTGCCGGGTTGTGGGGCTTTGCCCCAGGCGACCCCTTGAAACAGGGACGGTTTAATCAGCGACACGCCGTCTTCTAGCATCAGTGCACGGGCTCGTCTTCCGGCTCCTGGATTAGCGACTGCTTCTGCGTTGGTCCATCGTTCGCGGGATCTATATGCATGACATAGTGCAACATGAGCGCAACGAATGAAAATGCGTGCATGAGATGCATAAGAGATGTAATTCACAGGAATTATTATCTAGGCAATTTACTTAAGTATTTCTTATGTAAAACTTACTCCACACGAAAGAGACTCAGATCATTACTAGGAAATCATACAAACCATCACCCAGATGCAATACAACTATCACACATAAAAGGAAATATGAACATGTATTGATGCTAAGGCCTAAACCAACATATAAACCCTAATCATCCTCACACATGCTCATTTGTGAATTAAAATATGCACTTGAGTTCTCATAGCTACATAACTCCAACAGGGCTTAAACTTTTACTACATGTAGAAAACTAGCACACAAGGCTACTGCCCGAATTTCAGGCCTAAAAGTATTGAAATGAATGTATGAAAAATCTAGCAATATTTCAGCCTTATTACTTGTCAGATTTTTCATATTTTCTAGGAAAGGTTTCTGGACATGAAATTTTACCAGCAGCCATTATTTAACCTATAGAGCATGGACAAAAACTGGCAAGCCCTAAATCTACATTTTATAGGACATCTATTTTACATATATTTTCTTTATGCAAAATTAGATGTACATACAAACAGTGCCAAGAAATTCCATAAAATACTTTCTGTACTCCTTATCATGCTAGTAACACACTAGAATTTTCCTAGAATTTTCTATACACCCAAAGATTATGAGTTCAATTTCATTTCATAGAAAGGAAGATTTTGAAGTCTTATAGTGAAACTAAAAGTAATTTCATATTGAAACTTGGGAATAAGCTAAAAACCTAGACTTTTGAAATATTCTAAGTATAGACTAGCTTAAGTTGATTTCAAGAGATGTTTGGGCTAAATTTAAAAGAGTTAATTGACAGTTTTGAATCATGCTCGGTGTAATAAAAGTGTAGTTCATAGCATGTACAAACATTTTGTATTTCGTGTTGGGCTCAAAAACTTGTGAGTGTTGGCTTACTAACCCAGGTAGGGCGCAGTTTTGTATATTGAGTAGCAAAAATTTTACTTAGTGAGTTCTTCACCTAGTCCTCATTACTCTCTAAGCATGATTACGGCTTAATTCGTAACTAGCTCGTCTCTAACTATGTGTTAAGGCTTTTGAGATGCCGGGGGTATCACACAAGTCCAACAACCCTCGATTCCGAGTCCCACAACAAATCACATGTTAACAACAGTGGACGGGCCAAAACCTGTATCGAATTAAATTTCTCCCATCGGCCTACATATACGGGAAAGCATTATATTCGTTGGTTCCTCCTTACTAGCGTGTACAAGTTTTTGGATTAGGAAAAAGGTTAATTTTTGCCCTCTTCAGTCTAGGCAAACTGAGCCAGGGTGCGCTGGATTCATATCTCGGCCTGGTGCGGAAGCGCCGGCTCAAGTGGCAGTAGAGGATGGCTCATAAGTTAGGCCAAAACAAATTTGGCGATGCATATTTTTGAGGTTTCGTTTTGTGGTGTGGTTTTCTCAATCATCTTACCAACAAGTCCAATAACAACCCTCGATTCTGAGTCCCACAACAAATCATATGTTAACAACAGTGGACAGACCAAAACCTGTATCGAATTAAATTTCTCCGATCGGCCTACATATATGGAAAAGTGTTATATTCATAGGTTCCACCTTACTAGCTTGTACAAGTTTTTGGATTAGAAAAAAGGTTAATTTTTGCCCTCTTCAGTCAAGGGAAACCAAGTCATGGTGCGGTGGTTTCGTATCTCGGCGTGGTGCGGAAGCGCCAGCTGAAGTGGCAGAAGAAGAGGCCATGTAAGTTGGGCCAAAACAACTTTGGTGATGCATATCTTTGAGGTTTCGTACCTATGGCGTGGTTTCCTCAATCATCTTACCAACAAGTCCAACAACCCTCGATTCCGAATACCACAATAAATCATATGTTAACAACAGTGAACGGACCAAAACCGGTATCGAATTAAATTTCTCCCATCGGCTTACAAATATGGAAAAACACTATATTCGTTGGTCCCTCCTAACTAGGCGTACAAGTTTTTGGATTAGGAAAAAGGTTAATTTTTCCCTCTTCAGTCTAGGCAAACTAAGTCATGGTGCGCTGGTATCGTATCTCGGCCTGGTGCGGAAGTGCCAGCTCAAGTGGCAGAAGAAGAGGGCATGTAAATTGGGACAAAATAACTTTGGTGATGCATATTTTTGAGGTTTTGTTTCTATGGTGTGGTTTCCTCATTCATCTTACCAACAAGTCCAACTACCCTCGATTCTGAGTCCCACAACAAATGATATGGTAACAACAGTGGATGCACCAAAACCGGTATTTAATTATGTGTCTCCCATCGGCCTACATTTATGGAAAAGTGTTATATTCATTGGTTCCATCTTACTATCGTGCACAAGTTTTTGAATTTCGGAAAATGTCTAATTTTCGCCCTCTTGGGTGTAGGCAAACCGAGTCATGGTGCGCTGGTTTCGTATTTCGGCCTAGTGCGGAAGCGCGGGCTCAATTGGCAGAAGAGAAGGTCATGTAAATTGGGCCAAAACAACTTTGGTGATGCATATTTTTGAGGTTTCGTTCCTATAGTGTGGTTTCCTCAATCATCTTACCAATAAGTCCAACAACCCTCGATTCGGAGTCCCACAACAAATCATATGTTAACAACACTGGACGGTCCAAAACTTGTATCGAATTAAATTTCTCCCATCGGCCTACATATATGGAAAAGCATTATATTCATTGGTTCCTCCTTATTAACGTGTATAAGTTTTTGGAATTGGAAAAAGGTTAATTTTTGCCCTTTTCAATCTAGGCAAACTGAGTCATGGTGCGCTGGTTTCGTATCTCGGCCTAGTGCGGAAGCGCCGGCTCAAGTGGCAGAAGAGGAGGGCATGTAAGTTGGGCCAAAACAACTTTGGTGATGCATATTTTTGAGGATTCGTTTGAGAGCCAATGGACCGACTTCATTGCTCTCCTAGCGTGATGAGTGATTGTCAACGAGCTCAAGTACTGCGATGGACTGGAGGCCCTCCGATGGACTGGAGGCAAGTCTCTGTGTCTGTCGGTCATGGGAGCTCGGTACACAGAAAGGCGGTTCAGCAACGGCGGTGTAAGCCCTCCAATGGACTGCGAGGCGACTCTGATGGACCGGAGAAGCCGGGTGCCACCGTGGTGCTCCAACCCGAGTGCATGGCACGAAGACGTTCGAGGGTGGCTTTGGTAGCTTCGGCTCAAAACCACCACCCAAGTTCAAATGACTTGGTTGGTTGGGCTCCAACTCGCCAAGGTAGAAGATTGGGCCAAGACCCGGCCCAAGAAGCCCGTAGAATAAAGTTTCCTTCTGACTTCAAAACCTGGGGGAAGCTTCTGGACTACTAGCTACGTGGCGCACATCCAAGCGAGGCGTGGAGAAGAAGAAGATCAAGACGTCATCGTAGTCGTGCGATTGTATCATTTTCATTTTAGCCCCTTCCGACATTCTAGAGTAAGGGTCTTAGTGTTAAATGGTGTCGTTAGGCCTGGGGTATAAATAGACTTGTGGCTAGTCATTTAGGTGACTCTTCCACCATTTGCAAACCCTAGGCTTAGTTTCCATACAGCCAAGTGCTTAGAGAGAAAATCGGGTGCTAATCTAGGATTTGGAGTCCTCTAGGCTTGTACTTTGCATCAAGAGGGAGGATGAAGGGTGGTAGGCTATAGGGATCTTGTATGAACTGATTTCCCACTTTAATCCAAGCAAGATTCTTCCGAATTTTGAGTGCATGTGTGCAGCCCTCTCCCTTTCCCCTCTCTAGTTAGGATTTTGGATGAAACTCAAAGGCTTTTGGTGATTTGTGTTTGCTCGCGAGTTAATCCAGTTCTTTTGGTGTTTTGGACTTACTGGGACGTGGAGATTATGTCTTAGAACATCTCAATCCCTTAGTATTGCCATGAGCAAGTCGTTCTTGGGTTTTCCCCTTTCTTGCCTAAATGTTGCCTACTTCACGAGATCTAAGATTCTCACTAATCCCGGGGTCATTTTGGGTTGATCCATTGGGAATAACTTTGGAATTGGGTCTAGATAGCCTGAGTAAAATTTTGTGAAGTTTGGACAAGATTAGGTCATGTTTAGGTTTTGGGACTATCCGATGTAGTACCGGACAGTCCGGCGGCATGCACCGGACAATTTGGTGTTGGCCTCTGTCTTGGTAGTCTGGCAAGACCTACCGGACAATCCGGTGCCACCAGTTAGTCCGGCAGTGGCCATCAGACTATCCGGCAGGTCTGGGCAGCCTGCTATTTTTGTGTTTTGCGCTTCCGTGCTTTTGCTTCGTCCTCGCTTGAGTGTTTCTCACCTCTGGCCCATACTCTTCGCTCACTACTCTTTGGTGAGACGCATCTAGGTGCGGAGTGGCTATGTGGGATACTCGTTGCGTGAGGCGTTGCTTCACTTGACTTGCGATCTCGTGGTCGTTGAGTCTTGTGCTTCCGCTCGCTTGGTGTGTTCCCTTTCTGTGCGCGACACCAAGTGCTGCTAGTCACGTTCCTATTCAGTGGGCGGTGTTTAGCTTTTGTTGTGAGTGTTGTGTCTGTTCGCATTAAGTGGGTTTGAGTTTGAGTTTTTAAGTGCTCCTATTCACCCCCTAGTCGCACATCTGGATCCTACAAGTGGTATCAGAGCCGGTTTGGTTTTCCATACCTTAACCGGTGAAGAAACCGTAGCGACTATGACTTACTCTGAAAAGATTTCGGTCCTTGGCTCCGATGGCTATCCCTACTGGAAGGGTAGGATGGAGGCGTTCCTTGTTAGCCAGAGGAAGGACATATGGGATGCTACTTAGAGTATGACTTTTGCGGTGCTTCCAGCTGCTCAGTGCGGTGCTTCCAGCTGCTCAGCGTACTACGCCTGTGATTGTGGCTCAGCATGAGGCGAATGCCAAGGCTGCTAACTTTTTCTTTTTCGGGCTTGGTCCCATGGATTACGAGAGAGTGAGTCATCTCAAGATGGCACATGTGATATGGTCCCTGCTCAGTGCACACCCTGAGGGTACCGCGACCATTAAGGCTAGGCTAGTAGAGACTTAACGGCACGAGCATGAGAATTTCATCCAGAAGCCGGGAGAGTCAGTAGACGACTTGTTTGGTCATTTTCAGTCGATCTTTAACAAGTTGCGTGTCAACCCCGCCCCCAATGAGCTCCCATATACTGATCATTAGCAGGCTGTAAAATTGTTGTATGCTTTGGATAGAAAAACATGGGAGATCAAGGTAAACTCAATCATTAAGTCGGCGGGGTATGATACGATAGGAGTAGAGGTGCTCTATAGTAAGCTCAAGGCCACAGAATTAGATTACAAGATGAGGGATTTCCTCACTTGTACAGGTTCCAAGAGTCTAGCCTTGGCTACCCTATCTAGTGAGTCTGCTGCTAACCCCCCAGTTCACCACTTCTCGTTTTCTACTTTGATGTCTGTGACAGAGAAGTAGTAGGCGTCACTTGGGGATGATGAGCTTTACCTGGTGTCTAGTCGCTTTCAGCGCGCCTATGAAAACCGGATGAGCAAGCAGAGGGGAGAGAGGCCCAACTGCTTTGAGTGCGGAGAGGTCAGCCACTTCATCGCCGAGTGCCCCAACAAGAACAACGACTACTACAAGAAGATCAAGAGCTACTCCCACGACTCCGACAAGTACAACTTCGGCAAGCCTAGCTACCACAAGCATCGCTTCAGCAAGCACAGCTCCGGCAATCGTCACTTCGGCAAGAAGAACTTCCAAAAGGCTATCAAGAGCTACCAGAAGAGCACTCGGAAGCGGGACAAGGTGTTCTTTGCTGAGATTGGGCTCTGCAACAGCAGATATTCTTCCTCTTCATCTTCGTCAAGCTCAAGTGATGAAGAGTTCACATACAAGAAGGATAAGAGGAATGATCAAGGAGGTCCAGCTGGCTTGTGATTCGTCTCCACCAAGTCTAAGCGCAAGAACAAGAACAAGAGGAGCTCGGTTTGCTCCATGGCGCTTGAGAAGAAGGAAGACGGTAGCAACTCCTCTTCCTCTGATGATGAGGTAACTCTGAGCAAGCTGAAATCCTAGAGATGCTAGAGCAGAATAGTCGGGAGTTGAAAGCTCAGGATAAGATGCTGGAGAAGGCAGCTAAGAAGCTGTAGAAGTTGAAAACCCAACTTGCTGAGACTTTAGAGGATAATGAGAGGTTGAGAAGTGAGAAAACCCAGCCAACTGAGGTTGAGTGCCCTACCTATGAGTCGTTTATGATTAAGCTCAGTGATCAGAGAGATAAGTATACTCATCAGGTAGAGGAGATGGATAGGCTGAAGGGTGAGTTAGGCAAGCTCCAGTCTAAACTGGATGAGCCTATTGTGAGTGACATTCCTGAGTGTGAGTCTTTCCTCGATTTGACTAGTGAGTTAGCTGTGCTGAAGGAGAAGTTTAAGGGGCGGCTCAAGAAACTTAAGGAGCTTAGGGCTAGACCTGCTCTTTTGGGTGTGTGTATGGTCTGTCCTACTTTGAGAGGCGAGTTAAAGCAGTTGAGAGCTGACTTTGAGGTGCTTTTAGCACTGTTGACACTTGTGAGAACCGCTTGACACTTAGGATGCAGCTAGTGGATAAGGATGCCACCATCAGGAAGTTAGAGAAAGCTGTGATTCCTCCTTTAGACTGTGATATGTGTGCTACCCAGACTGTAGTTCTGGATGGTCTAAGAGAAAAAGTGTTATCCTTGCAGGATGACAACAATAGGATGAGAGAGGTGTTTAGTTGGTTTTGGGCAAGGAGACCCTAACTAGGGATTATCATTGAGAGCACCAAGAGGGCTGATGGTGATGTGAGTGGTTTTAGATTTGGAGAGTGCAGCACTTCGGGTAAGAAGAGTGCCCCAATCAAGATCAAGACTACACCTATCCAACCAGGCTAGACGGTTGATGGGATTTACCTTGAGCCACCTTGGGCTGCCCCAAACAAGAAGAAACAGTTCTGGACACCCAAGCCACCTCAGGATGAGCTAAGCAAGATTGTTGAGGAAGTGCTCATGCCTAAGGACAAGAAGCTAGCCCAGTAGCCTGCTCCACTCAAGGCCACACCACCTAAACCTAAAGCCCAACCTAACCCTTTACCCAAGAGGCCTGTCTACCACTGTGAGTTTTGCCAGCGGAATGGCTACTTGGAGGAGTTTTGCTTCAGCAGGAAGCGGGTTGAGAGGCAGGAGAGAGCTTAGAGGAACAAGGATCAGTTCTACCAGGGTGGTAGGCAAGATCCTCCCCACCTTGGTGATATGAGAGACCGCTTTGCTGGTGGTGAGCATGGAGGTGGTTTTCAAGGCCATGCTCCTGGTGGCGAGAGACGCTTTACTAGACGAGCTCCTAGTCGTTTTCAGCGCAGCTATGGACCTCGTGACCGAGGCTTTGTGAGAGAGTTTGAGAGGCCACCATTTGAGGGTCGTGGTTACTCTAGTTGTGGTGATTTCTTTAACTGTGCTTACCCCACTTTTGAGTAGATGGTTCGGCACTGGTACAACAGTTTTGGTACTAACCCCAGTGCCGAACCGTTTGCTCGCCGTCGTTTCACTTGACTTTGTAGGATCGAGGCCTGGAGGACGTGTGGATCATGGATTCAGGTTGCTCTAGGCACATGACAGGGCACCGCAGATGGTTCTCCTGCCTCAACCCCGTGGACACCAAGGAGTACATCACTTTCAGGGATAATGGTCAAGGTAACGTGTTGGGTGTTGGTTCTGTTTCGCTCTATGCCAAGCTTTCCCTGAGAGAAGTTGCTTTTGTTCGGAATCTGGAGTTCAATTTGGTCTCTGTTTCGCAACTCCTCGATGAAGGATTTGAGGTTCGTTTTAAGAAGGGTGTGTACTACGTTCTTGATGCTGAGGAGACCCTTGTATGCTCTTTGTTGCCTTTTGGTCAGGTTTTTAGGGTCGACCTCACATCTGTTTCTGGCCCTGCACGTTGTTTGATTGCTAGTCCTTCTGCTGATATATGGAAGTGGCATAGGAGGTTTGGTCACTTGAGTTTTGATCTGCTAGTCAGGTTGAGCTCAATGGGCCTAATCCGAGGATTGCCCAAGTTGAAAGCTAAGAAGAATTTAGTGTGCCACCCATGTCATCATGGCAAGATGGTTGCCACTTCTCACACTCCTGTGTCTGTCACGCCCTGGTTTTAAAAAGACAAACCAGAGCAAATCCATATGTGTGCCAGGATGTAATCTCACACATATAGAGACAATAAACAATGATATAACAGAACATGCTTTATTACATACCGTTAAACAACATATACATAAGACATTAAGTCTTTAACACAGAGTAGCGGAAGCGTAATATCTTTGAGCCACCCACAGGGAAACCAACTGGGGGTCGCATGCCTAGAACTTCATGAACCTTCATTTGTACTCCTTCAGGCCTTCATCTTTCTGAGCAGCGGTTGGATTTTCCCCCAACAAGGAATAAAAATAAAGGAACAAGCGTGAATACATCTCGCACTCAACAAGTATAACAAGAACCATGAGGCTCTAAGGTTGGCTGACACGACTGCATTTGCTTTTAGTTGGTCAAATTTTATTAACTCCTAGTTACTAAGGTGAGTATATAAACCATTAACCCAAAAGATATTGCATAAAGAATTAATCAACATTATTGATAAAAGAACCAACTTTCAACACCATAACCGAGGTCCACTAATCAAAAAGAGGTCTGGGTCGCTCATGACCGTGAGCACGGCTAATATACCAGGTTCAAACACTCTCGAGAGGTTGTACACTTTACCCACAGGCCGTGATTCCCATATGCCAGAGGCGGCCAAACCCCTTTTGTATTCACTCCTTTGGTGAATCAGTAGGGTTTCACTACCAGGCCTTTACAAAGACTCTCTGATAAGAAGCAACACGCTACAGGATTCGTGGTTAGGTAGTGCACCTTTCCCCAAGGTGCGAGTATCACGTAAAGAATACAACACCCTTGGCGGTCAAGTAACACAAGTACCTACCCTGCCCCCTCTTGCGGTCGACACGTTGCTCCAAACCAGAGAAATCAAAATAAGTAGCCAAAGGATGTTTCCATCCCACGTGGTTGTACTGAAGTCCTAGATGGTCGCTTCAAGAACAGGTCCTTACGGAGAGTAGCCATGACAAAAGCACACAGCACATTGTTCATGCCCTCTAAATAAAGATTATAAAAGCTATATTTTAAACGAGACATGGACCACTCAAGCACACAGCACAGAGGGCCAGCTCAACAGGATAAGTTGCATAGAACCATTAACCATTTTATTAACCAAAAGATACGAGTTGGCACTGCACCTAGCAATACTTAACCAACATGCATCCACAAGGTAATATATCGGATATAAAAGTAGCTAAGGTAAGATCCTTATGGGCATACGGGATTAACACATGCATATGCAATGATTAAAGGTTATTGGGTGGTGTTCATGTTACACTTGCCTTCCTTAAATGAGACGCTGCTCAGAGTCTTCTGGATGTTGATCTTGATGTTGCACTTGAGTTTCCATGAAGAGGTCCACGTCTACATGTTCATCGGGGCACCACGCAAGCACACGGTTTCATACATGCAAGCAAACAAGTACCAATAAGCTAAAACAATACACCATATCATCAAAACAGAACATAAAAGGTTTACAAAACTGTTTTACACGTCGTTATGAACTCGTGGGCGCAAGAATCGTCGAAAACGGATTAAAAACGTGAAAGTTATGAGCTTTTGAATGTGATAGGATATAACTGTATATAGTTTTTGAAAACTAGGGTTCAAAATATTAAAATAGGGGCCTACTTTCAATGGGGTGGACTGCGAGTTAATTTCGATAAAGTGCAGGGATGTTTCTGCAAACGCACGTGTGCAGCGGCGATGTGGCACTGTCCCATTGGCTGGGTTGGGTTGCACATGGCAGGCTACGGAGTTGCGGGTGCAGAAGATCCCACGGATCCGGTGTGGGCAGATTTGGATTCCGTGTAGCGGTGGAACGCAGGAAACCGGAGCGGGCGAATGGTAGGGCACCACGTGGCCAAGGGGAGACGGCAGGGCACAGGCTGCTGCGCTCGCTCTCGCGTGCGGGCGGCGTGGTGGCGCCGTACGGGGATGTGGAACCCAGGCGGAGGTAGGCTCAGGACACACCGTCTCCAGGAGAGGCAGGGCCCACAGCTGTGGGGGCCGGGCGGCGCAGCGCTCTGCCGGCGGCAGGGGTGGGCCTTGGGCGCAGGGGAGCGGCCAGGGCCCTTGGCAGGGCAGACGGCGGCGCAAGGCGTGCGCGCCTGCTGAGCGGGGAGGCCGGGCCTGGGGGAGCAGGGAAGTCGGGCCCAGGCAGAGCAACGCAGGAGCAGGTGAGGGGTCTGGGTGCCGGGCACGTGAACCGAGGACGCTGGGGAAGAAACAGAGAGGATAAACGCTCACCGGAGTTTAGCCTTCTCGCCGGAGTTGGAGAAGAAACGTAGATGTAGGAGAAACCGGAGATGCTCTCGCGAAACGGAGACTACACCAATGAAGAGCTCGACGAGACGAACGCCGTGGTATGCTCGGATCTCACCGGAGATGCACGGACGAGGAGGAATCTCTCGCCGAACATTCGCCGGAGTTGGAGAAACTTTTAATCTTCTTTCCTCGATCTAAAGAGCTAGGGTTTCGGGAATGAAAAACGGAGACCAGATCTGGAAAGAGGGCGACAAGAGGATCACGATGAATATATATATATATGCACCGGTTTGGACCGGATTGGATTTGGGCTTATTTTCGGAATATTGAATTTCGGGATTAAAATAATTCCAAAAAATCTAGAATTAGAATCCGTGTCCCCAAAAATACTCTGATGGCTCCAAAAATTTTAGAAAAATTCTTAGATATGTTTTGGCACTTAATGAACTCAAATAAAATATTTAGAGCTCATGAAAAGATTCAGAAGAGCCTCAAATAAATGGATTTTTCTCTAGGAAAAAGGAAAAAAAACCTCCCGATAAATCCAGAAAATTCTTGGAAACAACTTGATGATGACCGAACATATTTAGAAAGGATTTCACCTTCAAAACACTCATGCTATCTTAGCATGGCGGAACGAAATGACCTGCAAGATTAACGCCAAGGGAAAGGATAAGGCTCATGAGCGAGCCCTGATGACAAAGAAAGAGAGGTGTCGAAGAAAGGCCCGACAGACTGGTCCCACTCTTCAGTGGCACACAGGTGACGGGTTACTAGCAGGAAGGCAAAGAGAGATAGGACGCATGAAAGGGCCTACTATGAAAAGGTTGGAGAGCTGAATCGCTTGGCCTAGGTATGGTGGACCGCAACAGGCCGGGAGAGGGAGGAGGGCCTATACAAATTCGGTTGGTTGCTAGAACGAATGAGATGAGGGAGACATAGGACGGAGAGGTAAGTCAAAACGAGGAGGGGACGAGAGCTCGGCCAAAAGCGTAGGTGAAGAGAGGAGGAGGATTTCCGTCTTTTTAAAAAAACTATTCAAACTATTTTATTTTAAGGTTTAAACACACTATGAATTCAAATAAAATTTGAATTCGAGTCCTTAGGCAACCACTCAACATAAAATCAATGCAACAGCATGAATGCAACAACAAGTTATTCCCTATGTTTCATTTTAACTTTATTAATTGCAGAAATACAATTAAATGGAAATTTCATGCACGCTAAATCACATAAACCCTTAGTAAATTGCTTTTAAATTGTCAAAAAATTTACACTATGTAAATCATGGTGTTACAGTGTCTTAGGTTATGACCTCCTATCCGGG